>OZ010593.1:8039898-8307398 GCA_963932145.1 Acanthosepion lycidas | reverse complement strand
AGAGAGAGAGACTGAGATATATATATATATATATATATATAGATATATATATATATATACAGATAGACTGAGATATATATATACAGATATAGAGAGAGAGAGAGAGAGACTGAGATATATATATATATACAGATAGACTGAGATATATATATACAGATAGACTGAGATATATATATACAGATAGACTGAGATATATATATACAGATAGACTGAGATATATATATACAGATAGACTGAGATATATATATACAGATAGACTGAGATATATATATACAGATAGACTGAGATATATATATACAGATAGACTGAGATATATATATACAGATAGACTGAGATATATATATACAGATAGACTGAGATATATATATACAGATAGACTGAGATATATATATACAGATAGACTGAGATATATATATACAGATAGACTGAGATATATATATACAGATAGACTGAGATATATATATACAGATAGACTGAGATATATATATACAGATAGACTGAGATATATATATACAGATAGACTGAGATATATATATACAGATAGACTGAGATATATATATACAGATAGACTGAGATATATATATACAGATAGACTGAGATATATATATACAGATAGACTGAGATATATATATACAGATAGACTGAGATATATATATACAGATAGACTGAGATATATATATACAGATAGACTGAGATATATATATACAGATAGACTGAGATATATATATACAGATAGACTGAGATATATATATACAGATAGACTGAGATATATATATACAGATAGACTGAGATATATATATACAGATATATATATATAGAGAGAGAGACTGATATACATATATATATATATATATATATATATAGGGACTCGTCTGTATGTATATATATATATATATAGAGAGAGAGAGAGAGACATATATATATATATATATATATATATATCAATAGGTTAACATTCATGCAATGACATTTTCTGTCTTAAATATTTATCGGTTGGGGTATCCAACTGTCTGGGTCAATGTCTGTGGATGTGTGTGCATGTATTTATATGTATCTATGTGTATGGAAAGTGCATCCACTTTTAATTATGTATGTATGTACGTGTGTGTTGGTTTCCCTTCTCCCATTCCCCCCCCCTTTTTTTTTTTTTTTTACATGACAGACCGTGGAGATGTTCTCTGTCTTGTCCCTTTTTTGTGTGTGTATATGTCTTGGTGCTTATGTACTAGAATCTGACTGCGTTTGTTTTACGCGTGAGTTTAGGACCCTATTTACACACCATGAGGATTAAAATGTATACATTGTAAAAAGACCGGATATTAAATATAGCTAAAGTAACTTCAATGAAAAAATAAATTGAATAACATATATATTTCTTCTTTTCTCCTCAGTAATTTTATAGTTGTAAACTTGATAGCAAATAAATGTTAAATTTTGATTTTGTAATTAGCAGTTTTAAATTTTAATATTAAATTTTATCATATAATTTAGTAATTATTCGTTGGAATAAATTTTTTTTAATACTAAACATCTGAATAGATATTATAACATGACTTCGTTATCGAGCTTTTTGAATTTTCCTGTACTTGTGTTCTGATTGGTCCATCTAGCCTTTGTAACAACGTTTTCCCCTTGCGTAGAATATTAATTAATTTGAAACTTTTAAAACCATTTATTTTACATTCAACGTCATCACTTGATAAGACACCGAGGGTGTTGAAACAAAATGGCTATTTTTGTAGTGATTTTATAACATATTTATGTTATAAATTTTTTTTTTTTTTCTTTAAAAATAAATAATTATATCTGCTCTACTTTGTATTGAGCACTCTTTTAAGAATAGTAATTGTTGGTTATTGGAAGTCATTCCATATACACCAATCATATACTTCGGTATATATATATAGAGAGAGAAAGTGACTAGATATATATATATATATATATATATATATATATATATATATATATATATAGAGATTGACAGAGAGGCGATTATATATATATATATATATATATATATATATATATATATATATATATAGAGAGAGAGAGAGAGACTATATATATATATATATATATAGAAGAGACCTTATATATATCATATATATATATAGAGAGAGAGAGAGACTATATATATATATATATATAGAGAGAGAGAGAGAGAGAAGAGAGAGAGACTATATATATAGAGAGAGAGAGAGAGACTATATATATATATATAGAGAGAGAGAGAGAGAGACTATATATATATAAAGAGAGAGAGAGAGAGAGACTATATATATATATATAATATAGAGAGAAGAGAATATAGAAGAGAGGACTATATATATATATATATATAGAGAGAAGAGAGACTATATATATATATAGAGAGAGAGAGACTATATATATATATAGAGAGAGAGACTATATATATATATATATAGAAGAGACTATATATATATAGAGAGAGAGAGACTATATATATAGAGAGAGAGAGAGAGACTATATATATATATAGAGGAGAGAGAGAGACTATATATATATATAGAGAGAGAGAGAGAGAGACTATATATATATATATAGAGAGAGAGAGACTATATATATATATAGAGAGAGAGAGACTATATATATATATAGAGAGAGAGAGACTATATATATATATATAGAGAGAGAGACTATATATATATAGAGAGAGAGACTATTATATATATAGAGAGAGAGACTATATATATATATATATATATATATATATAGAGAGAGAGAACTATATATATATAGAGAGAGAGAGACTATATATATATAGAGAGAGAGAGACTATATATATATAGAGAGAGAGAGACTATATATATATATATATAGAGAGAGAGACTATATATATATATATATAGAGAGAGAGAGACTATATATATATATATAGAGAGAGAGACTATATATATATATATATAGAGAGAGAAGATATATAGAATATATATATAGGAGAGAGAGACTATATATATATATATAGAGAGAGAGAGAGACTATATATATATATATAGAGCGAGAGAGACTATATATATATATAGAGAGAGAGAGAGACTATATATATATCGAGAGAGAGAGAGACGATATATATAGAGAGAGAGAGAGACGATATATATATAGAGAGAGAGAGACGATATATATAGAGAGAGAGAGAGACGATATATATAGAGACGATATATATATATATAGAAAGAGAGAGACGATATATATATATATATATATATATATATATATATATCGTCTCTCTCTCTCTATATATATATATATAGAGAGAGAGAGATGATATATATATATATATATAGAGTGAGAGAGAAAGTGACGAGATATATATATAGATATAGAGAGAGAGCGAGATTGAGAGAGGCTATATATATATATATAAAGAGACGATATATATATATAGAGAGAGAGAGAGAAAGTGACGAGATATATATATATATTTTTATAGATAGATTGACAGAGAGGTGATATATATATATATATATATATATATTGAGAGAAAGACTATAAAAATTGAGACATGTATAGTGAGAGAGAGAGGACGATATGTGTATAGAGAGAGACAAGATATATATATATATATATAATATAGAGAGAGAGAGAGAGACTGAGATATATATATATATATATAGATATATATATATACAGATAGACTGAGATATATATATACAGATATATATAGAGAGAGAGAGAGACTGATATATATATATATATATATATATATATATACAGATAGACTGAGATATATATATACAGATATATAGAGAGAGAGAGAGACTGAGATATATATATATATATATATATATATATAGATATATATATATACAGATAGACTGAGATATATATATACAGATATAGAGAGAGAGAGAGAGACTGAGATATATATATATATATATATATATATATATATACAGATAGACTGAGATATATATATACAGATAGACTGAGATATATATATATACAGATAGACTGAGATATATATATACAGATAGACTGAGATATATATATATACAGATAGACTGAGATATATATATACAGATAGACTGAGATATATATATACAGATAGACTGAGATATATATATACAGATAGACTGAGATATATATATACAGATAGACTGAGATATATATATACAGATAGACTGAGATATATATATACAGATAGACTGAGATATATATATACAGATAGACTGAGATATATATATACAGATAGACTGAGATATATATATACAGATAGACTGAGATATATATATACAGATAGACTGAGATATATATATACAGATAGACTGAGATATATATATACAGATAGACTGAGATATATATATACAGATAGACTGAGATATATATATACAGATAGACTGAGATATATATATACAGATATATATATAGAGAGAGAGAGAGACTGATATACATATATATATATATATATATAGGGACTCGTCTGTATGTATATATATATATATATATAGAGAGAGAGAGAGACATATATATATATATATATATATATATATATAGAGAGAGAGAGAGAGACATATATATATATATATATATATATATATATATATATAGAGAGAGAGAGAGAGAGAGATTGAGAGAGAGACTTACATATATTAAGAGAGAGAGACTAATTCTAATATATATATATATATATATATATATCTATAGCGAGAGAGAAAGAGTGTAATATATATAGACCTATATATATATATATATATATATATATATATATATATATATATATATATATATAGAGAGAGAGAGAGAGAGAGAAAAAAGATATATATTAATTTGGTGCAAAAATAATGACGTATTTTCGTTTTTTGACGTATTTTGTAACGTCAAAAAACGACATTATTACGTCGTTATTTTTTGCACCAACCTAATAGATACTAGCAGCGTTGCCCGTTCTTGATTCAAAAGTCGTATGACTCATACAACAATCGGTATCACTTGACATAAAATATTTTTGCCCTTCCTTGCCTTTAAAGGAGCACCCTTTGCCATGCTGATGTTGCTGCATGCCTTACATCTCACGCTGCGAATTTTTTCTAAGCTCTATGCTAAATATTAAATCTGTTACGAAAAAAGATCTAAACAAAATGAACACAAAACCATCAGCTTTAAAAAAGGAATCTTAACTGGAAAAACTGAATGATAAAAGAATGTTAACAACAAATACTTTTTCACACCGAACCCAGTTCTGCATAATCAGAATCAAAGTTGAGTTTAAGCAAGCAAATGAACCAATTGGAGTAAAGTGCCATGCAGATTTAAATTTTTCCCACTTGCAGCTATTGGTTTTTTTTTTCATGCTAGCATGCTAGTTAACATACATGTCAGTCAGCTGTTGGCTCTCACGCTGGCCAGTAGAATCTTCCTGCCTATTCGTGGCAGCCAGCTATAGGTTCTCACTCTGGCCAGTAGGAAATGGCCACAAACTACATCAAAACTGCCATAGAAGCATGAAAAAATCGATTATTTCCACTATCGATGGGAGTTGGGAAATGCAATGTCAGTCTTGGCCTTCCCACTAACTTGGAGCATGTGCATGTAAATTTTGGTGCAAATCCATCAAAAATTGTGGCCATGCATTCATTACACACACACACACACACATCCTGCCTTTTATTGATAGATATATATATATATATATATATATATATATATCTAGGAGGCACGGTGGAGTAATGGATATCGCCTTGGATTGAGGAATCGGAGAGCCAAGTTCGAATTCCAGTCGAATCCATTACATTCACTTACATGCTAATACCCTTGGGAAAGGTATGAATCCTCTTCTTCTCCCTCCAGCTATGGGTAAAATAGCAGGACAGACTGGGTTCTATAGCCTTGGATCGCAACGGGCCTAGGAGAAGGACAACTCTGAATTCAAAACCTGCGGACGGTCGTTTGGGAACCTTGTGGCATTCGGTGCACCAGGTCTCTGTATTCGTCCCTCCAAAAAGTGTGGATGGTCCTGCACGAGGTTTTCACCACTATAATCAAATCTCATGTGCCGGTGTTGGGCTGTCGGTTTCCTGGAAACTGATTTGCTTGACCCTCATACGTCGAATCTCGAGAGAGACTATTATATATAGACTCTACAAGGGTCACTCAAGGTAGAGAGTTACTGAAGGCAGTTGTTGAATGAGTGGTAAGAGTTGCAGTTTATAAGGATATATGTGAGAAAGGTAACCATAGATTCATAGACGTTAAGATTGTAATGGCTAGAAAAATATCCTCCTTGGGATTATGTTTCACAAAACAATATTTCTTGGAGTGACTATTAGGTTGGTGCAAAAATATTGTCAGTTTTTAACGTCAAAAACCAACAATATTTTTGCACCAACCTAATAATATCTGAGTGGAATTTACTCTTTATTAAAGAAATACAAATGGAATGAAGGTGGTTTGCCTCAATTTATATGGCATGGTAGGTTTTAACTGGCAGGATTAGCATTTGGGGAACAAAGGAACGTAGATTTTCTGACCATTTTTCCATGGAAATAGTGATAATGTAGCAAGGGGCTTGCAATGTCACATCAAGGAAAAGGAGTTGTAAGGTGGAAAACAATTCATCACCCGCAAGGCCATGTAGACGTTTTTGGGGCCTGGAAAAAGAAAAATGGGCAGCTCCAGCCTAGATATACCAGCAGTAATCCATTTTCAGCATAATCTGGCTCTTGTAAAGATAAATCATAGCAAGAAGAGTCAGGTACTTAGTGGAGTGCTACAGAGAACCAAACATTTTTTCCAGCATCTTTAGCAATCTATATCTATAATTCTCAATGTGTGTGTGATCACATGTTGCTTATGCATTACCAGAGTTTTCATCTGATTTCAATTAATTTTTTTGTTTGATAGATAATTCTTCAGTGCTGGTTTTGAGTCCAAATTAGCTGGAAAAAATTACAACTTTGATGGTGAAAAATTGAAAAACCTGATTTTTTACACTTTGCACAAAAACAAAGGCAAAATGTAAAAAAACAGTGTACAATTTACAGAGTTGAAATCTAACTCGAAAGATTATTAGAATTATTAAAAAAATTATATTATAAATAAAAATTATTGTATATTATGATGGTCCATGGAAGGGGTTCTTTCCTTGTAAGATTGAGATACACAAAAACGTCCCTTTTCAGGACCCCACTTCAAATTGTCCCCCACCCATTTGGGGATGTGTCTCAGTTGCACCCAGTTGTTGTTACTAATATTGATTTTCGGGTGGGCTGATTTTAAAGTTAAACTGCTCCAAGTGAACGACAAAAATTCCCACTAATTAAATACCCAATCGAAGGTGAGTTATACTGCCAATGTATCATATATACAAGATCCACTTGATGTCTAGAGTGAGCTTAAGTCCTAATAAGCATTCAAAGCAAAGGGCCTCTTTGAGAGAACACTCATCCATTGTGATAGACTGCTTGGTGGTGATGGAATGTTACAAGCTTCCAGGTTCTTGTCATCTAGATTTTGGGAGCTGCACCCATATACCATTGTCTCATCTGCATAGATATTCACAAGAGATCAGAATATACTCTTAGGTAAATCATTCATATAAAGCAGAAAGAGGGTTGGACCTAGAAGTGGATCTTGGAGGATGCTTGGATTGATCTCATGGGCCTTGGAGAACTGGAAATTAACAACTAACTTCATTGACTTACGTGTTCAAGGAAGAAATTGATAATTAAGAAGACTCTTCCATTGGTTCCCTAGCTGGATAGTTTGTGTAGTAACTCGATATACCACACTTTCTCAAAGGCTCTCAGTATATCTAATAAGATTGTACTTGTGATGTGTATATTGTCTAATACCTCATTGATTCTGTGAGTAATGTCAATTAGGATATCAGTAGTGGACAAAGTGTAAGAGGTTGTCTCTGTTGAGATGCTCAACAACTTCCATGTTGATTATAGCCTCAAAGAATTTACTGTTGGCACTGAGGAGACTGATGGGCTGATATTGAGATGAGAATGAGCACTCACCTGAATTATTAAAAAATTGATCATACACTTGACACCTTTCATCGTTTCAAGAAGTTCTCCTTTAAGCAGCAATTGAAGAATTTTGTTAAGACTGGAGATAACTCAAGGCTAATATTCTTAAAGACAGCTATTGGGATTTTATCTGGATGGGGTAACCTTCCTAGGGTCAGAGATTTTGATAAGTCTTGACACTTCCTGAGTTGTGATAGAAGTATTACTAAGTTTCTGCTCTGTGAGAATGACCCTTGTCATCTAACTAACATAGAGAAAAAGAAGGTTGCAAAGTGCTTTGGCATATCTGACACTTCTATTGAAAATTTGGTTAGAGATTTTCCAAAACTCGCAGGATCCAAGTCATTTTTGAGCTGCTTGTGCAAAGCTGCCTTTGCAATGATTGCATCTGTTCTGAGTTACATGTGATTAAAAATTTGAAATATTGGGACTAGACTCTTTGCAGAAATTGTCATACTTTTTGTTTTTCATGTTCATGTGTCATTAGAAGTTGAAAGCATTTTTCTTTTTTTTTTCTTTTTTTTTTTTGAATATGTCACTTCAGTTAATATGCAAGCATGGCTCTCCACAACTTCTTTTCCCTTGTTGCTCTAAACAACATTTGAAATTTTACCATCCCTTTTTGTTTTTGCTTTGCCATCAATTCTCCCAAACCTATTATCTAGGTTACTCATTGTTTTACCTCTGCCCTTCATGAATTCAGTATATCCTGTTTGCATTTATTTTCCATCCTATTTCCTCATATTGAATCTCTGTAAGTTGGGGCAAAATGTTTGTTTTTATATTCAAATTGAATGAACACTGAGTGAACACTATTTTGGGAAGTTTATTTTCTTTTTAAAAATATAAATTCCTTCTTATTAAACAGAATTCATAGCTCATGGTACGTTGGAACACAGAGAGAGCAAGAGAGACCTCTCCTTCTCTGTAATAGGCAGTCATCCAGATTAGTTCTTTGATGGTTAGAGGAATGGACCAGCATGTCTCACTTTCTGGTAAAAACGTAGAAGACAACTGCCCTCAAAGCCCTCTTTGCTTGGGTTTATATTGAGGTTGGTAAGTGGTCAGGGAGTGCAATGAGTTCATGTAGGAGTGTCCTTCACTTTGGTACTGGGTCTTTGATCTTTTTTGTTTATCCAAGTATCTGGTTTGAAAAACAGTCAGCTGATTGATCTGTCTTTAGAATGTTGGTGTTGATGTCAATGAGATCTCATGAAGATAAGTAGGTGATACTTTTCAGGGGATTTAAGAAATATTTTTGTTTTATTTATTAAACATTGCCTACTACTACACATCCCAGAAATTTAAACTTTCTCCTTGGTTTAAGAGTGAGGACTTTGATGAAACCATTATTGAAAAAATTGTTCCTTATAAAATTCAGTATATCTTAGATGCTGTTTTGTTTTTATTTTATATCTAACAATAAATCTCAAGTTTTCTATCTGTGTATATTTCTGAGATGAGGTATTATGTACACTATTTACATTATTCAGACTATTGTCCTCATCTTTGTTACCACATTTATCACAATGTTTAGGCTGTTGTATACTCTGGCCTTCTTCAGGTGATTGGAATGTCAAACTGAACCCTTTATTTCACTCGCTGGAGTAGACTGTTCTAGTTCGCCTCTCCAAGTTCTCCACCGCCTTAACCAGGTATTGAACTCACACTCTTTGGGTCCTGTCACTGGATCTAACTAATGCCTTTATTTGAGGACATCTGTGTATGAATTTCTGGGTATTATAAACCTAATGTCATCAGCAACCATTTTTTTTACCAGAGCTCATATTGCAATTTTCATTATAATTATCGCTTTTCTCTGGCACTCCTTATTACTGGTTCCCATATTGTATTCATTTCTATGCTTGGTTGGATCAGGAGATTTTTGTTGCCTAACATATGTGCTGATTCCTTAAGTTTACAAATTTACTCTTTGTCTATGATTTCAACCGGATCCCACAGAGGGTGGTGATTTCCCTTTTCCATTCATATGTGGTCAGCCACACCTGATTTTTCCACTTCCCCTCGTGTTTCAGCTTTCTGGTGTTCTTGAAGCCTTACCTTAATGGAGCAGCCTGTCTCTCCTTTATATTTCTTTCCACAGCTGCATGGGATGGTGTACACACAGTCTTTAGTCATGTTTTCCTCTTGGGTCTTACTCAGGAGAGATATCTGCAAAATGTCGTCCAACTTTTGAAGGTTGTCCTGATGTTATATGGACTGCAGATCCTTTGTATTTTCTCTGATAACCCCTTCACATAAGGCAGGCAGACTGTTTTCTGACTGTTGTTGTCTTCTTCTTGTACCTGCCTATCCCAGTTTATTCGGGCTGTTGCCATGTACCCAGGGTAGTTGTTACATTGTGGGGTACTAGTTATACTGACCAATTCTTTATCTAATGTCTCTGGGTTGCCACTTATGACTTTTGCTTGGTGTTGTAAGCAGTGGACAATCCTTTTCTTTACACTGTATGGATGGAGGAAGTTGAAATTAAGGTACTGTCCGGTGAATGTCAGTTTGCAGTATATGGATGTCTTGGACCCATGCTCTGTTTGAGATAGAACATCCAGGAATGGGAATGTACTGTTACTCTCTTTCTCCATCATGAACTGTATCGAAGGTCTTATTGATTTCCCATGGTCCAGTAGAACCTGAACATCTGGCCAGCATATGAAGGTGTCATCTACATACCTTAACCATAGAGTTGGCTTTAGAGATATAGATTCCAATGCCATTTCCTCAAAGTATTCCATGTATATATTCGCCATTGCTGGTAATAATGGCAAGCCCATTGCTAAGCCCTCATCCTGTCAATATATGTGCGGTCACTTCCGACGTGTGTTGTTTGTGTACAGAAAATCGACATCTCCATCAGATTATCTATTGGAATACTGGTCCGTTCTTCTAGGGATGAGTTAGAGGCCAATCTGTCTCTGACTACTAAGAGTGCCTCCTCCGTGGGTACTTTGGTGAACAAACTCACCACGTCCAAGCTCACCATCTGGTTGAATAGGATGGGGAGGCATCTTTGATTATTTCCACAAAGTGGGTGGAGTTTCAGACATATGAAGGTGACTTTCCAATCAGTGGGTCAATTATATCTACAAGGAAGTGACCCAGAGGGTGGCAAGTTTTCTAATTGGATATTTTTGTTGGTTCCAATCCCAAGTGGGAATGACTTTTCCCTTCCCAATTTATAAGTAAAAGTATACCAATGAATATTGCAATTTCTTCCTAGCCTATAAAATAGGCGATTTCTCAGTTTCATATGACTCAGTTCCAGTCTGTTTTGTCCTGAAGTCAGAATGCTACGTTTGCTTATCCGAATTTGCACTTGTGTGTCAATCCCAATTCTTAGTTTGTGAATTTTTTGCCATATTACTGTTGCTTTGCCTTATTGCTGTTAATTTGCCTTGCATATATTGTTTGCTAGATTTATATTATTTTTGGCCCTATTCTTTGCTTTTTCTTGTTATTGCAAATTTGTTAATTCTGTCTGTTGGACAGTTCCGCCATTTATTTACATTTAACCATGGCCACTCACTCTGCAATTTCCAAATTAAATATTTCTCTGCACCCAGCCAAAATCAAATTATGAACATTGTTAAATATGCAGAATTAGAGAACAAAATTGTTAATAAAAATGCAAAAGTAGGTACACACAATGTATTGTATACCTACTTTTGCCACCTCTTGTATATTTAAGAGAATTTATTTTGGACTAAATACGAAATTAAAATTCAATAACCATTACTATCTTTCTGATAAAAGGTTAAGAAAATGCTGATTCGTAATGCAAACCTTCCAGAAATTGAGCAGCTAGAACGCTATGAGTTTGATCTTGATGTTGAAGAGCAGACACGTCTCCAGCAAGAAGCCAAAGAAGCTGTCTTACAGGTAAGTATACTAGCAAAACTCAGTCTCTGTATCATATACATCTACTTATCTTTCCCCACACTTAGTAAATACATTCTATTTTCCATTGTGCAGGTTTATGAAAGAATTGAACAAGAGAATCTTACCAAACTTTATTTGAAAGATATTATCAAAAAACAATGCTTTGATACGATGAAAGTGAAAGGAAGAACTCTTATGGTAAGACTATAACCAATTACATTTGACAAATATCTTCAGTTGCTGAATTCTTTTTTATTGCTGCAATGTTTAATAATGAATATCATTTTCATCAAAATTTAAGTGGAATTATAATTGTTGATACCTCAGTGCTTAAAAAACATAAATTAATATTTGGTTAGTTGAACAAATTGTAGAGATTCAGATAAAATAAAATAAAAATTTATTAAAAATTAGTAAGACATGATATTTTCACTGACTGGATGACAATTTAAAATAAAATTTAATCAACTTTTAAATTTACAGGGAAAGATAAAAAATTACTGTTTTGAAAAAAATATTAATCTGCAAAGTTTCCGATTTTAAGCAACCCACATGCAGATAGAGCCAAGCATTTTTCTGTTGAATTTTGATGTATATTCATATGTCTACTATCACATTCATGCACCAAATATAAATAAAAGGACAATGTATCAAGTAGTCAGAGAAGCAGTTGAAATAAGTCAAAGTAATGAGAGGAGTTATTAAAAAAGTTTTTGCGTTTAGTCTACCAACTGTTGTATAAAAATTGTCTTCATTAGAAGAAACTGGACTAAAATTTTTTGTAAAACACTAGAAAAACTTTCCAGAATATAAAAAAAAATTTGGATTTACACTGCTTCCTTCTTTTCCTTTCCTTTTTCTTTGTGAACAAGTTGAATATTTTTGGAAAAAACAAATTTTCACTACTTCAACTTTCTACAATACATAGTCAAAAGTAAAGCTAAAATTGTTTCAGTTGACATAGCTTCACTGTGATAAGGATTCTGTATACAAACACTTATTATATCAATTCAGGAAATATCTGATTCTTTCCTGCTATGTTTTATCTTTACAAGATTTAGATTAAACCAAAAATAGAGTATTGCTGTTATATGTGAGCTGGAGCTGCAAATCTTCACTTTCCAGCCTTGATAGTTTCAAATTATTTACATGGTCTTGTGCTTGACAAATTATTTTCCACTCTGCAACCGGTTTCCCCACAGAGGAAATGCTACAAGCTTGTTGCTAGTCCATCACTATTTCCATGGCAAATATTCAGATTAGCTCCATTCTTTAGTTCTACCAGTTCTGAACTTTACAACTAAAACACACCACTTCCACAGAGTCAACTCATTTATTTTGTTTTCTCTGTAAGAAGGAAGTTCCACTCACAACTTTTCCCCCAATAACTTTTAATTTGTGAAATAGATTCTTGCATGGGTGCTTCTCTGAACACTTCAATCTTGACTTCAAGGTCAATCATTATCTTTTCTCCTTATCCTATTATCTTCTCTTCCATTCATATCATACTTCTAATTCAGTTTTACCATTTTTAAGGTAACCCTCTACCTTGAGTGTCTCTCAAGCCTTTTATTGGGTGAAATGTAGAACATATACAAAAAAAATCAGTCACAATTGATACAAGTAAAGAGACTGCAAAAATTCTGTATTAAAAATTTTACTAAATGCCAAAAGAATGTTCCTGGCTTTTGTCCATTGTTTAAACATAAATATTTAGTCATGTGCAGTTATACTACTTTTCCAATTTGTGATACAAATAAAATAGAAAAAGGGTTTTGCCATTTATCCCTTGAAAACGTATTTAATTATTACTTTAGAGAATTTAATTATTTTTTTCTGTTTTCCTTCAGGCCTTTCTCATTCCTCTTGAAGTGACAAATTTCCCTTTGATAGAAAGGTCTTTGAAAGCACAAAAGAATTTGGAAATTTTTCAAAAAAGGCGGAATATAGAAATACAAGTTGATGCAGTAAGTTTCAATTTACTTATACTTCTTTGATTGTATAACCACATTTTCATTTATGTGTGATGTCTCTTCAAGATGTAGGCGGTTATGGCACTCCACAACTACCTATCTTTTGTTGCTCTAAGTATCTTTTGACCTTTTACCATCCACCTTATCCTTGTTCTGTCATCCATTCACATAAGCTTGTGAAAACTGACAGAAGAAACCTTACCCCATATTTGGTTCACAAAATCATACATGTCTGGTGAGGATTTCAATACTGAAACATTTCAAACTTCATCAGAAATATGACAAGGAAGAAATGAGATTCCTAGTCTGTTTAATCTTTTCCTAGACTGTCCTGCACATATATGAAGAGATAGACACTAATCATTTAAGTATTTCATACCACATTCCAAACGAATCTACAAATAGAGGACAACATTTCTGTTTTCCCTCCTTAGCCAGTGTATAGATGATGATGGGAGTGTATACCAACATCATAGGTAGTCACAGTTGGAATAAGAATGATCTAGAACAAAAACATCAACATTCTCTACCAAGTGTTCCAAGAAATAAGTCAAGATAAACCTTTCTAAAACAGAAGCTATGATCTGGAATTGAAATGAAAGCAAGGATGGCATGTACCTGTGAATCTATCATAAAACTTAGTAAACACTAAACACTTCAAATATCACAGTGTATGGATCAGTTATAATAAATTTAGCATAGGAAATAGGGAAATTGAACATAGAATAGGCTGCACCAGGGGTAGTTTCATGCAACACTGCAAGTTACTACAAAACCAAAAGACTAATCTGAAAACTAGAATGTTCTTAAATAACCTCATTAGATCAAAACATTCATTTAGATGTCATTCATGGTGCCAAACCCATTCAAAAATATCTTAAGTGTCAACTGTTTACAACCACTTCTCAGATCAATGGCTAAAACTGGCTTTGAGTGAGTTGGCTTATGATTCTATCACTAAATTGGTTTTGTCTTTGTTATATTCCATGCTAAGGGAATAAATACTTAACACCAGGTGGATAATAGAAGAAAGGTTTTTTTGTACACAACAAGTACAATATGAAATACGGTACAGTTATACACACAGGTCAATCTAGCAGTGAGTGCCACTAATTGGAAGGCCAGACGTGCTTGTGTCTACACACTTTCACTCTTCCTCAAGTCTCTCGTAGACAGTTGACTTTATAGGTACTTACTACCTATAATGTAATCATTCATGAGGGGTGACTGGTTAGTCCATTACATCACTTTATAACAAACACTTTACAAAAAATCATCGATTTTGTTGAAAAGATTTGCCCATTAAAAAAATAATGTTGTTTCAGGGTCCTCTTTGGGATTAGGATCCCTGGAGCTGAAGCTTCATTAGTTTCATGGTATATCCACCACTAATCACATTCTTGGAATCTAATAAAATATAAAAAGCATACAAGGCTAAAAATGATGCTAATTTTCTTCAGTCTTCAATGTTAGAATAACTAAACAAAAATACACCAATTCTGATAATTATCTTAAAAATCGACATTGACATTTCACAGTAAAATCAAAAGCTATCATTTTGAATGAAATGCTCTTAATATCATCTAAGAGCAAACACCAAACAAACGTTTTAGTTAACCCAGTAAATGCTCAGCAAAAATGTTTTTGAAATATTTATCTTGACATAATTATTTTTTTAAATTAATACAATGAGTTTAAACACACATTAATTTGCTTTCAAATAACAGATTAATAAAGAAATCATGGAATCTCTAACCCAACCTGTTATCAGTCCAAGTGTGAGTATCTTATACTTTTTATTATTTTTAAAAAAAGAAAACTAGCAAAGTTTAACAAATGTTCCTGAAAAAAAAAAAACAGTTTATCAAGCAGACAATTTTCCTTTGATGCCACTATTGTTATATACTCACTTGGCAATTTTTATTGTTTTTCAAATTTAATAAAACTCAAACATGTGAAACTGGATTTATCTATTCTCTTTTTTTCTCAAGAATTGACAACAAAAGAATTAAACACTATTTATTTTATTAGATTGTTTATTTACAAGAATATTTTTATATTCACAATATTATAAAAATATATGAACCAATGACAATACAATATTTTATTATTAACCATATTATAAAGAAATAAGTATGAAAAGAAATTTTTATTCATAAATTTATAAAAATGTCTGAAAAATAAAACAAGAGAATTTAAATAAATACAATCAGGAGTAGCAGCATTTTCTAAGCATTTCTTTCATTTGATTTAACCACATAAATTCACTAAAATAGCTTTTTAAAACAATAAAATTTGTTGAAAGAGTACACACTATAAGTGGTGTCAAGAAAAAAAATGTCCTATTGAAACACACTGTTTTTTGTGGGTATCAAGGTTAAACTTTACTGAAAAATTTTACTATCATAAATAGTGAGAAAAAAAAATGGTGGAAATTTATATTCCAGAAATGTCTTATTACATATTGCAATTAAAATAGTCAAAATAGTTATACATCAAAATGTTTTTATGTATAATTAGGAAATCTGCTACCGATGGCAAATCTGTATTATAGTGTCAGTTGTATTATAGTTGAATCTGAATGCCAGAATCAAGAAAAAAAAAAATTATAAGTTATTTATAAGTTTTATTTATGAATTAAAAATATTAATGTTCAACTCAAACAAAGCATAGCTCGCAACTGATTTCTCAACAATTTTTACCTCCATAGGAAGAAAATTAAATGTTTCTAAAAGTTCACAAGGAGTTTCCAGTATAATGTGAGAGACTGAGTTAGAAGATAGAAAACAGATCTTCTATAAATGTAGAAACACATGCATTAATTTATAATTATTTTCCCAAATTATAAAATATTTAATCTAAATTCAACCATTTTGTAAGCAACTGAGTGAAAAAAAAAGTAAAGATTTGTATAGAAACAAAACAGATATAAAGGGTATCAGAACTCAGTGGGTTTAACAGCCAGTCACTAGCAGAAAAGGGCAAAGTAGAACTTTAGCTTTCCAACCATAAGACAAATCTTATCATCATAAATTTATCAGGAAAACAGAAAAATAATAATATCAATTATGAGCACAGCCAAAATGTGCTGACTGTATTCAAGAATTAAAGTATTTCTATTGCTAAAAAAAAAAAAAAAATCACATATCAAGACAAATGAAAACATCTTTGATAATGGATTAACTAAAAGTGCTCGGATTCAAAGACCATTTCAACTGTTCTTACATACACTATATTGATCCACCCCCAGATCTCTTATATGCATGCAAAAGGATATATTAAAAAGCTTAATCATAGGATCTGGTCAATCATCTTCACTGAAGCTCATAATATATATATATATATATATATATATAAAGAACAAAGTCTGTTTAATTTTCTATTATACTTTAATTTTCCAACTTTCAGATAAGATGTTGCGTATTATGTTTGAAATTGTGGATAAAGAATAAAGTTGGAAAAGTATAATAAAAAAAATTAAACAGACCTTGTCAGTTCTTTTTAATTAAACTTGTTTGGGTGAATACTTGCTACCAATATATATATATATATAGTGTGTGTGTACATTATGTCCTTTATACTTTTGGGTGTCTAGTTTTTTATCTTATCTTTTATTTATATTTAACAGCTGGATTCTCAGTTATCTGAAGAATTTTCAGAAGAGGTGATGTCACTTTCTGTCAGAATTGATTTATTTTATTTCTTTTAGAAATTGCTTTCCATTTATATTGAAACATAGTTGCCCAAAACAACCTTGGAAATATCTATAAATGTAATCGAGTCTCTTTTTTATCAATTCATACAACAGTAAATATTTTTCTTTTATGGTTTCTTGATGGACCTTTGCCATCTGTGCTTATTAAATACCTATATAATATCAATTCTACAGAGTACCAACCAAATTCCATTTAAATTGTATTTTGATCCTCTTGTTCAACATTTAATTTTAAGTCCTTTATCAATAAGAAATAGAAAAGAGAAATAAAGTTGGGCAAATAACACAGTATCTCTGTAAAGTAAGTACTTTACAACAGAAGATCACAGGATCATTAACATTACCCACTTAAAGATTAGTGTGAGGATACACCTGGGTTACTTAAGCAGTTTTTCACTAACTGGTCAGCTCCATACTGTAGCTTAAATCCTGTTTGTACTGCCATAAACAAAACTGGAAAGTCCCAGTGTATGTTAAACAAAGAAACTGAAGGTGAGATATCTCACAAAAAAAAAGAAAAGTCTTGCATACAGCCATCTCAAGATTTCACTTTGGTAAGAGAAAAACAAGAAATCTGTGGATTCTAATAACCATGATCCTTTATTCATGGATCAGTTCACCTGGTACTATCTGATGGGTAGGTAATTGACACTTGGGATATTTTCACTGCTACTTCTGTTTTATGTCATGACAGACTGATTAGATTTTCTCTTCAACCAATATCTCCATCTATATCTCTTTTTACTCTTAACCATGACTTTGCCTGACTATATAAACCCATGACCAGAATTCCCTATCTTTCATCCAAGTGTCACTTGATCCTAAAAGGTTTTGTTTATTTACTATTTCCTTTTTTCTACTTATGGACAGTGTGTCACTAGGGGTAGTTTCATGCAACACTGCAAATTGCTACAAAACCAAAAGATGTTCTTAAATAACTTCATCAGATCAAAACTTTCATTTAGATGCCATGCATGTTGCCAAACCTATTCAGAAATAACTGTCAACTAGTTACAACCACTTCTTAGATCAATGGCTAAAACTGGATTTGAGTGAGTGGATCCTGTGGGTCTTGGCAAAGAACATCCTTCTTCAAACCTTGGGGATTGGTGAATCACAAAGGACTGTACCTAATAACAGAAACCAAATCACTTGAGCACTTTCAACAGCAGCAACAACTAAAATGGAGATTGCAAAGAGAAAATAATGACTCAATCAAGATATTAACATTCAAAAGCCACTTCAAATAAAAGTTTTCAAAAACTTTGAAACTCTCACATCTTGATTTTTTCTGTTGGTTGTCATAAAACCCACCAATCACTTCAGGCCCAAATAAAATCATTTACAGTTAACTTGACTACATGGGTATCCTTGCCAATCAAATTGGGCCACATTAGGAATAAATGGAATGTACTTTTAAAAAATAAAAAAATAAGGATGCAGAATGTATAATTTGGCTAATGCATCTGAAAACCCCTTGGGGATTAGTAGAGATGTGTCAAGCTGATTATTAATCAATTATGGTGTTGAGTTAGTAAAAGATTTCAGCAATCAAGGAATCAACAGTCAGGGTCTTATTATTTGCACAAAGTGGTAATTTTTTTACTTAAGGATGAAAATTTTGATCAATTTGTTTTTTATAGCTTATCAACATTTTGCAAGTTATTTAAAGCCAAAAATATGTTTTTAGAATGTAAGAATTTTTAGAAATAATAATGATTTATGAATACAAGTCCTACTAATTAACCCATAGCTGGAGGGAGAAGAAATGGATCCATACCTTTCCCCAAGAGTACTTGTACATAAGTGGATATAACAAACCCAACTGAAATTGAAACTTGGCTTTCTGATTTCCAATTCCAAGCTGTTGTCCATTACACCAACTGCACATCCAAGCTTAAGGTATCTTAAACCCCTTTGATACTTCCTCTTTACAGACACCTCAGGCACAAGATATTAAACCTAGAAACCCTCCCAAAAGAGAGGTACTGATGGGTTGATCTCCTGGCAATCAAGCACATTATATTAAATTATAATTGTGCTGGTCCTCCTCCTTCCATCAACAGATTTAAACTTTAAATGAACTTTTCTCTTCCTGTTACAACTGACTGTATTCACTCCAGATCACAAGTGAAACATGTATATATGATTCACTGCTAAAGAAGTTGGTTCCTTGTACCACTCCAGAAAGTACATGACTCTTCTGTGACTTACTCTGTTGCTATTTCCATGACAAATGTTCATATGAGCTACATTCCTTAGTTTCATCAGTTCAGACATTTATAGCTAGGACCCACCATGTTCAATCATCTCCATTCCCTTTATATTCCATTAGTAAAGAGGAGATTCCACTCAGACAATATCTTCTCCAGAACTGTTAATTTTTTGAACATACACCTGAGAGAATGCATCCCTAATCACTGCAATCTTAATCTCTTCAAGTCTAAAATCGTCCTACATATACTCATAATCTGCACATAATTCTTACTTTTACATCCATGCAATAACCTCATTTTGTAATCCTCTACCATGAGTTGCTCTTAGACCTTAAATTGAATGAACAGTTAGTAAAAAAAAAAAAAAAAATGTTACAGTCAATTTTGTAAATATTATGGCCAACTCTACCTGTGAAACAAATGACACTATGTTGCAACAAACTCTGTATATGTTACAGCCAACACCATCTTTGTTAGAACCAATTCTGTCTTGACTCTAACAATTTAAGCAGCATGACTGAGAAACTGAGTCTCCATCCATAAAATCAAATAAAAGACAAACTGGATCTTATCTAGACTACATAAATTTTTCGTTGTTTTATATGTAAAGAAATCTTTAACTATTAGGTTGGTGCAAAAATAATATCGTTTTTTGACATATTTTTTAACGTCAAAAATGATATTATTTTTGCACCAACCTAATATTTTAAAAAATAATTGTAATAAAATAATTTTATCTATATGTACAAGGGAGAAAAACTGTGGGATAAAATGAAATAAAATCATTAAATAAAATAATAAAAACAAATAAATAAATTCATTTTCCCATGATGCAACTTGTAAAGAAAACGGAAAATGTTTCTGGTCACATGTGCAATTTTATGACCCTACTTCTGGAAAGGACAGAATCTCTCTCTCTCTATATTTCTGGGGAATGTTAGTTTCCCCAGTCCACTGATGACTAAATGCATTCCACTTTCCAACAAGATTGTCTGAACCTGTTTTCAGCAGCCCTACTCATGAAGTAGAAATTTGGCCATCTCAACTAAGCATGAGTCTAACTTGAACTTGACCATCTTTACCTGTCTTATCCTTACTTCTCATAAATTATTTCTCAACCAAAAAGGGAAAAACAGACATACCCTCAAGAGACATTTAACTTTGTTTAAATACAATCAACATAAAAGAAATAAACCTCTATAGCAGAAACTCCTGTTTGTATGCCGCTTCTATATTTTTTGTTTATATATTAAACACATACCTTCACCTAAAAAATACACACAAGACGCACAATCTTAACATCTACAAACCTTTCAAAGAATATCTAATGTCATTTGGTCACATTTTAGCAGTCTACCCAAGAACTTTTTCAAACCTTCTCAAAGGATTTTAGTTATATATTTATGGATTAACTGATGGTAATTCAAATTGTAAGAAAATTTTAAAAAGCTCTTAGCTGATCTTGGTCAACTGTTTGTATTTCTGAAATCATTCAATTATGATAACTAATGCACCTTGAAAAGTACTAATAAGTTCCCTACAGAATAAAAACCAGCACACTGATTATTGCTATTATGTATACATATTTTATTAGTTTCATGGAAAAACCCTGCCAAATTTCCATATAAAAGGAAAGCAGTTTCTTTTGTTTTTCTAAAGCCAAGTTCATTATTATTTTTGGTGCTGAAGACTGGTGATGAAATGCAATATATTCTAAGCCTACAAGGACAATTATCTATTGCAATTCATTCTAACAGGTTCTATTCTTATTATTAATCTAATTTTTCCACATTAAATATGTAACCAGAAACCAAACACATTGGCCATTGGAATTAAAAAAGAAAAAAAAGCAACATTTTAAGCTAATAATCCAAAGATAATTCTTCTTTTCTTAAAAGCTTCACAATTCCAAATGGATGGTTGTAACTTCATCAGTCCTTCAATTACATTTTGTTATTTTATTTTCTTGACTTTTTTTTGTTTTGTTTTGTAATTATTTTAAATACTTAAATTTCTTATATGCTGCATTTGTCTTGATATCAACACAACTTGTTTATTTTATCAATCTTTAGATTGGCCTTCCTATTATTGTTGTCATTCACACATATTGTTTTGTATAATTTTTTAATCACCTTTTTAATGCCATCCTTTATTTTCTGCAGTGTAAGACATGATTACTTCAATGAACTATGCATTCTTTTAAGCTTATATAATTTTTAATCAAAGCTAAGGATTTTCTTTCCAGAGAAACTGCTTTAAATGTTTTTCACATATTTTTCTTAAATGGCATATTACCAACTGACTTCAAATTCATTTATTTCTTTTCTACGTGATTTTATATTTCCTGATGTAAAAATGCAAGGTGAATATATTCTTCATTTATACCAAAATCTAAATAAACAAACAGCAAATTCTGTACATCCATCCATGTGCCTGAAACACCTCTAACTCGGACAACATTTGCTCTACATAGACATGATGATTACAAGATGGAAAAATCTGCCCTTCATCTGATGTTTGAACATCCAGCATTGGGATTTGTACTTGGATGAGGAGGGAACAGTTAAAAATTCAAATTTTAAAACAACTGAAAAAATTAATGATTTTAAAATTTTTTAATTTATATTGAATTTAAAAGTTTTTGTTTAAAATATTTCCAAAATTTTATGAATTGAGGAAATCAATTTTATTTCTTCAAAATGCCAAGGAGTCAGAATTAAAGTGAGTGGTTTCATGATGTGTAGTTTTGAAACTTCACAAAGTTTGTGATTTGAAGAATTCAATTTTCAGCCTGAATTGAAATTTCAGCACAAATCAGTGTTTCAACAAAAATTGGACTTATCAGAGTTAAAGTGAGGTTTTGAAGTTCCATAGAGTGAATTGAGGAATTTAAAGTTATTTCTTCAAAATTATCAATGCTGTCTTCTAAGATCGACCAGAGGTCTCTTTTAGTTTTGGCCTGGAGGTTAAATTAGCTCTCTGCATCTAGCTTAAAAGTTCACACAGTGCGGCTTTTAAGCTAGTGATGACTAAAACTGGCTAAAGCATTCAGTAAAATTAAAAAATAATTTAATTTGTAGTGAGTTAACATACACACACCCACACACATACAGCTCTAGGATTCAGAGCTCTACTGAACCATATATATGTGGGATTTCCAAATTAGAAATTGGTTGCAGGACCGTCTGATTACAGCCTCTCTCCCTTCTGCCTCAGTGGGAGTTATCAGGCTCTTGGCCACTTTTTTCACCTCCAACAAGTGAACAATGTGCATCCCTTTCTTCCTCCCTTCTGATACAACATAACAGATTTTTGAAAGCAGGTTTCATTGTTTTATATTTAAAAAAAACATTTACAAAAAGTAAAAGCTTTGTATGTTGTGATATTAATTTTGTATTATTTTTCAATACAGTAAATGTTATTGTCATGAAATGTGATTTCCTTCAGATTCTCTCAGCCAAGCCTTACTCATTAATCTTACATATCATATTCTGGCCCTCCCCTTATTGCTTGGGCACTTATATAATCTCTATGCCTTAGCTATGTTAATTAGTCAGTCATTTACATATCACTACAGTTATGTTTGATATATTTTTGGACTATTCTTATTCTTTTTTCCTAATGACAACAAGTTTTGAATTTTTGTCAAATGATTCTAACAAGGATTTTCACTTTTTTAAAAAACGAAAGTGCTTCTGAAATATGGTAATGGTAAAATTAATGGTAATAGTAAAATTAACCACTTCCAGTATTTTCCTCATCCTTAGGGAAATTGTTCAACATTCACTACCATATAAGAAAATGGATACGGCATAGCAATCTGGTACACTTTTCTTTGTTTTTAATAATTTCTTTCATGCTATATTTTTAAAACTGTTGCCTACTGAGAAGAAAGATAGCAAAGAAAGAAATTAAAAAAAATATATAATGGCAATTTGTATTTCTTTTAACCCCTTTAAAACCTGAAGCTCTCAAATGTGACTGCAAGTTTCACCTGCTTAGATTCTAGGAGTGGTTGAATGCACCTATAGTCAGATAGCACTGTATTTCGATACACAGCATTTAACACCCATCATATAATCAACTGGAGTTGCCAGAAATATTCAGCTTTGAAAGAGAAATCAATTTACATTTATATAGAATCTACTTGTAAGACTTGGTTGTCAACAGCTTTTGAGATACATCAGTTTAATTGCACTAACATCCAGTGATTGTCCTAGGGTTGCTGGTACTCCAATCAAGCTGAACTTCAGCACCCTTACAAGTATAATTTTTTTTTTTTATTATCACAAGGAGTAAAAACTGAAAATGTAGAATAACAAATTTATTACAATATTCAACTTAAGAAAAAGAAAACATTCATTATCTTACCTAAAACATTTTTTCTAGCCTTTAGATCTGCAAATCTTTTCATGGCACTTTCTACACTAAACTTTTTACAAGATCATTTTCTTTTGCCAAAATAGCTAAAGAATTTAATCTCTCTAGTCATGGAAGACCACAAGTATGTTTTTATAAGCTTTAGTTTAAGAAGATTCCAAATACATGGCAAAATATTGGTACCCTCACCCTTGATGGTGCCTCAGGTGACTGCCCAAGTTGACAGTACTTTGAACTGGCCCTGCTAATATCACACATTCAGATCTTTCAACGTTTCAGTCAGGAATCCATGTTTAACAAATGGAATCTCTTAAAAGTTGATAGAGCGAAACTACTTTAGCCATAAGACAAACTTATATTATTTTTTTTTTATGCATAATTGCTTGCTTATGATTCTTTTTCAGTTTCTATTACATTTGTTTATATTTGTTCGATATTATCAGGATTATAATAATAATTTTACCTGTGAAAAATTAGAACAAGTATCAGGTTTCTTCAGCAAATGCTATTATAAATTTTTATGTAGAATTCTATATGCCTTATTTTATAATAAACTTTTTCTTATTTTGTCTGTTTTACTGATTAGCAGTCATCAGTGACAAATGAAAATGGACAGAATAGCAATACAGAAGGGATATGTACAGAACAACTGATGGTAATAGTTAACAATCGCACAAGTTTTGCATGATTAGAGCTGGCATGTGTCAACATAGTGGTTTACCCTTACCATTAAAAAATGTCACTGCAGTATTTAAGTCATTTTGCAAGTACATTTTGCTTTTATTATTATTTTGCATCAGTAATCTAGTATTAACTTTTTTGTTGAATAGAAGAAATCTGCTTTTTAAATCATTAGCAACAGAAATGTTGAAAAGAAGCTAATACAACCCATACGATAAAAAATTTCATTACTTATATTTTCTGTGTATATCATCTAGTAATTTTATTAATACAATTAATTTAATTGTTGAATATAAGAAAGTAATCTGCTTTTTAAACCTTTAACTGTACAAATATCCTAAGAAAGTTAATATTACCCTTATTGCCAAAAAATAACGGAAATATTTAATTTTGCACTTGCATTAATTACTTTTGCTACACGAGTAATGTAGGACTTTTATGGAAACATTTAACTCTATTATTGATTGTAAGAGAGAATTCTGCTTTTTAAAAAAGACTAAAACTCTTCAAAGAAAGCTAATACAAAACAAAAGAAATAAGTAATGCATTAGCAGTATGATCTCCTATACTTACTAATGAGATATGTTCACTTATTGGTGTGAAGTATTATTCCTATCATCATCATCATTTACCCATAGCTGGAGGGAGAAGAAGGATATTAGCACTTAAGTGAATGTAATGAATTTGACTGTAATTTTAACTCAGCTCTCCAATTCCTCGATCTGAGCCACTGTCCACTACTCCACCATGCCTCCCATATATATATATATATATATATATATATAAATAAAAAGAAAGAACAGTAAGATATATAATCCAGTGTTCTTATAGATATTTTTATTTTTACAAAATAGTGCTCAATGTAAATTTACAGAGCATTAATATTATAAATTGATTTAAAATGTGTTTTTTTTTCCGCTCCACAGTTCTAACCATGTTTCAAAAATGGAAGCTCCGAATTTGATTTTGTAATTAAATTAAAGACATTAGTTCCATTTCATCCTCAAGCGAATTTTTAAAATTACTGAGTTTTAAAGGTCTTTAAAACCCAGTAATTTTAAAAGTTACTCCAAAATTTGCTTTTAAAATTACTGGGTTTTAAAGACCTTTAAAACTCAGTAATTTTAAAAGTTACTCCAAAATTCGCTACAACAAGAGAGTCCACCACATAATATAATTTTATTTATTCAAAAATTATTACATAAATATGTTATAACATCACTACAAAAATAATAAGAATAGTGTTTTTGATTATTGTAATTTTATTCTGTCTACACCAATCCTATGCTTGGAGATATATATATATATATATATATATATATATATATATATATATGATACAAATCAAGAATAATATTGGGGAAGAAATTGTGAATAAGTTTTTAAAAAATTTTAAATTCCCAACATTCCTTGTTTGAGCGCATCTGTAGTCATAGCAACATAACAAATTTAGTCTGAAGTCTTAATGGACAAATCCATCACAAGAAAACTTTTTCCAGTTTGTCATACATTCTTCCCCGTGTGTGTGTATATATATATATATATATATATATATATATATATACACACACACACACACAAAAGCCTCATCCACATGTAAAAAAATGGCTAAAAATAATGGAAACATTATTAATAAAAAAAGAAAAAGCAAACACACAATATCAACTTGGAACATGGCCACAATACGCTGACCATGTCTGGAAAATAAAACATTCCTATAACTTAGGTACCTCCCCAAAATCACTAAAAAAAGAGCATAGCTTGATGAAAAAGATGCCAACCTTGCCAAAAACAAAAATTTATCGTCTAAATGCTTATGTTATTACTAAGAGGAAAGACCAAAAGTTTTTTAAAATTTTTCCTTCTTTTTAGAACATTCTAAATTTTGATTAACAAAACCTTGTTTCTCTTTGTATCACTGGAACTAGTAAAATAACATAGACAATTTTTTGCACGTTTTTTTTTTTTTTTTGTATGACACACATTAATTTGGAAAATCTTGCAAAAATAAAAATAATTGTCGGATGTTAATGAAACTTTCAGGAACTATTCACAGATGATCAAAATTATTATGAATATGTGTTTTTTTTATTAGTCATGGCAGAAATATTTTTTATATTTATTACCCCGCACCCTAACTAATTTTATGAAAACACTAGAAATTCGAGCGCATCAACTTTAGAGATTACAATAGTTAAAAGCACAAGGCTTTAAGGAATGAAAGTCATGTTTTTTTTTTGTTTTTAATTGGTCCCCTCCTACCTGAAAATCAGCTCTGAATTGTCACATATAAAACTCAATAAAACAAATACATTATTTAATTTCAAATGCTTTTATTTGCTTTTATGGACAAAATTTTCTGAAAGCAAAAAATTTTTTCGATGAAAAATGAATTTTTAATACAATTATTTGTTATTTCTTATTTATAATAGATTTTTACATTTAAGTTGTTAAAATATCATAAAATTAGTTAAATGCGGCATCAGGTTTCCTAAGTGTCCTTATGAGATAGATCTTTTTTAGCGCTTTGTAAATTGTATCATTTTGACTAATCAAAAGATCTGCAGTAATAAAGAAATATAATTTTGTGTTTATAATCAGGCTGTAGTTATAAAGTATGGAAGACCAACCAGAATATAATTAAGTTGTGTTTTTTGAGTTAAGCATTGTTCTCCACTGTTAAGGCCTTTACTTTTGCGAAACACGTGTGGAGAAGTTAATTTGATTTTTCAGTTTCAACTGAGAAGGGTACGTACAAGCATCAGTATCGTCTTATGAAATTTATATGATCTTATTTTTATATAAATCTCAGTTATGACATTTTTCCATAAATGAAATATCAGAATTAATAATAAAATGAATGGAAATACAAATAACACAGTCAAATGTAATAAATGTACATAAAATTATAGTATTTTATGTACACTTCTGATAAAACTTCATAAGAAAGGTACCTATAAATTAATTAGATACCTTTCTTATGAAATATGAAATCTAATCTCACTCTTAACCGACTTATTTTAATTTCTTTATAATATATTTTCCATAAAGCATCGTAAACGTAAAGATGAAAGCTAAGTATAAAAAATTAGAGCGCTGAAAGTTTTCCTGAAAAATAACGAGGTAAATAATTTGTTCACTTAAATGTAAATTATTTCATTTTTCTCCTTCCGTAGAATAAATTATCTTCACGGAATCCATCAATACCTGTCAAGTGACGCAAAAGTTTATGACCTGCTTTGTTTTATTTTCAAATTACATCTTTTCTGTGTAGAAGCTAAGTTAAGCTTGGTTCAAAATATTTTAAATAAACATTATAATTTCTGATTTTCTTAAAATAAGTTTTGAAAAAATGATAATTGATATTTAAAAGAATTTCAAAGTGAGATTTCCAGTTTTTTTATAAAATGGAAAAAAATGGTCAATTTTGCTGACACAAAAAAAAAAAAGAAAGATTTTTAATGAAAATTCCGGACGTGCTAGGAACAATTAAAAAAATGTAAAAAAAATACCCCCAGAATACTTTGATCTTTCCTCTTAATAATAACATAAACATTTAGAAAATAAAATTTTGTTTTCATCAAGTTTGGCGACTTTTTCATTATGCTATGTTCTTTTTTTAGCAATCACGTGGAGGGTACCTACAGTATAACTATAGATACATGCATAAAACAATCCAGACATTCAGTTAAAGGTAAAAATTAAATAATCCTTGATAATGGCTAAAAGAAAGTGCTCAGACATACAAAACATTTGGGCAATTTCTACATAATTTAAGTCCAGAAAGAAGAAAAGTATATGAACACAAGAAAAATTAAATAAAAAAATTTAACCACAGTCGTCATCAGTCGTTTTTAATGAAACTTGCATAAAAAAGGGATTGCTGCCCAAATACCCAATATATATATATATATATATATAGTCTGCTTGTCTGAATCATCTTCAAGAAGCGAGAGCAAGATCTAAAAGATCATCCAATCTAACAGGGATCTCATCTCACAATCCTCACACTTGCTCCATATGTGGCCTCCTTTGTAAATCACTAGCGGGTCTTAAATGCCACTTAAGATTAGCGCATAAACTTTCATAACTGAATCAATAAGCTGGCAGATCCTCATACATTGAAACCGACGGAAGAGTCCATTATTGTAAAATATATTATTGACAATTGGAAAACATCCATGAATGTATAGTGTATTCAAAAATATATCAGATTATGAATTTTGCCATGTCAGCTTCATCAGATTGAAAATGAAAAAATGAGTTGCAGGTGTGTGCTTCTGTGTATGTTTATTAAATAAAAAAATCTTATTTCTTTCCAAGCTGGCATTGCTTATGACTGATAATGAGTGACTTTTTAAAAAAAAGTCATTAAGATTTTATTTGTTATTTGCTTTAAGTGTCCAAGCCAAGAGGTAGAATCCTTCAGAATAGGTAGAAAATAAATAAAAGATTTGTTTTTATCTATGCATTCTCTGTCAACAGCATGTTATAAAATTGGATGTAAAGCAAATAACATAAAATGCTAACGACTTTTTAAAATTCACTCATTTTCTTTCTCTTTTTTTAGTCATAAGCAATGGCAGCTTGGGGAAAAAAAAATAAGATTTCTTTATTTCTTAAACATACACAAAAACACACAACTAATTTTTACATTTTCAATCTGATGAAGCCTACACGATGAAATGCATAATCTGATATATTTTTAAATACACTATACATTCATGAACGTTTTCCAATTGTCAATAATTTATAACTCTGTCAAGACCATGTACCCAATTTTATATATATATATATATATATATATATATATATATATATATATATATATACACACACACACACTCACATTTCACAGCTTTTGAAATAGCAAAGTAGTCATTTGTATTACACTATATTTATCAATACAATTCACCTTTGGACTTTTAGTTTTCCTTTTTTAAAATGTATTAAAATTGTTGATTTTCTTGAACCAGTTCAATTATCTGATGCCTAAAAATGAATGGAAATTTTTTTTTAAAAATGTTTTAATATATTTTCTACACTTATGTATCAATTAATAGTAAACATAAAACTCAGTATGACTACTTCAACCCAATTGGGAAAAGAAACAGAAATAAAAAAAAATATTTCTCAGATATATTCAAGATGAATGATTAAAAGTTTAGAATATCCAACATAATTCCTAATTTTTGTCCAATTGTTGTTTTTTAATATTCAGCAATTATTAAACACTAAAAAAATTTATCTGATTTGTAACAATAAGATTGTAAATAGCTAGTGTGAATTGTGATGCTTTTCTTATCAATATCAAAACACTTGAAATAATACTTCATTATAATCACTTTTTGTTATTCTCTGGATCATATATATATATATATATATATACTCAAATATAGTGTGAATTTTTATGATGATTTCTTTACACAAAAATAGGGTGAATCACTTGCACTATACACAGGTAAAGTATGTACTTCAAGATGAATGTAATTTGAGATGGGCAAAAAATCTATTAATTCTTCATTTATATAAGATATTGTTGATTTTAAGTAACACACATAGTGGATAAGGTTTTTTTTCTCTTCATGTAGCAACAAAAGGTATGAACAAAAACAAAAGTATGGTATGTAAATTTTTGTATTAGATATTTTATGGTAAGTGTATGTTTTGGGGTTTGTTTTTTTTTTTTCACAATTTTGGGGTAACTTTGTACAAAAGAGAATGAAGACTATTTATTGCCTATAAAATATGTCCAGGATGATGCCCAGAATTGCAATATTTGACTACAGTAAGCGTACTAGTATTCCTCAGAAATTAGGGTTGTATTATATACAAGCTACAGGGAAAAACATGTTTTGTTTTTGTTTTACAAAAAATTTCATGTTGTTCTATGCATGAAATAGGCTTAAACATAAGTATATACAATATGTTTCAACTTTATTCTGTTTTAATATAATTATGTGAGATGCACAAAACTCATAAGTTATCTTTAAGTAGTCTTTGATTCATTTTTGTTCTTGGCTTACTATATTAAACTATTAATATTATTAAAGGAAACTTTAATAAACATGAAACATGTCAGATTGCTAAACGTTTCCTATTTGTTCTTTATCTTTGGTCTTGGATATCAACTGCATTTAGTGATATTGTAACGTTCACTTTTATTTTAAGGGTAAGAAATTCATTTTATTTGATTCATTTTATTTTGAAATGCCAAAAGTTTCTTTGAATTTTGCGTGTTGTTTTATTGAAGGAGTTAGAAGCAGAAGAATCTGGGAAAGAGTCAAAGGTTAGAATCAATGTTTTCTATAATGTTGTCCAGCATATGGCTTTACTCTGCTTTTAATGAAAGACATAATCGATAGCATCTGCAGGCTGCTTTCTATTTATCTATTCAACTTCATTTCCTTTATATTTTTTATCAACTTTTTATCATTGATGCAATCTATCAAATATGAAAATACTAAATATCATTTATACAAAGACTCAAGTATATGAGAATATATATCTTACTTTTATTCACCTTTTACAATATTGTAAAGTATAACTCTTTTTTAATCCTAATTAGAACTTTTGTAATAATTTAATTTACTTCAAATTTCCTTTTTCTAGATAAATCTAATTTGATAAGTACTTGCTACCATAAATCAATAACTGGCTACACTGTATTTTTTTTTTCAATGCCTTATGGGCTTTTTTAATTATCTACTTATTTGATCAGTGAAAATCTAGAAAAAAATTCTTTACCATTTGAAATGTGTAATGAAAACAATCAATCATAACAATAAAATAATCTTTTAGTGTAGGTACAATTTAAGGATGCAGGTATTTATCAATTTTTTTATCATTTCACCCCAAACAAGACAATAAAGCCACTATGATGCAAAGGGCTACTGAGTGTTAAAGAATATGAGAAAATATACTATTCAGGAGAGAGAACAATAAAAGAATAATTAAGACATTGCATTTAAATCTTTGAAGATCAAAGTTGATTGAGAAGCCAGAAGAGAGTTCCACAAGTAAAAAGTGCAAAAGAAGGAACTGTTAGCATAGAACTTATGGTTACATCTAGCAGCCATTTCAACTGTAAAATCATGACTTTGCCACCAAACTAGTACTGTGCCTAAATTCATAAAGTCGAGGTATTATCAGAACAATTACTATGAAAGTATTTATAGAAAAAGCACAGGGAAGTTACATTACAGTGGTGGGAAAGTGACTGAAGCCAAGATGCCAAATCAGGACCAATAACATTGCAGATTATACTTAAGTGTGGAAAATGGAATTCCATCTTTTTATACTCGTGTAATTTATACATTTAGCTTACAACCTTAACACAAGCTCACAACTTTGTAGTCATCAAACTGTTGTTACTAGCCAAGGAGCTGTGTTTTGAACAAAAACTAAGTGCTGAGAACATAGGAAAACAAATGAGAAAATAAGGTAGAAATATTTATTCTATCAGGAACATCTTTTGTGTAAACAGAATTTCAAGGGACGTTCTTAAGATTCTCTATAAATAATAAAAATATGAAACTGATCAATGATCTTTTGGATATAGATATACAAGTGTGGGCTAAAAAGTCATAGGTCAATTTTTTTTTTTTTTGTTTAATCGTTTCGCCTCAAGCAAGGTGGGCATGTCACTAGCAGAGAGTAGTGAACATGAGTAAAGAGGTGTGTTTGGGGAGAGGATAAAGAGAAGGACAGGGAACAAGATCAAGGTATCAGAAGATGTCGATCGACATTACACTTAAATATTTGAACATTAGTTATCAGGAAAGCAATTAAGAGGAAGAGAATTCCACAGGCAGGAAGTGCAAGAGAAGAAGCTGTTTGAGTAGAAGAGATGGTTACATTTAACTAAGATGACAACCTAGTAGCGTGCTTAAATTCATGTAGTCTGGAAACCAGAGAAAGCTCCTCATCAGAACAATTGCCAAGAAAATATTTATAGAAGAGACAGACAGAGGGAAGCCACAGCATTTCTGTGAGAAAATGACTGTAGACTAGATTCCAGGTGTGCAAACAATGGAGATTTCATCAGTAACAAACACAGAATCACATATGGAAGTGTAAAGAAAAATGAGAGGCATAGCACTGATATTAGATCAAGATCTGAAAAAATGTTCTGAGATACTGTCATCTACCTGAAAGAATTCTTGTCGTTAAACTGAAATAAATCTTTCAAAATATTCATCATAGTTGTATATGTGCCAACAGCACAAAGTACAGGAAAATAAATTGAAAAGTTCTCCTCTTTGCTAGACATCACCAAGGCTCAATGCAAATCACAAATTTCAAACCTCTTGGGAGACCTGAATACCAAAGCAGGAAAGGAGAGAGATAAATAGTTGGCAAACCTGGAATAAGAGTTCATAATGAACACAGAGAAAAATGGGTCTCAAGGTGCAAATGACCAGGTAATAGCCAACACCTAGTTTCAAGAAAATCCACGACATATACAGACATGGAGGAACCCAAATTGACTATATAACTATCAATAAGAGATTCAGGGATGCAGTTTTAAACCCCAAAACATACTTAAGTGCCAAATGCAGAGGAGGCCACCTTCCAGTGATATGTCAATTTAGAGTGACGCTATCCAAATTTAAAACAGGTAAAGTAGCATCCATATTGCAATATGACTGAACCCTGAATGACCCAAATGTGAAGGAGAATTGTATGGGTCATGTTAAAATCAGATACAGTGAACAAAATGAGAAAGGAAACTGAAAGTGAGACCCATAAAGAAAAGCATAGTAACATTCATCAATTGAGATCATCCCAAAGAAAAATAGGCAAATAAAGAATGGATGACAGATGAAATGCTCAAAATAAAGACAAACAATACCAAAGTATAGCACAGTATATAAGATTTCAACAAATAACTACAATGTTTAACACTTTGATCTCAGAATTCCTGCATCCATAATTTCCAAATAATTCTAATGCAAAACAAAGATTAACCACTTCTGAGACTTTATGCATTTATTCCAATATTCTTTGCAACTGTTGCTCTGATTTTATTTCTGTAGGAAGATGAAGTTCTCGAGGATGATGCAAGTAAAAGCCCAGCATTTGTAGGTGCCTTTCCAATTACCCATAATATCCACCTCAGCACAAATTTGCCATGTCCTCCAAACAATTCTGTTTTTTCCTGTTCTTTCAATGTTTTTATTATTGCAAATCAAATCTTTAATCTTTCAATTTGTTTTACCATTTTTGTTCACACATTTTGGTATGTGTATGTCTCCCCTCTGTTCACACATCATTTTCACTTAGCATGCAACTGCATTGTGTGTGTGTGTGTCACATTTAAGTTAAGGCTATTTTGCAAGTTTTTCTTTTAGTTGCCATTCTGTTTTCACTGTCATTTAAAAACATTTCTTGCTCATCTTTGCTTCTGTATATAAACCTAATTATGATTGCTTTCATTTCTGTTGCCACTGAATCAAGGCTGGTCTAGGTACAAACAGGACATCCTCCCACTCCTACAGAATCAACATGTCTCTTGAACTTCTACTCCTTTCTACACTTCAGTTTAAAATAGATGGTGTGATTAGAATAAAAGGGGTGGCTAGAAAGTTTCCAAGTTCTAAAAAAAGGAGAGGGTGGACTAATAATGAAATACATTGTCTTAGAATGGTCACAACTTGAATTAAATGGTGGGAAGAAATTTCCTGGATATTTAATAAAAGGGGTGGTTGGAATAGGGATGCCCTATCTATTTTGAAATTAAAAGATACTTATGTTCAATAAAGCATAAAATAAAGTCCATAATAGCATCTGTTACGTATCCCTGAAATTTACGTTCACATATTAAGAAGAATGTATCATTACTTTCTTGTGTAACAAGGCTGCCATTATTCTGAATATATCTTGTGGTGGATTACGGCCTCGTCACCTTGAAACACCAGTTCCTGTATGATCACTGAAGTTAAGTAACATTGAGCCTGGTCAGTAACTAGATGGGTGATTACTTGGGAATACCAGGTGCTGTAAACTTGGATGTGTGGATGGTGTAATGGATAATGTATCAGAATTGGTAATCAGAGATCTGAGTTCCAATTGCCATTGGGTTTATTATATTCCCTTACACCCAAATACCCTTGGGAAAGTTATTAATTTGCCTCTTCTATCCCCCAGCTATGGGTTAATTAGTAAAACTTATATTACTAAAATTATTATCTCCACAAAAACATTTTACAATTTTAAAATATTTTTTTGCTTTAAATAACCTGCAAAGCATAGAAAAGTAACAGCTTGATCCATCTTGGAAAAGTGTCAATAAATGATCATGTGCTGAATATGCACTTGTGAGTTACCACCACTTAACTTTGCCAAGACACTGTTAGAGGGCTCAGTTAAGTAACTAAAAAACAGGACACTTCCTGTCTTCTTTTTATTTTCTCATTAGTATTCTGTAGTGATACCACTACTTTGTCCTGGGCATGGGGATATCTTTCCTCTTAGTGACCAAACTTTAACACACACACACACACACACACACAATTCCTAACTTTTAATGTTTACTTTCTCTTACATGCATACTAGTGCATTTTCTCTCCTTTATCACTCAGTTTTTGTGTGTTTTTTATATAATGCATGAAAATATCACCTCATTAAAATTTATTCCACTTCCTTTCACCTCTGCAAGTAATGATGACTTGTCATTTGCATGTGTAATTTTGCCACTTCTTTTAACCTAACTAGTAGTGTCACAACACACCTGTGAGTAAGGAATTTATTATAATCTGAAGAATTTAATTTTAAAACCTTTTTTTTTTAATATTCTAACACTCAGATAGAAATGAATATATTTGGTCTCACAAGCATAAAACATGAAATTAAAAAAAATAGTTGCAAGCAAATAAACAATATTTGATTAACAAGCAAGAAGTCTTCTATCTATCTATCTAAATGGCAAATTCTCTTTGACTGTGCGTGTCTGAAACCCCTTTAACTCAGGACACACTTACTCTACCTTTTTGGAATTGGGGTGATCCTTGGATTGAAAATCAGCCCTTCGACTGATGCTTGAACATCCAGCATTGGGATTTGTATCCTGATGAGGAGGAAACAGTTAAAAATTCAAATTTTAAAATAGCTGAAAAAATTAGTGATTTTAAGTTTTTATTTGAGGTTAAAATAACACAAAACCTTTGTCAATTTAATTTTTTTTGTTTTAAATTCCGTTTAAAATATCTCCAAAACTTTATGAATTGAGGAAAACAAAAGGAATCAGTGTTAAAGTGAGAGCTTTTTATGAAATGAGGTTTTAAAGTTCCGCAGAGTTTGTGATTTGAGAGCTCAACTCAATTGAACTTCTATGGAGTTTGTGATTTGAGGATCTCAACTCAACTGAACTTCTATGGAGTTTGTGATTTGAGGATCTCAACTCAATTGAACTTCTATGGAGTTTGTGATTTGAGGATCTCAACTCAATTGAACTTCTATGAAGTTTGTGATTTGAGGATCTCAACTCAATTGAACTTCTATGGAGTTTGTGATTTGAGGATCTCAACTCAATTGAACTTCTATGGAGTTTGTGATTTGAGGATCTCAACTCAATTGAACTTCTATAGAGTTTGTGATTTGAGGATCTCAACTCAATTGAACTTCTATGGAGTTTGTGATTTGAAGAACTCAATTTTTTGCCTGAATTGGAATTTCAGTCAGAATTGGACTTATAGCCTGAATTAGAGTTAAAGTGAGGTTTTGAAGTTCCATGGAATGAATGGAGGAATTCAAAGTTATTAGGTTGGTGCAAAAATAATGACGTAATAATGTCGTTTTTTGACGTATTTTTTAACATCAAAAAACGACATTATTACGTCATTATTTTTGCACCAACCTAATATTTTATTCTAAAGTATCTTTGTTATTTTCTAAGCTGGGCCAAAGGTCCCTTTACTTATAGGCTGGAGACCCAATTAGCCTCGCACAAACCACACAGGAGCTAGCTTAAAAGTCTGTATAGAGTGTGGCATTTAAGCTAATTCATACATAAAAATTGTTTATTCATTTCTAGATTCCATCAAATTAATGTCAACCATGTGGATGTGTGGTTTTGAGATTAAATGGATGAATCTTCTTCTCACAAGGATGTGAGTGACTCTCACTTTTCTTTCATTGGTGGTACATTTATATAATTTCCATTCAGCCACTTGTGTTTGTACCTTCTACATTTCAGGTTGACTTCCTCTTTATATGTCAATACAGCCACTGACATGTTTTCAGGTTAGATTTCACACTTGGTAGCCACGAGACTACCTGTTAGGTCAATCTTCCAATGCACCTAACTCTTTTGATGTTCTGTTTTGAGACAAAGGGCAAAACTTACTTTGGCATCTATTAGAGTCAGCCCAGTACATATTGGGGACACCACAGATCAACTCCTCTAATAGCAAAGATTCCTGTCTGGCATTAAATTCAATTCAATCTTGTATTATTACCACCTAGCGTGAATCACATACTACACTTGTTTTTGTTACTGTTTCTCAGTATTTATTTGTGCTATCATTGATAGGAAACAGTTTCTCATTATTTGTTCACATAAATACATGCATACAATAAATATGTGCTTGAATAGTCAACAACGGGAGAAAATATAGGAAGAGGCTGTGAGGCCAGACAAAAGGTGTATCTGCATTCAACTGGGCTTACTCACACTGATAGAAAACTAACAAATGGTGATATCATGAGGTATTGCTCAGGTTCTCTGATAATGATAAATCAGCTCTAAAACAATACCTAATGCTAGAATTCTAATCTGATAAGTGCTTTGATGAAAGCATTGCTACTGTTTTCACATCAGTGAAATTTCCATATAAAATTATTTTCTAAATAAAATGATGAAAGGATAAAAGCAAATGGCTGCTAAAGGTGTAAACTAGAAATACGGAATTGGTTTTCCACTTTTTCATTATTTTGTGTCTCTTATTAAAATATTGTTTATACCTAAAGATTTAGTTCATTGTGACTGAGATGTTAAGAACATTAGCATTTCAATCATAAAGCTTTGTTTCAAATCTCACCATAGTTGATTAGTCAAGCTGGTGACTTCTTGCTAGTATTGGCCTAGGGAAGCAATAACAGCTTGAAGCACCATTGTGAAGTGCCTGAAAACCATATCATAGGCTGACCCAAGCCTTGTGAGTGAAACAGTGTAGACAAGACTATTCAAAACCCTCAATAGTTCCCAACCAATGGACAGATAGCTTTAGATGGCAATCTGGCTGGAGATGTTGTTTCAATAAAATATTCTTTCCCCATTAGCATGGCCACTTGTGAGGATGTATTGGCCTAAAAAAAACTCATAGATTGAAATTCTTCAAAAAAAAAAATCAAACCCCAAAAAAAGAATATTGCTGTTATATCTGGGCTGGAGCTGCTCAATCCTGAATTTTCATCCTTGATATAGTTCAAAATTGTTTAAGCAGTCTGCAAAATCTTTCTCATACACACAACATCACAAGCCTATCTCTACTCTATCCCTATCTCCATGAAAAATGTTCAGGTAAGCTCCATTTAGTGCCAACAGCTCAGACTTTTAAAGCTTGGCTATGCCATGTCACTTCCATGAAGTTGAATCATCCTCGTTTCCTCTGTATTTCAAATGAAAGGAGAAAGTTCCATTCAGACAGCTTCTTCCCAAGGACTGCTACTTTGTGGAACAGACTCCCATGTGGATGCTTCCCTAACAACTACAATCTTAAATTCTTCAAATTTCAAGAGTCAATCATTACCTATCTTCCACCTTTTCATAATCTTCACTTCCTTCCACCTCCTCTTTCTTTCATATTATACACCTCATTCCTCATAACATTTTTGCAGTAACTCTCTACCTTGAGGGGTTCTCAAACCTTATAGGAACCAGGAAATGCAAAACATGAAGCTATTGGGGTAGAAGAAATGGCTACATTTAACCATTTTGACAGTGAAAGGGTGGGATTGAGGGGGAGGGTTGAAGAAAGGACTAAAAAGTAATGGGGTTCATGAAGACAGAAAAGGGTCTGATGAAGCATTTAAATTTTTGAAAATTGTAGTTATCAGGGAAGCAAGTAAATGGAAGAGAGTTCCACAGGTGAGAAGTGAGAAAAACTATTGAAGTAGAAGTGGTGGTTGCATTTAGCTATTTCAACAGTAAAATGGTGGAACCTCGATGCAAATTTAGTAGCACAATGTAGTTGGGGGCACAAGGAGGGGAAAAATCTCATTAGTATAGTTGCCATGAAAATATTTAGAAATGCAATTATATTTTCTAACAGATGAAAATGTAATCAAAATTTATAGCAATATAAATCTGAAAAGGATATTTTGTAATTCTACTTAAGAGAAGAATAAATTGTTTCAACCATTTTCCACTGATTAGTTATTAAATAATAAATACATTTGTATATCAAATGCTTTGATAAATTTAAGGATGCAAGAAACCAAACATCATTTTTGTCTATAGAAACTAATATGTGTAGTATTGATAGCTTATTTGTGACTACAGTGGAATTGTTACAACTCTAACAAAAGAATTATATGAATATATACATTGGTAATAATATACATCAGATTTCATTTAAAATTAAAATATTTCTATTCATGCGATCAATTTTGTTTCAGTCCAACTGCAAAGTTTCATTATAACACATACACAAAGAAAACTTATCTTAGCCTGCACATTTCATATTTTGACAGACTTTATCAAGAAAATGCAAGAATTTTATTTTGTGACAATTATTCATATACAAGAGCAAAAATATATAGTACCCCTATACTGAACATTTTGAAAAACCAATAAGATTTTTATTCTTGTATATAAATACTTATCACAAAATAAAATCCATAACATTTACTTTAATAAAGTTCCTCAGGGGACAAAACATGTCAGCTAAGATAAGTTTTCCTTTTGTCTTTATTCATATTGTCCTTTTACAGATATACAGTATCTGAAATCTTTCAGATACACAAACACATATAATTATTGTTTCTGTAAACATTGATCTGTTTAGGAAAAAGCTATTCCAACAGTTGAAGAGAAACCAAAGAATTTGGTAAAAAGCTATTCTTTATTCTGCATTGTCATGAAGCACATATACATATATAAGTCACATTTTTATTTTTGGGGCACTCAATTATGTATATAGATATGCCTTGCTTCCGCAAACTGCTCACCTGACTTTACACTCTCTATCTCACATACACACCAACAGCAACTGTCTAATACAAGTAAAAAAAAAAAAGTAGTAGTTGTACTATAGTTAATGCAAATATCATATGACCAATTGAATACCTCAATATAAGCTAGGAAAGTACAAAGATCTAAAAGAGCATTGTATAAGACATGGCTAGATGACCGACATACTTCCTATTTTAGTCGGATATTGAGATTTTATTGCTATTTTGATTTCAGCATACCTTAACTAAACTCACCTTATGAACAAGAAAGACAAAATATATTATGATGCTACAAGATTAGGCAGAGACTGCTTCTGCCAAAATCTAGCATTTCTGCACTATAATAGAAAATCAACCAAGACTATTAGTATTGTGGGGTACTACTGTGGTACCCAGGCTTAGTGATAATGATGCTTCCATATTTGATCCCAGGATCATCATCTGATATAGGATTTGTTAAAGGCACTACTGCTGTTTTTTCAGTAGTTGTAAGAATTTATTGGTTATTAGGATCTTCTTAAAATAGCCAAATATTCACCATATTCAAAGTACCTAGTCTCCAAACTATACATGGGTGACCTTTTGGTAAATATAAACATGTTTCTTCATCAAATTAAACAATGGCAGGGTTCAGTTCCCCAATTGGGTGTCTGAACAGGTCTTCTTGAAATAGCACTGCTTACCAATTTTTTGGAAAGCTTTAAAAAGGTAACCTAAAAGTTGCTTAACCCCCAGAACTATCTGGTCATTTTAGCACAACTGGCAGATGCATATTATTGCACTTGAAACAATGAGAAATAGGTCAACAGATGTGAATCTTTGTTGTTGAAATTCATGAACTTTGATGAGATAGGTATTTTGATGAATGTAGCCATAGTTGCTAAGGAACTACAAATATATTTAGTAGATATTGCTGCATGATTGGAAACTCATCGACTGGGAGATAGTAAAAAAAAAAATAGGAGGAAGGTACATGATCTTCTGGAAATGGAAAACTGAAAGTAGTGACCAGAGGGGGTCAAAAATATTGGTTGCCAGGAAACCCACCCACAACTACAATGCTATCATTTAATTATCATGACAAAATATTTTCAGAAATTTGGAAAAAAGGGTAAAATTAAATTTTTTTTTTTTTTTTTGTGAAAAAAATGTGTATTCCTCAGTAATTGTACTTGTACTGTACATGTTATTGGCAGTATATATTAAATGTAAATACAAAACATTATAATTGAATATTTTATTTTTTCAAATTTCAAGTAATTGGTTGATATTTTTAAATAGTTTACTGCCCAATTTGCACATTAGCAGTTAGTTCAAAAGCACAATAGAGCATTGCATACAATCTACTATATTAATATTAATTGTTTGTGTTCATTAGATGATTGTGCGAATCTGCCACTAATTGTTTCTGCATTCAATTCATCTAACAATTCCTTTTCAATGGATGTAGGATTCCAAATTCTTCTCAGAGAGAAAATTTCTTAGGCTTGTCTTTATGATCTTTAACTTTGAAAATGGCCTCTTACATTTGATTTGAGTAACTGATAGTTTGCAGATGACTTTATAAAGTTTTTATTCCTTTTTATTGCTAAGACAGTTCTGTTTTTGTTTCTTTATTGCATTTTTATTTGATATAGAGGGCCCACTGGCAAACTGACACTCTGGCCAGTGTCCACCACTGACCAGAAGGACAAAGAATGGAAGCGAGTTTAGGATATAATATCAAGAACACCTTGGTGCCGAAATGACTTGAATTACCACGTAGGGCTAATGAAAGACTACTGATCTTTAAACTAAAATTAAAGCAAAGATTACTTTGCTACTCTAGTCAGTAATTATGCACCTACACTTGACAGTAGTGAAGACACAGAAATTGATTTTTATGGTTGAGCGGTTAGAATGTTTGCTTTCTGACCATGAGACTGGAGTTCAAATCTCACCATGTTCAACTAGTAAGGAAGATAACTTCCTGATTCAGCCTGTGGAAAGTGTCTGAAAAATCATACCACAAATTAACCCAAGCCTTGTAAGGGAAATTGGATAGATGGAACTATTTGAAACCTGTCAATGGTTGTTTTAACACAAAGTCACATGTCATCGTGATTGAGGGTTTAAGCATACTGGGCTTGTTCAGACTGTTAATCACACCAGATAATGCATTCTATCCCAGAAACTGTAACTACAGTCAGCTCAGCATAGTTGCCGTATAAATCACAGGTGGGCTTTGTAAGTGTTGAACAAACACAAATGTGCCTGAACGAGCATCTGCAACAGGGATTGGCTAATTGTCCTAGTAGACAAGCATGCTCCAATATGAACAGCCAGCCATTAAAAAGGAAATTATTGGTGAAGAAGTTTATTATTGGGAGGGGTCTATTTAACTTTTAATCTTTATTCAGAAATGTATGCCGAATGCTACTAGATTGATTGATTTCTATGGCTTATCAACACTTTGCTGGTTATTTAAAGCCAGAAAATATTTTGAGATTGGAAGAATTTTTCTTTTTTTTTTTTTTTAAATAATAATAGTTTAGTGATACAAGTCATACAAATTAAGCCATAGCTGGAGAGAGGAAAGGTGGATTTATACCTTTTCCCAAGGGTATTTGCACTTAAGTGAATATAACTACCTCAACGGGAATTGGAACTCAACTCTCCAATTAACAATTTCAAGCCATTATCCATTACACCACCTGCACATCCAAGCTTACAGCATCTGGTATTCCCAAGAGGTCACCCATGTCGGTAATGACCAAATTTGACATTAACTTTGGTGATCATATGGGAACTGGTGTTCCAATGTGATGTGGCCCAAAAGCAGCTGTAGAAAGGAAGCTGTGAAGGTCTATGATCGCCTACATCCTGAAGGAAAATAGCACAAAGAGAGAGAGATTTTTTAAATTTCATTTTTATGCACAAATATTGACATTAATTTTCTGCTTTTTAATGCAAAGTCCAAGAGATTGTTTTTCACTCCACACCAAAAATGAAACTGCTTTAAGAAATATAATTTAATTTGAAAACCTTTCTAGCTTCTCTTGAAAGTTTTTAAATGTACTCTGTCACTGCTTCAAGTGATATAAGCTTAATAATAATGTTAATACTGTACAGAGTATATTTCTATTCAAGGCTAATTGCATATTAGTGAATGTTATTGTTTATAGTCAAGAAAAGTGTATATGATAAGAAATAACTGAATAAATATAAAATACTTTATTTCTAATTTGCAGAAATATTTGAAACTTCTTCTCTTGCATTTGTTTAAAAATCTGTCTTTCTATTATTTACAGTAAAACTAATGTTTTTGTTTTTACTATAACAACATTTCAATTGTTGGGCCTTCCAACCTTCTTCATGTGTCTGTCAAACCAGATAACACTCAGAGAATTTTGAACTAAACCCTTTATTAAATCTACAAGGGAAAAAAATTCTTCCTACTTCATTGTCCATGTCAACAGATATCGCATTTGGTCTTTTTTAACAGTTTTTTTTTTACTCATACCCACCCCCCTAGATTAAATCAAGGGTTCAGTTTTAAAGTCTCTGAAGATTACTCAGATTGACAAGGACTTGAAGAAGTCTAAAGGACACATTGGCCAAAATGGAACTTGAAATATTGGAACCAGATGTAGTATCATGCTTTGGCTGAACTGGTTTTGATATTTAATTTCAGATATATCTTTGTGAATCATCTTACTATAATTATTGCTCATGGCAACCAGAACTGTAAGAAAAAAATTGAGATAAGAATGCTAGAGGAGTATTTTGAAAGACTTGACACGCTGTTCTTTATATATCAATATGTTATACTAGCCATTATCATTGGTTTCATGGTTCAAGGGGAGTAACTCTTATTTTCCTTTCGTATCCAAAATTGCAGCAAGCTTAAAAGCCACCCTATGAAGCTGCATTTAAACTAGCTCCTGTGGTGAACTTTTGGTTTGGCCATCACCACAAAAGGTAGGGAGGAGTAGATGCAATAAGCATCAATAAACTACAGAAGAACTCAAAATTGATCGCTGCATTTAAGTATTGAATTAATGTTTAAGCTTACCTTTTAAAAGTTCAATAATAATTCTGCTGCTGCCACTTAATTTAAACACAATTTGATATATGTAGATCCTTATTTTCCATACAAACAATTATTTTTATTTTATGGGTAACAACGGGGACAATTTATAAGATAAAATTAATATAGTGTAAAGCTTGGAAAATAGAAATTAGAATTAGTTATACATTCAACATTTGAAGAGTTAGAGAAATGTAATAGCTAATTAAGTAAAATCTATATTATGGAATCTATATGAATAAATGTGAAAATGTAGCTCAATTCTCCCACAAATTCTGAAATTAAAAAGCCCCATCTCTCTAGTAATTTGGTATTTACTCAACTGCTCCGCCCACCATGAAGTCATGTTGTGACACAAGGTCGGTGTAATGTGGGGAGCCTGAGTGCATACACCTAAGCTAGGAACAAAAATTCCATGAGCCCCCGCAACCATCAGACACACTGGACTCGGTGCAAGCAGTGATTCCTCTCTCTATTGCAATGAGAGGGCATGACCTCAAGCAACTGTTCCCCAGGGCCGATACGTATCAGTGTAATTTTCCTAAGTTGTGACTCTGTCCTTTGACGAAGCTGCCCCCAAGCGCACTCTGCCCAAAGACAGACACGCAACTGAGAGATGATAAATAGGGTGTTACAAACTACTTTAGAGCAATTTACACACCAAAAGCTCAATATCTGTATTATATATTATCTACTTCTAGGCAATATCACTCTTCAGGTTTAACTAATTTGCATATTGATTTTAATTTTCATTAATTAACTGTCCTTCATTACTGTTCTTTTATTCGATGATTGTTTTGATTTTCATATCAAAAATAGTTTTGTTGAGGAATATCGTCTTATGTACTGCAGAAAAGTGTTTGAAATTTGCATTTTATTTGGCCTTCAACAAGTTGGCATCTATTTGTAGAACTTTCCTTAACTATAACAAGCCAATTTATGAATGAAATGTTCATGTAAAATTTTTGTTTCAAAGATTTCAAGTAATGAATATATCTTACTTTGCAAAACAATAATGAGTGGTCAAAGCCTGCTAGTTATTAATATATTTACCTTCAGTAAATATATGTTCTGCACAAATGTCAAAAAGCTGGTGTGTAGGACAATTCTGAGTACAGATCTGGAATCGGTGTACTTTATTTAGTTGAGTACATTATCCTTTATCTGAGCAACAAATTTTATGTCAAGATCTCCCTAATTATATGCATACCCATAACACAAAATTCTGATGTTCTTGATCTCGTCTGTATACAGGCTTAGAATTTGGTCGATGCAAGTTACTCTGAAATGCATGCTTTTGCCCCAGTTGCAAAAATCTTTGTCATTTAATATTATCAGCTTACAAGCTTTTGTAATTTTCTTCTTTTATTTTTGTTCTATATCTTTGTTCTTTTTTTTTTTTCCTCTTGTTAATATCAAATACTTTAATAATTTCTGTGTGTTGCTTTCTTACATTATTTGTCTCTTATTGAACATCAAATAATAAATCATATTTTATTATTCAATGGTTCTATAGTTTACACCTAATGATGTCAAATGTTATTAAAGTATTTCTATCTTGTATTTTATATGAAATGATCTGTAATCACTTTCTGCTTTTACATGAAAATTTGATTAATATCTGAATATTTCTATGAAAAACCTTTTTACCACATCTTACATTTCTCTAATCTTGTAAATAACAAGAAACTATATTTTCTTTTGTGCTTCTTATACATTTTTAATATATCATCTTCTTAGTGCTATCAGTTCCATAACAAAAGGTAAGTTAAACTGTAAGACTAAAATGAAAATCGTTTTATGTTAAAAAAAAAGCTAATATAAATAATAATATATATAATAATTTAATATGATTAAATAAAAAGCTAATATTTTTATATTTAAAAAAAAATTATACAAACAGTTTATATATTGTATATTCTTTCTGCAATCTGAAAGTGATTTAACAATGTCATCAAATTTTCAAAAACTTGGAAATTGTCTAAAAATTGGAAAATCAGAATAGTCAATTGCAACAAAAATATCTGTATTTATTTATGTATTTATAAATTCCATTTGAATTGTTTATATATATATATATATATATATATATGAATGCATTTATGCAGTGCTTTTGCATATGTTCGAATGTAAAATCATATAATAAAGAATTATCGCTCTACTATTGTATTGAGCCCTATTTTTAAATTAATGTTGTGGACATTTGAATTTATATTTGATTCATTCTCATTTCATTTGTGTGTGTGTGTGTGTGTGTGTGTGTATATATATATATATATATATATATATATATATAATGAAACTCTTGGTAATCTGTATGGATAATCCCAAGGATTATATATATATACTCATTTTAAAACATTTGCTCAGATGTCAGAAAGATTTGGCTTGACTATCAACATAAAGAGGACCAAAGTCATGTATCAACCAGCTCCTGACAAGAACTACACCAATCCCCTTGTATATATCAACACCATCCCTCTAAAGTTAGTAGAGAATTTCTGTTATCTAGGAAGTATTTTGTCAAACGCAGTGACTATAGATGACGAGGTTGCACAACCGATTGCAAGAGCAAGCTGCTCCTTTGGAATGCTTAAATGTAGGCTATGGGATGAACATGGTGTGAGACTAAGAATCAGAATCAATGTATACAAGACTGTGGTTCTCAACGTGCTTTTGTATGGTTGTGAAACATGAACAGTCTATCATCGCCATATTAAACTACTTGAGCAGTACCAGCAATGCTGCCTGCAATCCATCTGCAGAATTAAATGGCAGGATAAAGTCTCCAACATTCAGGTCCTGGAACAGTGTGATTTACCCAGCATAGAAAAACCAGATAATCAAGGCATCGCTTTATTGGGTGGGGCACCTATATCGGATGGAAGAATTCCCAAAGCAATCTTCTTTAGTGAATTAGGACAGAGCAGCAGACCACTAGGCAGACTGAAACCGAGATACAAGGACACTGTTAAATACAATCTCAAGAGATGTGGCATCAGCCTTGATAGCTGGAAAAGTACTACCCAAGCTCATGCAACCTGGAGGAGAACTGGCAAAGAGGGCATCGATGTCTTTGAGAACAGGCATACCAGTTTCTTCATTGAGAAACGTGCCAATAAGAAGACCAACAGTAGCACTCAGAACCCACTTTATCAGTGCAGCATCTGCAATAGGGTACGTGGCTCTAGAATTGGACTCTACTCACATGAAAGGACTCATTGGTAATGTGTCGATAGATTACATATGCATTGGCTCACGGTGCAAGAAGAATTCATACTTTGAAACATTATTTTTAGTGGATACTCATAGTAAAGAAAAAATTTCTGCTCTCCTGCAGGAAAATAAATTCTTTAATAAGATTTCTTGAACATTCAGGATGATAAATGAAAATATACTCTTTAAGAAATAAACAAAGTGCCTACTCAAATACAAATATCCACCAAAAATAACATTTAAAGTGATAAAAATCTGTCAGATTTATAAAAAAATCCTAAATGAATATATATATATATATATATATATATGATCAGATTATGTGATCAAAAATCATTTCTAGCATTTACTCCTGCCTCGATAGGTGAATCAGTCTGACAAGGTCAAAATGGCAGCCAATGTTCAAAACTACCTCTAGTCTGTTATCAACTGGGGAAAAAAATGGCTTGTTAATTTCAACACCTACAAAACTAAACTTCTCTCTATTAATCCTTTGAGAGACCCCACTCTGCCTTACATCATTATGGCTGATGCTAACCTTCAAGAAAGTGACTTGTGTCTTTTCGGGCTAATGTTCTCAACTGACATGAAGACTATATTGAATCCATTGCTAGCTCACCTGCCAAAAAAGTTGGTTTACTGTATCATGTAAGACGATTTTTCTCTCCAGAATCTATCTTACATCTCTATAAGTCTACCATTTGTCCAGTAGAATATTGCTACTACATATGGTCTGGTGCACCTTTATAAGATCCAAAGAAGAATCAGCAATATTATTAGTTCTGATCTGGCGGCTCAGCTTTAGTTACTTTCCCACTGCTCTAAAGGTGCCTCCCTGTGCCTTTTCTAGAAATACTTTCATGGTAATTGTTCGGATGAGCTCTTCACTATTCTATCTAGGCTTCATGAATTTAAGGGCAGTACTTGACTGGTGTCAAGATCTCATCAATTTACAATTGAGCTGGTTAGATGTAGCCATAATTTCTATGCTAAGTTTCTTTCTCACACTTCCCACTTGTGGAACTCCCTCCTGGTGCCATGCTTTCCAGCTAACTTTAATCTGCAAAAATTTAAGTGCAATGTCAATCATTATTGTCCTCCTGATTACTCTCTTTCTCTTTCTATTCATTACTAATGTTTCTGTTCCTAATTCCTCCACAACCTGTAACCTCTTGTGTTTTAGTGGCTTTATTGCTTTATATGGGGTGATACCAATTTAAAAAGAATACAAATATGGAGACAAATTCCTTCTGCGCCATCTACAAATGCATCAGAACCAAAATGACTAAATTAAAATCCCAACCAATAAGCACTCTAGAGGTCATGACCTTAAATATACATCAACATTACCTCTAAACAAAAGAAACTCGGAATGACGGAATTCATCTTCCCTGATTCACCTTGTGATCCAGATAAACAGCCCACTAAAGGATTACTGGATCTGAAGATTTCATTGAAGCATGAAATATATGTGAGTGAACATTAAGATCAACATTGAGTGGCTACACTGTTTCATGCTTGAACACGATCCTCAGGCTTCTATTATATTTACACATGCTCTATACCTGATATTAAGCACTTTTTACCCACAAAATACAGCATAGCTTAACATTATATATATGAGGTGGAACAAATACATAGACTCAATAGCTTAATCTACCGCAAGGAAAGTTGGTTCTCTGTGTCATGCCAGAAAGTTTTTCTTATTTGAGTCCATCCTACAAATCTATAAATCAACCATCCATCCTTGCATGAAATATTGCTGTCATATATGGTCTGGTGCCCTTGCTGTAAGTCTCGAGGTCCTTGACAAAATCCAGAGATGGATATGTAATATGATAGGTCCTGACATGGCATCTAGTCTACAGTCGCTTTCTCACAGATGTGCTATGGCTTCTCTCTGTCTCTTCTATAAGTATTTTCACGGCAACTGTTCTGACAAGTTGCTTTCTCTGGTTCCCAGACTGCATGAATTTAAGCGAGCTACTGGGTTGGCATCGCGGTCCCACCCTTTCACTGTCAAAACAGTTAAATGTAACCATCTCTTCTACTGAAACAGCTTCTTCTCTTGCACTTCACATCTGTGGTATTCTATTCCTCTTACTTTCTTCCCTGATAACTATGATCTTCAAATATTCAAGTGTAATGTCAATCAACATCTGATACCTTGATCTTGTTACCCGTCCTTCTCTTTATCCTCTCCCCAAACACTTTACTCTTGTTCTCTACACTCTGTAATCCCTTGTGTGCTAGTGGTACTCCCACCTTGCTTGGGGTGAAATGCTTAAAAATATATATATATAAAGAATTTTTTTTTTTTTTTTTTTTTTTTTTTAAGCATTACGCCCTGAGCAAGGCGTGAAGCCACTAGGATGCAGGGGGTTGCAGAAGATTTGGAGCAAGAGCAGATAGGAGTGATAGAAGAAAGGATGATGAGAGGGATAGTGGGTAGATCAAGGCAACTGGAGGTGTCGATTGACATTACATTTGAATAGTTGGAGATTATAGCTTTCAGGGAAACAGTAATTGGGAAGGGTGTTCCACAGGCGAGAGGTGCGAGGTATGAAGCTATTGGAGTAGAAGAGACAGCTACATTTAAAAGTTTCTACAGTGTAAGGGTGGGAGCGAGATGCCAGCCTCGTAGAGCGCTTGAATTCATGAAGTCTGGGAACCAGTGAAAGCAGCTGATCGGAGCAATTACCATGAAAGTATTTGTAGAAAAGACAGAGAGAGGCGATGGCACATCTGTGAGATAGTGACTGCAGACGGGATGCCAGATCAGGGCTAATTACATTACATATCCGTCTTTGGATCTTGTCAAGAACTCTGAGGTAAACAGAAGGTGCCCCAGACCATATATGGCAGCAATACTCCATGCAAGGGTGAATGGTTGTTTTGTATATTTGAAGTATCGATTCCGGGGAGAAAAATTTCCTGGCGCAGCACAGAGAGCCAACTTTCCTCATGGTGGAAGAAGCAATTGACTCAATGTATTTGTTCCATCTCAGGTCAGCAGTCAACGTGAGACCGAGTAGACGCAGGGAGTTGCTCTCACCAAGTTGACTATCAGACATTCTAATGGGGGGAAGGGAAGGATCTCTATGGTGGCTAATGGAGAGTCAGTGGCCTTGTCTTTTGCTTGATAAAATGTACTAATGTGGAACAATCACTGGTGACCTTCAGAATGCATGCGGACTACTAATATCACCTACTGCCACAAGTGAGCTAGCATTTATGCCATATTCACAAAAAAGTGGATAATCATATTTTTTCATTTCTTTCTTTAGAATAGAACAATGGGACTTATACAAGTTAAAACTTAGTGTTGTGTAAGGATAAAATACTAATAAATTCCATCCTATCCCCCTGAACACACACCTAGTGTCAGCCTGGGCACTATGTCAACTACTTCCCCGCCCTTATCCCTCTGTTTGTCTTTTGTTGTTGTTGTATGTGTTATATGTAATAGGAGTAGGTAGACCCTCCTACCACCTGGTCAACACTCCTCCCCCTTCTCCTGGACATGAGTAGAGGCTCACACCTTGTTTCTTGTCTAAGAAGGGGTTCCTGGTACTCTCTCTCTCTCTGGCCTCTGTACTAGTGCTGATGTGTTTCTCCCATGACGTGTGCAGTCTGTGGCATTGCCTCTTCATTCTGAGGGTACACGTTTGATAGTTCTCTGGTTGCTGTTTCCAACTGGTAGTTAAGAGCCCTAACTCTTGCGTAGCATCTTGAGCGGCCGCTCTGATCAACAGTTGTATAATACTGGGGTATTTGTAGTGGCATGATGTGCATGGAATGGTGTCTCTGCAGTCACCTCCAATGGGCAACCCTGAGGCCACATTATGATGCAGGCTGTGCCAACTCCTCTCTGCTCATGTTGCGGTCGATACCATCTGCTTCTCTTACTTCAGGCCTTCTCATCTTCCAACAATTATTCCACATGAAGAATTAATAGATTTTATTTTTAATCTAAAATATTTTTATTACAGATAAAGATATATATATACACACACTCTCTTGTTGTTGTTCTTCTTGTAACGGCATTCACCCAAGGTGGGTTGAGCCAGCTCCAATATTAGTTTCATGGGTATTTGGAATTCACAAGCAGTCCCCAACCCGCATGTATAGCACATGAGATTTGATTATAGTGGTGAAGGTTTCATGCAGGACCATCCACACTTTTTGAAGGGCCGAATACAGAGACTTAGTGCACTACATGCCACAAGGTCCCCAAACGACCCTCCAAAGGTTTTGAATTCAGAGTTGTCCTTCTCCTAGACCAGTTGCCATCCAAGGCTATAGAACCCAGTCTGTCCTGCTATTTACCCATAGCTGGAGGGAGAGAAAGAAGATTCACACCTTTCCCAAGGGTATTAGCACATAACTGAATGTAATGGATTCGACTGGAATTCAAACTCAGCTCTTCGATTCCTCAATCCAAGCCACTATCCATTACTCCACCGTGCCTATATATATATATATATATATATACATATATAAAATACATACACATATTGAAAAATCAGTTTTCAATCAGCACCTGATGATTACATTGTGCATGAGTTGTGATACCAGTGAAGAAAGGAAAAATTATTATTAATATAAATTATAGCTCTGTTGTACATAGAGCACTATTTTATTAGCATCAGCCTTCAATGTGTGAGCTATATATATATATATATAAAAGGGTGTGCTGAAAAGTCAACTAATATCCCTGACTGCAGCCAATGTCAGTTGAATAAGATTTCAGATTTTTCAAATAATACCAATATTTTCCTTTTCAGAAAGTCATACTATTGCTTAAGGATTTGTTTTATTTGTGTTAGTGACATGTGCTACTGAAATTTATTCAAAACTGGCTTATAAATATATTTTGTGTAATGCTAACCTTTTTTTCTTTTTATTTCTCCAGCAAGAGGAGGAGGCTCCTGCTGTAATACAAGATCTGCCATCAACAGATGGAAGTCTTGGTAAGTAGAGATTCACAAAGGGACCTGTAAAATTACTTGTTTTATAAATCAAAAGCAACATTGCTCAATTAAATCTATTCGCCTAAATAAAATACAAAGGGCACTTTTGATAAATTGAACATTTCCTAAATAATTTAAAAGACTTTCCTTCTCCACTTAAAAACTTTCTTTTTTCCTTATAAAATATTTATTGCAAAATACAAAAACAATATATTATCTACTGGAAAACAGAAAAACTGTAGTTCAATTATTACTGTGTTTTGTATATAAATATACAGTAATGGGAAATGTTTACTTTATAAACATATAGTTATGGGAACTCTTGTAAAACATACTAATATGAATTGTTTACTACAGAAAATGATAGGAATGTTTACTATAAAGCCTACTAATGGGAACTGTTTGGTATAAAAGATATTTAGTAATGGGAACTGTTGTAAAAAAAAAAACATTTTCTAATGGGAACTGTTTGCTGTAAAAATAACATTTACTAATGGGACTTGTTTGTTGAAAAAAAAAAAATTTACTAATGAGAACTGTTTGACAAAAAATAACCATGTGATGAAATTTTGGTTCTTTTTGAAAATAAAAAAGGGGGTCTTTAGCTAGGTAAAACACCTGAGGGAGAATGGTGAGTTGCTCTTAAAATATTCTTAGTTATATGTAATATTTAAAGGATTGCCGAGTGTGAAAGAATGAGAAAAAAAAAAAAACATTAGGAGAGAGAACAATAAAAGAAGAGGAATTAAGAAGACGAAAGATAATGATTGACATTGCATTGAAATTTTTTTCAACTGACATTTCGTTTAAATTTTTTATTATCAAAGTTCACTGGAAAGCCAGAAGAAAGTTCCACAAGTGAGAAATGCAAGAGAAGGAACTGTTAGCATAGAACTTACAGTTACCTCTAGCCATTTCAACTGTAAAATCATGAGACTTTGCTACCAATCTAGTACTGCACCTAAATTCATAAATTCTAGGTACTATAGATGAAAGTTCATCAGAATAATTACCATAAAAGTATTTATAGAAAAGGCACATGGAAGCCACATTATGTTGGTGGGAAATTGAGTGAAGGCAAGATGCCAGGTCAGGACCAATAATATTGCAGATTCTTCTTTGGATTTTATTAAAAAATCTTTAAATACAAAGCAAGAGCACCAGATCAGATGTGGCAGCAATTTTCAGTGTATACAATGTCACTTATTTATGTATTGTGTTTTGTCAGCATAACTTTCTGATTTTCTCTTTAACAGGAGCTTTGTATGGTGGTGGTTCTGAATACTTATATAATCAATTTGAATTACATTCAAGATATCAGAAAATAGCTCAGATTATTTTGTTGCAGGTCAGTAACATAATGTGGTTTTTCTTTTTCATTGAATTAAACTATTCCAGTATTTCTTCTTTTTTCTCAGATTTTTCCCTTTTTTACAGTAAGCTTCACCCTGTACAAAGTCCAGGGACCACTCAAGGTAGAGGGTTACATTAAGGAGTAGTTTATATGGATAGCAGGGAAAGATAACAATTAACTCTAGACTTCTGTCCCACAGGGAGAAACTGTTTGAGTGGAACTTACTTCTGAGGACAGTGCAGAGGATTTGAAAAGAGTTGGATGAGTCTAATGGTGATTACAAAGGAAAACTTACTCTGATCATTCTGATAAGAAGTCCTGAATTTGTTGGTGAGGACCTCAGACTCAACATAAAAGCCTACATCAGGTGCCTTGAGGAGGTAGTACTGCCCTAGGTCAAGAGGGTGACTGCTGGAAGACACTATGTCTGACAACAGAACTCTGCACCATGCCACACAAGAAGGCAAACTCAGTCATGGCTGTCAGACAATTTCTGCCACCCCCCCCCAGCTTAAATCTGGCCACCTAACTTCCCAGACTGCAACTCCCTTGATTATTATGTGTGAGGTGCAGTTGAGCAAGAGACCAACAAGATTCCTTGTAAAACCAAATGTGAACTGAAAGCAAGGAATATGGTAGCATGCTCCAACTTAAAACAGGAGACTGTCCAAAAGAATTGCAGGAGATTCCAAAGTCACCTGGAGGCCATGGTTGAAGCCAATGGTGATTTTATTGAATAAATTTACTCTTTAGTATTTCAAGATATTTTTATGTAATTTTGGTAAATATATCTGTTAAAATAATAATGTCAGTTTTATTTTCATTTTTGCATAATTTAGACAACAATTCATCCATCGCACATATTTGTTAAATCTTTATCATTTCTTGTTTTCACATGTGATTTTTTAAAATATATTCTTTTCCTATTATTATATGTAGTAATTTTTTTGTGGGGTGGGGGAATCATATTGTTACTTAATAGCAACAGAAAACTAATCTCCAACCCTTATGATCAGTAGAAATGACTATTATTAAGCCGAGTTATAAGTAATTTCCATTTTTGGGAACCAACTGTAATGATAAATGTATCTTAATTACTAATCATATATGGCAGTTTTCAAACACAAGTGGCAGCATACACAGTGGATTAAAGCAACAATGTTGTTCTCCTCCATGACGAAATGAGGCTGCATGCAGCAAAAATACAGGAAAACATTTTTCATTTTGGTTGGACTGTTGTACCCCACCCACCATATTCACCAACCAATTATTTGACCCTAAGGACACCTGGCCCAGTGGATAAAAGCATTGGTTGATTGATCCAAAAGAGACTTGATCCAAAGAATTGTGAGTTCAATACCTGACCACAGCAGAAGGAACAAAAACTTGGAGAATTGAGTTACTAAGGGGAATTAACTGAAACTGAGATATCTAGAAAAGGCACGGCATGTGGAATTAGAACTATCTACCCCTTTGGACTAAATAAAGGGTTTGATTTGAAATTTCAACAAATATCACCTGAAGAAGGCTGGAGCATACAATGGCTGAAACATGTGGTGATAAAGATAAGGACAACAGTCTAAACAATATAAATAGTGCAATTATTAGCTTTTTTGATCTCTGAAAAATACTTTGATGTGGAAATCTTTCTCTAATGAAAGCCAGGTTCAAGAGTTTATCAAAAACCTTTTCACATCAAAACCTGTGGGTTTTTACTGGAAAGATATCAAAGAGCTGCCTGATAATTGGCAACAAGTCATTGCAAATAATGATGAATATATAAATGATTAAAATATAATTGTGAATTAAATAAATGACTCCAACAAGACTTGTGTGTGGAGAGAGAATTTATTTAGCGACCTTCAAACACCACGTGGTGGTAACCAACTGTCCCTACCCCTGCATTTCTGCCTCAATCATACCTCACTCATGGAGAAGGTACAAGGGGAACAACTTCACGTTGATTAACAATTCTTCTCCTTTTTCTTTTCTTTCTTCTTTCAGATGACCATCTGAAAAAGAGATTAAAAAAATATTGAATTTATTAAACAGATGATTCCTTGGGCTCTGATATAAAGCCAAGAATTTTAAATGATGGTACTCTTTTCTTTGTCAAGGAGTCTGCAACTTGTTCATCAGTTGGTATCCAAGAGAACTCTGCAATTTCCTTTCTGTCCAACATTTCTCTCAAAATGGCCATCTCAATGCGAAGTCTCTTGTCCAAAATCTGTGTTGATGAATGTACTGAGTCATAGAAACAGGAATTGTCAGTTTTGCATATGATCTTAATGTTCTCAGTTTCATCTTTTAGTTGCAGTAGTTCCAATAATAGTTTTCTGTAAAACAGGCAGGCTTCTGACATGCCAACCATAGCTAGAGTTTCAGCAGCCAGTGTACTTTTGACCACCCTTCTAATGAACTTGGACTGCCATGCGATGGGCATATATTTATTATTATTTCCTACCAAAAAGAGTATATAGCCTCCTTGTGATCCTCCGTCTGTCAAATTAATGAAAGAAGCATCACTATATGCAACAATTTTTAAATGCTTAAGGTTTCCTAAGTCAGGGATGTCTATCTGTGATTTTTCCTTTTTTGCTTTCTTAACTACTCCATTGGCTTGTTTTATACATTCTACATTTTGTTGTTTTAGAATGGAGCTTAGTGTACTTTGAACCCTATAAACGGGTTTGGGGTCGGTTTACCTCCCCGAAAGAGACACCGCCCTTCGGCGTAGACTCCTTCGGGTTCCTCCCCGCCCGAAGGCAGCGAGTTCAACCGATCAGGTCTGGTTTGGGTGCCCAGCCTGTTAAGTTGACCAATAACTTGCCTGATTTCAGTAATTTCTGTTGTGGAAATTGTGTCTTTAAGGTTCCTGCCTGCTTCTATTGGAATATATTTTAATTTCTTTATGTAATCGTTTTGTCCAAGTTTGATATTCACATTATTCTTTTTTATATCTAATCCTCTGTATTGGAACTCAGCCGTTTCTTCAGTTTTAACAGCAAATACATGACGAAGCCTGTCTATAACTCTGCTTTGAAAGATCTCTGACTCTGCAAAGCAAAAATCATCAACATGAGCAGCAATTATACCTTGCAGTCCAAAATGCCATGTGAATATTGCTTGATTATATTTTGAAGCTATTGCTCCTGATTTCATTAATTCTTCCTTGGGTGTTAAGTACCAGGATCTAGAAGCATCAGTCAAGCCATATACACATTTTGAGAGTTTCCAGATATGGCCCTGAGATGCACTGGCTTCTTTAGGAGGATCCAGATAAACCAGCCGATCCAACTGCTTGCTCTGCAGGAATGCTGTCTTTATGTCCATTGATTTACACATCCACTGGTTAACTGCCATTATTGCCAGTGCTATGTGTAAACCTTCTTTAGAGCATGTGGGAGAATCATTCCTTATGTTGTTAGTGTCTCTATCCTGGAAGCCTTTTGCCACAAGTCTGGCTTTATAGGTTTGCTTGCCATTGAAATTTTTATTTGTGCAAATCCATCTTGTGGAAATTTTTTGTTGACCTTGGTCAGGTACTTGGATGTACACTTTATTTTCAACCCAGCTTCGGAGCTCTTTCTTTCTTGCCTCTTCCAGTTCCAGGTCATCATTAGAGAAGGAAATCATTATATTTTCCTCGTCACAAGAAGTGTGTTTATGTTCAGTTTCCTCAACCTCACTTGTTTGCCAATCTGATGATACCCCATGCTCAAAGCCCAGCCAAAAAGGTTCACCCTGTTCCATAACCACGTTCATCAAATGCTTGTTTTTGCCTGTTCCTTTGCCTGCCCAACTTATGACCTTTAATTTTTCCCATTCTGGATCTGTCATTGGAAAGCTTGCATTTAATAGTTTGTCCTGGTTTAGGAAGCTCAATTTTCTTTGGAGTAAAGTCCTGCTTATGTGGTCTCTCTCTTGCTTCTACAGTCTGATGTTGCTCGACATTGTTGTTTGTGGTTCCCAAATCTTCATTCATATCAAACTCTTCAGAAATTGGTACTTCTGGAGATTCTTCAAGCCTTTTCTGTGAGGTACTAGGTTCCTTGAAGCTGTCTTTGGAAGAACTTTGATACGTCTCAGGGTAGGGTGCTAAGCAAGATGGATGTACCCTTACATATGTGCCACCATGTTTCACAAGCACCTGCTTATGTTCCCACCCTTATAACAGTTCCTGGACCAAGCCATCTATCACACAGGTTTCTTTTATAAAGGACGGCATCACCATTTTTGTAAGATTGTGCTATACCTATTCTAACTTGGTGACGAAGTGCATGTCTTAGTTTCTCCGAGGACTCATATGCTATGAATTGTTTCCTAGCAGCATGCATAGCATTTAGGATATCTGCAACAACTTCACTGGTGGAAACACCTTCTAATGCAGGAAGTTTGTCATTTAGAAAAGCAGGTAGTTTGGGATTTTTGCCAAAAACAAGTTGATTGGGACTGTATCCATGAACACTGTGAAGTGTATTTTTACACTTATGGCCCATGCAAGTGCTACCTTGAAACTACAGTTGGTATCTTATATGGTTTTCTTTACCATTTCTCCCAATATCCCATTGTGTCTTTCATTTAACCCATTGCTCCAAGGACTTTCAGCAGCAGTGGTACGTACAACAATGTTTAAATTTTGCGCCATATCTCTAAATGACTGGTTATTAAACTCTCTGCCATTGTCAGTGAGAATAAATCCTGGAGTTCCAAAATATGCAACCCAGTGCTTGAAGATGGCATTAACGATGTCAGAACTTTCCTTACTAGGAATCCTGACTCCAACACTGTATCTTGTACCATGATGTCCATGGTAATGTTCTCATTGAAATAGGTTCCTAATAAGAATCCAACAATGGGTCTAGATTCAGCCCTTTGGACCTCATGCAAATTTCACATGAATTAGGAAGTTCTTGTAGAATTTTAATGAATTCAGAATCTTTCATTCCAGCATTTCTCACTAAATCACATAGCTTTTTGCTGCTGGGGTGACTGAATTGTCTATGCAAATTTGTGGCAATTTTAATTTTCTCTGGTCTATTTTTACTAGCAATTTCTTTAATAAATAAAATTTGCTTGAACTTACCTCGGTCTGGTAGAGGTCTGCTAATAGGGATGTGGTAGTAACCAGATGAAGTACACTGCATTGGGACTTTTCTCCCCAGCATGGTAACAGTGTCATTCTCAAAATTGAGGCATGTCCTGGCTCTTTTCATGGAATTTTTGCTTAACAGAAGTGGTATGTCAGAGTCCATAACGTCAGTTACGATACTGACTTCAACGTCGGCAATGACACATGGTAGAGTGACTGTGTAGATGGATTTGAGTTTGTTTCCATCACCAAACTTAAATGTTCGCACTCCATCTCGAACTTTTATATATTTTTTTGTTTTTCTGGTATGGTTTCAAGAAAACACTTGTACCATTTCTTTCCACAAACAGTTCCAGAGGCACCAGAATCCAAGACGGCCAAGCCTAGTGTTTCATCCAAAAATATGTTAGCACCATCTTCCCCTTTTTACTGACACATCAGCACAAGGTTAGAGACGAGTATGTTTTCATTGTCTGCCTTTTTATGCGAACTATCTTCTGCATATGGACATTTGCGAGCCCAGTGGAATTTGCATCTACATGTGAAACATTTAGTGGTGTTTCCTTCAGGTCCTAGTGGGTTTAGATTTTTATCAGTGGAGCGTGTTGAATTCCTGGTATGACCCCTCCTGCCATTACCTCGCTGACCAGAGAAGAGTAGTAGTTTTATTTGAACAACGATTGTAAAATGTCCCACTAGATTGCTCCTCCTGGTTATCCATACTGAAGGCAACATCCATTTCATTTTTCACCATGACTGGAGGAGTGGTGGGTGATGAAGCGTCGCAATATTGTCTATGCAGAATCTTCTTCAATTGTTTAGACATTTCCTTAAGACTAAGTTCCTTAACCGTGGCTTTCACCAGCCGTTCATTCTCTGGGGTGAGATTTGCGCTTTTTAATGCCCTATACGCGAGAACCGGTTCAGGGAGCGATATTCTGTGTTCCTTTAATTTTGCAATGTTATGATCGAAGCAGATAAGAAAATCATCAATTGAATCAGTGCTCTGTCATGTGTATTGCTCAAAGGATTCATACACTGTAAAAGTCGCCTGGTTTGACTCTTCCAAGAAAAGTGTGTCCAGTATAACTTTTCCATGCCATCATCAGCATTTAGGGTGACAATGTCCAATTCTAGTACAGAATTCCCTGGCCTTTCCTTCAAAGGATAGAAGTACCACTGGGGTGTGTCTATGTATCTCTAAGCTGGTGGCAAGTTCCCACACTTGCATTTCTTTTTTCCAAGTATTGTACTTGTCCATGTTTAAGGCAGGTGGGGAGATAAACTTCGAAGCCATTTTTTTTTTTTTTTTTTTTTTTTTATCTAAACGCACTGCTACCAATTAAATGACTCCAACAAGACTTGTGTGTAGAGAGAGAATTTATTTAGCGACCTCTCAACACCATGTGGTGGTAACCAATTGTCCTTACCCCTGCGTTTCCACCTCAATCATACCTCACTCATGGAGATGGTACAAGGGGAACAACTTTATGTTGATTAACAGTAATTATGCTTTATTTGTTTGAAGACTTAAAGTTGATAAAAATTACAAATTCTAACTCAACCTAATAATTTACCCTGTGTACTGTTTGCAATAATTAATGGGTTATAATTTGAATAAGTAAAGTATCTTATGTAATTAGCCAGTGATATTTGACTACCTTGTTATGTAAACTTCACTGAGGATGAAGAGGAAAGATTTCTGGAAGAGAAATCATAATTACTGAAGAAGTGAACAATTAACAGTGACAGCAAAGCATGAAGATACTATTAGCATTCAAAGAGTTTTGTACATCATGGAAATGAAGTTAATGCTGTCCCCTGATTTCAGTGATAGAAAACCTTTGAAAGATAGAAATGGGAATTGCTATTGCCTTTATCACTGATGGAGAATGATTTCATTATGATATTAAAAATAGTCTTGAAAAAGAAGAAAACTTAATTAAACTGAAGAAAGGCAATGGTTTAAAGATCTTAAATACCCACATCATCCTCTTTAGTGTCATCAGCAAATTTTTTTTTTGAAGCTATCATCAACAAAAAATTTTTTGATCATCACAACAGATCACCTGAATGACAAACGGTAAGGTTTTCACTCCTCTGCTAATATCTTAACTATCATCATGCTAGAATCAGTAAAGTGCTTGATAAACCTATCTCAAAAACAATCACCTTAGATCTCTGAAAGGCCTTTGACAAGATGTAGCATAGGGGATTGCTATATAAACTGGTGATACTATGGACACCCATGTAGAAAAAGTGGTATTATCTCGGTCTTAGTTGTCTCTTTTTGATGGACCAGCAGATAAAGAAGTTTCTTTTGAAGTTCAGTCTTCCAAGTGACATCCACTTTGAAGATAAATGGGAAGTAAAGGAGTGGATAAGAGGTTTTTGGGGGATCAAGTGGTAACAAAACCAGAGACAGGGTATATCCGGCTGCTGGTCTATATTAACATCATACATGAGATAGGGAGAAAGTACTGGTCTGCCTTGGTAGGAGATAGATGTGTCTGTCTCATGATTCTGAAGCCTTCATTCATATTACCAGCCATCACTATGGGATGAGTAGATGACAAGGAGTTGGTAGTAGCTGACATAGCAGAAGTTGTTGTTGTGGTTGTGGTTGATAGCCAGTTCTCTGAGGCACTTGAGATCAACATTGACTTTTCCCAAGGCTCTTTCCTCAGTTCTACCCTCTTTCTGCTTTTTATTAACACTCTGCTTAACAACATCCTCAGATCTGTAGTAAATATATATATGCAGGCAATATCACAGTGTATGGATATATCTCTACATCTGTGGATGACCAGTGTTTGGTAGTTAATCTTTCCTCTGACCTAATTCTCACAGCTCAATGGAGGAAAGACTGTCTTTTATGATTCAGTCCCTCCAAAACAAGGCTAGTAACATTTCATCACCACTGAGCAGACCCTTTCTCCAATCCTGATTGAGACATACCCCCAATGAGGCTCTTTGCATCAAATACCTATTGCACCTAAAACTGTCTCCACACCTCAAATGGAACTTGTATATTCATGTCATCATTAAAGATGGTGGAAGAATGATTGGTCCCTTGTATTGTTCTGGAAAATATCTAACTTCTGTTTCCATTCTCTATCTTTAAGACAGATCAAACCAAGAGTTGGGTATTGCTGCCATATCTAGGCTGGTACTACCCAGACCTCACTGTCTAGTTCAAATGTATTTATACAGGCTTGTAGATGATGAATTATTTTCCACCCTGCAAACCCTATCCCATAGTTGGTGTTAAGTTAGTAAGTAAATTACTGATATTAATAAGGATTAAGAGTTTATGCCCCTTGTTTTTTTGTAATTACCTGTGGGGACCTTTCTATGGGAGTTCTAATAAAGTTTAAACTGTTAATGCATGTTTGCTGTTGCTTCTACTATCCAAGCAGCAGCTCAGAAAGCTGAGATGAATGTTACCCTTGTGAACGAAATAGTTGGAAAATTGGTAGCCTCGCACTACTCTATGGCTATTATTATGACAAGTGTTCTAATAAGTTACATTCGTTGGTCCCACCAGCTCTGACCTTCACATCAAGGACCCAATATGCCAAGTTTACAGTGGCAAATCATCCCAATTCCCTTGTGTTATTTTGGTAAGAAATAACATTTACTCAGTCAACTTCTTCTCCAGAAAGAATTACTTTGTACAACAGATTCCCAAGAGGCTGCTTCAGTCTTAACACCTTCGAGTCGAGCATTAGCAATTATCTATCCTACAAATCCTCATAATATGCACTTCCTCCTTCCCCCTGCCTTAGAAAAACCTTGAGTGGCCACTCATCCTTGTATTGGGTGAACTAAATTATATACACACACACATAGCAGGACAAAATCTATAACCCTGATCTTTTCATCAAATGTGGCATCAGTGGTATTGAATCCTTTCTGATGTAATCACAGTTCAGATTGGCTGGTCATGTCATCAGAATGAGTGATGATTGGATGCCGAAAATCATTATGTGTAGCCAACTTTTTCATGGTAAGCGTAATGTAGGCTGTCCTTGGTTATGCTTCAAGGACAAACTTAAATACATTTTAATTGCTGCAAAGATCACTATAGAGGAATTCAAAATTGATGCTGAAAACCAAGCAAACTGGAGAAACACCTGCTACCGAGGTATAACTAACTTTGAAAAGAACCGTCTCAACCATCTGAGAGAATTAAGGATTAACACTAAATCTCGGGCTAATACATCAACCCATATGACAGTCAACCCTTCAGTATGCCCTTCATGTGGATTTGTTTGCAAATCACCGTGCAGGATTGTTGTCTCATACGAAACCTAAACATAAAAACTGAACTGAAAGACACCCACCCATCAGAAATGACAAGAGTCCATCATATATATATATATATATATATATATAAATTTGGAGAAATATGAAGAATTCAAAAATTGTAGATGAGAACATAATCAAAATATTGATGGCATGAATTTGAACAAAGTCTGATCAAATTCTGAAGTAAGTTACCAGAAGAGATCTTATATTTTGAAGCAACATTATTCTTTATGTACTGTGTCCCTTCGTGACCTTGACAATCATGGTTCTTCACAATTTCCTATCCTTTTTTGCTCTTAATAAATTTTGTCTTTTTGTTATGTCTCCTAAACTTTGTTCCAAAATCCATTTATTGAAGTTGGCTTGGTAGGTTGTGTTGTTTTCCTCTGTCCCTCTTGCCTTCAAACTATCCTGTGAGTATCAAATCTTCTAAGCCCTCTTTCTTCATTATATGCCCTAGAAATTTCAATTATCTGTTGCTAATGTTAAGTATAAGTGTCCTTTTTCTTTCCATTTTCTCTAAAACTTCATTGCTCACATGTTTGGTCCATGGTATTTTCTGCATCCTTTTGTAGAACCACATTTCTGTTGCTTCAAGTCTCTTCTTCATCTGTGTGGAGATTGTCCATAACTGACTATATAGGAGGACTGATATTACATAACAGCTCAGGATTCTTTTCTTTGTTTCTAGTGAAATTTTGTTCTTTCTTAATACTTTGAAGGCATCGTTCACTATCTCGATGTATGTTTTGATTTCAGTGAATGAAATGAGATTCCAGTATTTCTTATATCTTAGGAGATCACCGTCAGACATAATAATCAACCCACAAGAAGGTGCAGCTGGCCTCAAGCACAGAGATTCAGTGGGTCCTCAAATTACAGAAACCAAAACACATGAAACAGTGTTAGTACAAAAGGAATGGAAACCCATCAATCCAAAAGGGCCAGATGGATACAGATTTTGTCATCATTTTGTGAAAACCTATCTACATTGTTACAAAAATGCCATAAACACACAGCAGGAGACATTTTTCTAAGAAGGTAGAAAATGTGAAGATATTCACAGGATAGTAAAATTCAGCACCTTACCAAAGAAGCAATCAACTGTGTAGTCGTTAATACAATCTGTACTTCAGTTGCATGTGTTACAAGTTGGCTGTAGTGTTTTCTTAAAACCTTTATCACTGTAAATTCATTTGCTGTCACTGAAAGTGACTCTGATCCCTGAACAATAGTGTGTTTGAATTTCATAGTTGTGTTGTCATGTTCTGCTATGACAACAGAAAACAAGTTTGACTGAGCGTCCTGGGTATGACGATAAACTACATCCGCATCCAGGGTAAGACGATAAACTATATCCGCATCCAGGGTATGACGATAAACTACATCCACATCCAGGGTATGACGATAAACTACATCCACATCCGGGATAAGATGATAAACTATGGCCAACAGCAAGGCCTCTGATCAGGATGCTTTGAGGAGTGTGGAACCTCCTCTTAATTGCTGGTATTTCCAGGTCCACCCTGACCCAGCATGGTAGCACCTGTTAGTGTCCCAGCTATGGGCAAATAGTTAACCCAGAAACTGAGTTAAAAGGCATTATAAAAGTGTAAAAATAAGTTTTAATACCAGAAACACTTTGTAAAAAATTATTACCAGAAATAAATTTTTGAAGAAAAAAAAATATTGCCAGCTATACATTTTTGAGGAAAAAATATTACCAGAAAAAAAAAGTTGTCAGCATTAAATGACCCATTTTGGGGTTGATGTGCCATAAAACAAACCAAACCAAGTTTGAGTGAAATTAACAATAAGGATACTGCAATTTAGAGACCTTGAAAAAGAACAGAGTGGAAACAGTATTAATATTAATAATGCAGTGTGCTAAAGATAGTCTCTCAGAAAGTGAAAAGAGAAAGTCTAACAAAGAAGGAGAGTCACAAACTATTTACATTTTGTGGAGGTAAATAATTAAAATCCCTTGTGTTTTGTCAGTTACCCTGTGGAATTGCTGGCAAAGATGTTATTATTGAAGTTGATGTTGTGGACTTAGCTATTCCTATGTTACTGAGTCTGAAGTCAAATAAGAAAGCTAAGGCAAGATTGAACCTAAAACAATACACAGAAGAAATGTTTTGTACAGAGGCACCATTAAAAAATATACAGCAAGTAGTCAGTATCGCATTTCATTTAACAAAAAAAACATGTAATGATTGAAGTGGTTTACAACAGTGTCTTAAGTGAACTGCAACCAGTTGAGAGAAAGGAAGTGTTGGGTCCACTCGCAGTAGAAATGACTGCTAAAAACATCTCCTAATCAAATTTATACACAAAAATCATATTTGATGCATAGGATTTCTTCCTAACCAATGAAAATAGACCACTTGTCTGTATCGTTTGCCATATTTTTGTCCTTTCTTGTCCTGACGCTTACAGCCATATCACATTGAAACACCATTTCTTATATGATCACCAAAGTTAAGCAACATTGAGTTTGGTCAGTATCCAGATGTGCCGAAGGTTGGATGTAATGGATAATGTCTTAGAATTGGAGAGCCAAATTCCAATTTCAGTCATGTTCCTCTTACGTGTAAATACCCTTGCGAAAGAGATGAATCCACTTTTTCTCCAACCAGCTATGGGTTCATTAGTAGAACTAATATAAGTAAATCATTATCAACAAAAAATTCTTACAATCTAAATGTATTTTCTGGCTTTAAATAACCAGCAAAAGGTTGATAAACTGTAAAAAACAAATCAATCAATTTGTTGTCTTGAAGTCAGAACACTACAATCACTTTACTGTATCCCTGTATTCTTACTGTGTGAACGTTTTGCCTTATTCCTGTTACTTTGCCAAGTTTTGTCTTGTGCACATATATCGTTTGCTTTGGGCACCTCGCGGCAGCACAATGGTTAGCAAGCTTGTCTTCCTAGAACAAATACGACTGAGTAATGAGTTTGATTCTCACTGGGTGCCCCCTACTTTTGGCCTTGTGCCACATCTAAGCTATGCTTGGAAAATCACTATATATTGTTTGCTTAGTATTATTTTGCCCTCTTCTTTTTCTCCCTTTTCTTATTGTTTATTGAGAACTTTGTCAATTCCATTTGTTGAGCATTTTGCCAATTATGCTTAACCATGGCCAATTACTCCCCAGAAAGCCATTCTGAAATTACCTGGGCAATTTGCCCATCCATCAATGAAAGCAATTATGGATGCTGTCTGGTGAGATGAGTACTTAAAAAAAAAATTGAATCAGATTTTTATTATTCCTGCCAAAGATGCAAATTTCATGGAAAGAGACAAATTCAACCAGTAGTGAGCTTGCTTATGGCGAACAGATTTAATGAGAGAATGGCAATCAAACCGAAGAGTTAGAAAGAAAAATTAATCCCACATATATGATTGATGTATTCACTAGGCTCGGTGTGTTAGTGTTCATTAACTGAAAGGCCACAAAAGAAGTGGCAGAAAATATTCTGCCATACTTGATTGGTGCTGGTTGGGGAGTCATGGAAGCCATTCTCTTTGATAATGAAGGAAAAGATCAATAACGATGAAATGTCAAGTCTACTCAATGGGAAAATCTTATCAACTCTAGGTGAAAGTCACTAGTGTAATGGCTTATGGATTAGAAATCATCCAATTACTCAAAGAATACTCAAAATTTCAGTAGAAGAAAATCCCTAAAAACACTTGTGAAAAAAATAAAATAAAATCAATAAATAATAATAATAATAATAAATAATAATAAAAGAAAAAGAAATTTTCCCATAATGCTAAGGGTAAAGGAAACAGAAATATAATTACCCCAATTGGCTTTGTCCAACACCATTAGGCAGCATTGGCTAAGTCTATAAAATGACTTCTTCCTGCCTCATCCACTTTCTCCCTCTTGTTCCAAGATGTTCTAACACCATGTGGTAATTATGTTCCCACTGGAGAACATTGATTTCCTCGGTCTGCTGGCGACTGAACTCTCTTTTTACTTTCCAACACATGGCATTCACATGTGTCTTCTAAAACATCTACCTATGAAGTAAATCAAACTTTTCTTTGGTCCTTCCACTTGATGCAAGGATGACTTGAGCTCAACTATGCCACACTCCACCAGTAAAGTAAGACAAGTTTTTCTTTGGTCATTCCAACTCAGCATAAGGCTGACTTAAGCTCAACTATTAATATAATGTTTATACTTACTTAACTTAACTTCTAGATCAAAAAGAAAATGGACAAAAGCAAGAGACATAGAGAACTATTTCACTACAGTTTATATATAAAAAAAAAGACTAAACAGTCCATAGTAGAAACCCAAATTTTTGTTGCTTTTACATTAATTGTTTACATATAAACACACACCCACCTACAATATACACCAACCCTACAACCTTTTAAATTCCATATATTTCTTGCTTGAGTAGATGTTGCAAAGAATTTATTACAGATGTGGAATGATTTTAGGTCTTCTTCTCACTCATCTACATACTGACCAGGCTCTCGACATTGCTTAACTTTGGTCATCGTACGGGAACTGGTGTTTCAACGTGATGTAGCTGTAAGCCCTAAAATTCATTAGGATAGTAAGATTATATGTAAAACACTAATAATTATTGTACTGTTTATTGCTATTTGATGTCATTTTTCTTTGTTTTGTTTTTTTTTTCCAGGATGTTTTGTATCGGATAAAGGAAACATTCAATAAAGAATTTGATGAACTTTACCAAAAAAAAGAGATGGAAATTTCACGGATTAAGGAGAAGAACAAAAGGATCACTCAGATCATTAAAGATCTGGAAGTGGATGAAAAAGTTTATGTTCCTGACATGAGTGTTCAGGAAAAACCAGAAATGCTCCTTGTTGTTGAAGATTTTGAGGTATGATCTTTTAATGCTTGTAAAGAAAAAAAAAAAAAACTTTAAAAATCTATATAAATTAAAATTTAGGAAAATGAACAAATTGGATTCAAATTATAGTGAACACATTGTTAGAAATATTGTATCAGTTAATCAATTTCAGACAAAATAAAAACCTTTTCATGGAAAATTATTAATAAGATTCAATGTTTTATTTTTACAAGAGTCAAATCAGACCAAACAGGGAATACTGCTGCCATATTTGGTTTGCTGCTGCCCAAACTTCACTGTCCAGCCTTCAAAAGGGCTTATGCAGACTTGTGGATGATGAATTATTTTCCACCCTACAATGGGTCATGGGATTCACACATGCAATATTAACCCTAGAGACATTGTTGTTATGTATAGGGCCACAGCTCTCACCACACAAGGTGTTTCTGCTGTGGTTTCCAAAGCGAGTAGTTTTTCACAGGGTGAAATTGCTAGCCTTACATTCAACTAGTTTTGAATTCAGAGTTGTCCTTCTCCTAGATTGGTTGTCAACCAAAGCTACAGAGCTAGGTTTGCCTTGTTATTTAACACCCCCACCTGAGAGGAGAAAAGATAGATTCATGCCTTTCCAAGTGTATAGTTGCAAAAATGCATGCAATGACCTTAGCTGGAATTTGAACTCGACACATCAATCCCACTTTCTGTACCAATAACTGCTACACCACATGCAAATCTGCATAATCTGCTAGAAATGAATGAATTTTGTTTTTAACTCTGAATAAGGAAGGATATTATGAACAGTGATGAAAATAAACAATGGCTGAAGAAGTATAATTTGACCCATAAAAACTTAGGCTAGTTAATTCATTAATTAAAACAAACTCTTCCTGAGGTTACCTCCCTTTGCAGAAAAAAAAAATAAACATCAACTGATCATTAATCATGAAAGCTACCAAGTTTGTTTTTTTTTTTTAATTAAATTTCCTGAAACTGTTACATACCAATCCATAAACATTACTTTTACTTATCACAGCTAGTTTTGTCTTCTCTTCAGGTCAAAACTGAAAAGTATCTCACCCCAGAACAAAAGAAAGCCCTTGAAGAAAAAATGGCAGAAGAAGAACGCAAGAAAAAAGATAAATCAGATAATGTACGAGAGAGAGCATTGAATCACATGATGAATGGAGTACTGGAAATAAAGAAAGAAGATGAACTGAAAAAAGTATACCCCTCTCTTTTAAATTTAAATCATTATTATTTCATTAGTTTGCACGACCGTTATGCCCTGCCACTACTTCATAATTAAAAGATATATTATAATATTCCATTTTTATCATATGGAAAGAGGGAAAAAGACATGACTTGATGAATGAAAGAAGGGAATATAGAAGTGTTTAACATCTTCTGCCAATACTTCTTAAATAATGAACTATTCTGTTTTGATTGCATGAAAAGAGGGGAAAAGACACTACTTGGTTTCAGTGAGAAAATGAATGAATGAAATAAAGAAAAAGGGAAGAGAGAAGTTGTCAATTTCAAATCTTCTCATTTGTACCCCCTTACTTCTTAAAATAATGACCAGCATTCATATTTATGTTTGTTATTGCAATATTTTGTTAATGTTGTTAAGCTTAAATATTTAATGATGCGATAGGGGAATTTCTATGGATATTTTATTGTCATAGAACTCACCATTAACTTACTCAATCTAGTCAGTCGCTAAGCTTGTATTCTTTTTCCTCACGTAATTCTCAGTGACAAGTTATATAGGCTTTCTCTTGCACTTATGCAAATTAGGCATATTAATTTGCCAGTATCACTACATCTCCCTGAAACGTATAGGTTTTATACCTCTAGTAGTTCTTGTACTTCTTCTCGTGATAGTTTCATTACTTTGCTCTACTTCTCTTTCTCCCGTATTTCTTTTTCTGGGAGACCTAGATCTGTCCCGCACTAAGCTGTAATCATAGACATTTTCTTGCATTATTTGATCTTTGTCTGAACTTTCAAACTCATTCTGGCCCACTTGATCCTGCATTATTTCGTCTTCTGATGTTTCATTCTGTAACGGTTTTCTAATAAATCATTAACAGATGGAATCGTAGACATTTCTTCATCATTTTCCTCTTCATATTCACCCTGGGTCCTTATTTGATCTGCATGGGCTAATACACTGTTGCTGTTTTCTCTATTTATTTTTGTAAAAACACTCATTCCTGCTAGTGCATGTAATGCAACTTCAACATTCGCTATGGGATATGAATCCGAACAAACTTTGTGATTTACGCCTATTTTGTAATCTCCACAAATATCTAAATCACCATCTGTCTTCCTCAAAACTACAATGGGTGATGCCCACTTGCTACCCCCAGGGGGAACATGTTCAAGAAGGTCTTGTTCTATTAATTTTCGTAGTTTTGTTACTACTGATGGCAACAAATCTACTGGTAATTTTCATGCCTCATAATAAGAGGGGGAGACATTTTCTTTTAATTTTAAACTCGCTTTATAGTTTTTTAACTTTCTGTTTTTTTTTTCCATTTTTATCTCATTAATTAATTTGGTAGAATTTATGTTAAGCACGTCGTTTCCAAGAAGTCCGTGGTTCTTTTTACAACTTGTGACAATTATAGGTATTACTTCAAATTTATCTTTTAACTCCAAGGACCCTTCAAAGTATCCTAAGTTTTTTATGACCGACCCATCAAATTGGCGGAGTTATAAACTGCTCTTTCGTAAATGTGGCTTTCCAATGCATTCCCAAAAATTTTTTGATATCAGCGTTACTTCACTCCCAGTATCAATTTGCATGTCTAAATTGCAGTTGTTGATTTTAACCTTTAGTATAATGTCTTTTTTCTTTTGTTCAATTTTTTCTAGATTATTTTCTAATGTGAAGACTTCCATATTGGTTTTGTTTTCTTCAACTCTTTCAACGTTTTTCTTTTTGAATTTGCATACTGCTTGAAATTGGTTCTTTTTTTAAGCAATTTCTACAGGTTTTTCCAAATGCTGGGCATTTTTCCCTTTTTATTTTGTGTTCACGTCCACAATACAAACATTTTCTTATCGTTTTTAACATGTACGTATCAGCGAATATTTGTTCGCTGGTTTGACTTTTATGATGGTTGTATTTCTGTATTAATTCTTGTTGCTGGATAAAGTCAATGCATTTATTTAAAGACATATTTCCTATTTGTAGTTGTTCCATTATTTTACATTGGTGTGATGCATTGAACATACCTTCAATTAACCTTAATTAAATCAAGTCCTCTTCAATAGTCTGTTCGTCTTGTCCGAGTTTTTCAAATTCGCAATATCTACTCGCATTTCTTATACGGTGTAGATATTTTATAATTGGTTCGTCAATTTCTTGCTTCATCGACATGAACTTTGTTTTTTCTGCCACTACCAGCATTTTCTTGGGTGTCATATTTCTCCTTATAATCTGACTTATTTTTCGAAAGTCAGGTCTTCCAAGTTTGTGGGATATACCATGGTGCAGGCTTTCATTATCACCTTGCATCCAGCTGTAGCCAAAAATAAATCCGTAATTTCATTTTCGCCTCCCTTCTCCTTGTTGTCTTTCAGCTTTTTACTTCTTGCACTGGCAGAAAAACATTAAATCCATGCATCCACGAAATCTGAATCTTTTAGAGACAAATGCGATCCTATCTGCGACGCCATTGATGTGAAGTCGAAGTTTAGCACTAGTCAGTCGCTAAGCTTGTCTTCACCCCACATTATTCTCAGTGACGAGTTATATAGGCTTTCTCTTGCACTTATGCAAATTAGGCATATTAATTTGCCAGTATCATTACACAATCATTAACTTAAAAATTAAGATTGATCAAAGTATTAAAATTTCATATCTGCTTTCATTGCAATTTTTTTTTAGTTTAGTTGTATTTTAGATTGATTTTTTTCATTAAATGAAGAATGATTGTCACCTATTATCATTAATTTTGACTCATAATTACTTTCATTTTTTAACTCATTAATGACCATTGTAAAAAATCCAGTATTAATTATTTTTTTAAAGGTTTGGTATTAATAATTTTTAAAAAAATCTGCTATTATTAAAAAAATCTGCTATTATTAAAAAATCCAGTATTAATTATTACAATTAAAATAAAAATCCTGATAATAATTAAAGGTTTGTATATAATAAAAAAAAAATGCTATTAATTATAGGTTTATAAAAATTTGATATTATAGGTTTTTACAGATAAGTCATTTGTGGGATGGTGGGCATTTATGGGTTAATTTTGTTCAGCAACTTTTTATCAACTTTACTGAGGCCATCAATCTACAGTAGCAAGTAGACAGCTTGGATCAGAAATAAATAAATTTTCAGTGAGATTTCTGATTAAATATATCAACTGCTTTAACCATTAAGCTACAGGCGCATAACAGTTTTGCAGAAGGCCAAAACTTATTCTTCTGTTCCACAACCTCTTTCAGTACTGTATTGGTTTTAGTTTAATAATTTTAACTATTATTTATTCCATCGTAATTTTTTACTGGCTTTCATAATCTATCACAATGAGTAGGCAGTTTGAATCAGAAACTGAAGGATAGGCCCTCAGTGAGAAATGCAAATACTCTTTCTCCTTTATTTCTGGCCGTGCACTTTCTACTCATTGCTGTGGATTGTGTTTGCCTGAGTGGCAACTAAAAAAATTAAGGTGAAAGTACATATTAGTCAAAACTAATAATAATGATTGGTAAGACTTTATTTAATAAAAAAATTAAAATGATACTGGAACTTGTTTGATTTTGTTTTTTTAATACTTTTAATGGGGTTTTATCATGCTGGGTAAGTCACCTAATAATGGTGGTTTAAATATATATCACGTCATGTCAGGTATACTAGATAATGGGCGTTCCTATAGAAGAAAGGAATATTCTCCCATTTGTATTTCCCCCATCATGGATATTATTATATCCGTGATATAATAACACCTTAATACATGGATGGAATGGAATAGCAGGAAGGAAGGGAATGGCAAACATGCTTTGTTCTCAGAGTTTTATACTGCTAAGTCATACACTATATATATATATATATATATATATATATATATATATATATATATATATATATACAATTTTGCATTTGTCCCACACAAAAATTATAACACATGTCAACATAACAAGCAGTGTGAAAAGGGATGAAAAGATAGGGTCTTACTTATAATAATTCTCAGCAGTAATTGGGTCTTTCTTCTGTGTTTTTGGAGAAACCATATTTAGAAATTCAGATTTGAGTGGGCCAGATTCATCTGCTCTGTCACTAGTGCGGACATATTCCCCTCAAACAAGGAAATTGTGAGTCAGAGGTTTTTTTAAAATTGAGGTCTGTAAACCAGAGGTAATTACTATATCTGGTGAAGATATATTTCCATAGGAAAACGATACTGTGGGCATGTAAGCTGCACCATGTGGCAGCTGGTTACCACAGACAAACCCGAGTGAGGCAACTACTCAGTTTGACTCCTGGAAACTGACTGACACTGACTAGCACACTTTTGTCATGCTATCAAATGACATTACTCAGCAGCCATCATGTGACCCATATGACTTTATCTCAACCAAAGAGAGATAAGTCACCTTTTGTATCCTTACACTTGCAATGCCAATTTAATATGACACTCACCCATGAATGTATATCTAAAAACCACTTTGCAAAATTTTATGTGAAGATAGAACAAAAATAATAACTTTTGAGAATTTTAATCTTTGAAGTAAAATATGTGTGAAGAAAATTAATTTTTTTTAAAAGCAGAAATCAAGTTCCATTTCAAAGACAAACATCAATGAATTTGGTAAAACTTCATTTTTTTTCATTTTTGGTTTCTTTTTAATAGATGCATTAATTTCATTTCAGGACATTCCACTTCCTAACATCATGACAAAAGAGGAGGACTGGACTGAAGAAGAAATCAAGATTATGAAGGAATATGAAAGAAAAGTGAAAGAATTAAATGAAGAGAGGGAAAAATACAGAAAAGTAAATTGAATTTCTTAACACTTTTACTGCCACATTGTTATAGCATTGCTGCCTGGCTGTGCTGGCCCATTCTGAGGAAAATAGAAAATTGGCATTTCCTAGAAATAAATGATGAGAAAGACAATGAAGACAATTTTCCTCATGTATGGAAATTAATTCATAAAGAAAAAAAATTAGTAGATTCATTAAGTTTTTGCATACCATATATTAAACTAGTCATTACTTTTTTTTCATTACTTTTTATCTGGCTGAGCCCTTTTTATGTTGAGCAGATATATAAATAATTAATTTATATTTTTTGTAATATTCTGACAATTCAATCTACAAGCTCCAGAATTTTGGCAGTTCCAAATGCTGACCTATGTGAAGTATATAAACTTTGCCAAGTTAGGTGGAAAGATATGATTTAACAAAAATGTCCAATTTTTCCAGATAAATTATATAAGAAATTTTGTCTCTCATAGCATTTCTTTTAGATCTTTTAGATCTATTAGAAAATTTGTTGGACACAAGTGAATTAATGTTGATTAAGTAAATTCTTGTAATTGTGAACATTCAAATCTTCCTATATTTCTTCAGATGTCTGAGGATGGAAAGAATTAAACAACTCTAAGGAAGATATTCATGTTTTTTCTTAAGAGGAGTTCCTGTTTTTTATTGAGTAATGTATCCTCTTGTGGATTAATTTTATGGCACAAAGCCTGTAATGGTAAGGGAGATGATGATTCTATAGACAACAAAATAGAAGTATTTGGTGAACTATGTTTCTGTTCAATTTCACCCTGAGTAACAGTCCTTCTTTTATTGTGAACCTAATAACCTAAGTAATTTTTTATATGGAATAAAATACATGGGTACCACCATTTGGGTTTCTCTTCTGTAAAAAAATTTAATGGCAATTTGTCTAATGAACTTTTCTCCTTGGTACCTAAACCACATGAATTTAAGCATACAACTAGATTAGTAAGTAGGTCTGATCATTTTACTGTTGTAATATCTAGATTTTACCATAAGTTTTATTCTAATAGTTTATTTTCTCACATTTCTTGCCTGTGGAACTCTCTTTCAGTTTGTTGCTTCCTTGCTACCTATGATCTTCAAATATTTAAATGTAATGTCATTTACCATCTTCTGTCTTGCTAAATCTTGTTCTTTTATTGTCCTTTCTCTTCACTAAAGGCTTCTCATTCACTTTCAGCAATGTTTAACCTTTGTACCTTCTATTACTTTTGACACCTTTGGCAATGTTTATAGTTTTAATAAAACCAAAACACATAAAAGTGGATTTATGCATTTTCTTTATTCTTGAGAATTGACAATAAAGATATTAAACAATATTTATTTATTAAACTGAATAAAAAGCTTTTTTATAGTTATTTATATAATGATAAATAAATATTGCATTGTAGTTGGTTTACATATCTGATAATTTTGCAATTTCTTGTCAAATTTATTTCTTTATGAAATAGTAAATAATAAATCTTTATAAAGATTAAATAATATCACCTTGTACTTGGTTCACATATTTTTATAATCTTGTAAATAAACATTACTGAGGGAATCAATAGTCATGTCAAGGGAATAAATGTTCTTTTGAAACACCATTTTGTTTTTTTTTCAGACACAATCGCTAAACTTTGCCCTCTTTCACTCTCAGTAACTCCTGGCATCTTGGTGACATTATCACCTTGATTGGGGTGAAATGATTAAAATAAAAAAATACTCTACAATACAGATAAGCTAAACAATACCCCCCAGCATACAATATAAGAGAAATACATCACAAAACAAGTCATATTATACACTAATATACATATGTTTGGTTCAGTTTGGCATCCGTCCATCTTGGGAGATGATGGAGTAGCGCTTTTCTTTTATTTTAAATTCTAGGCGATGGAGTTACATCGCCTCTGGTGACTGTGTAGTCCCACTCTGGAGTGGCAGTCTCTCAGGCACTTGGCGCAGATGAAGCTGGATGACACAGAGACGGTGACTGTACTTGCTTTTCTCCTGGCTCTCTTTGCTGTCTGCTGATCTTTCCTTGCAGATTCTGCAATGGTGACGCCATCACTGACTCTGGCTTTCCAAAGCTGATGATCATCAACCCAGCCTCCCAGGTGTTAGGGTCGATGTTGGCCAGCTTCATGTCATGTTTGCATACATCCTTAAAGTGGAGCTGAGGTCTTCCAGTTGGGCAGGACATATGTACTGGTTTGGAAATAGCACTAAATACTAGTTATTTTATGCAAACACTATGGACTATCATTCCACTGTGTCTTGAATTGTATATATACAAAATCCAAAGAAGGGTCTGTAATGTAATCAATACTGACCTGGCATCTCAACTTCAGTCACTTTCTAACCAATGTGACCTGGCTTTCCTCTGTCTTTTCTACAAATATTTTCATGGCATCTGTTCTGATGAGCTTTTCCCTGGTGCCTTGACAACATGAATTTAAGTATTCTACTAGATTGGCAACTAAGTCTCACCATTGAACAAGCTCAATACAACCACCACTTCTACTCTAACAATCTTTTTTTTCACTTTTCATCTGTAGAACTTCCGTCTGATTTCTTGCTTCCCTGATAACTACAATCTTCAAAAATTTAAATGCAATGTTAATTGCCATCTTCAGTCTTCTTGAGCCCTATTGTCCTTTCCTCAATCCTCTCCGACTAAAGTCTTCTTATTCTCCTCCACTCCCTGTAACCCTTTGTGTTCTAGTCGTATTTTTGCCTTGCTTGGGGTGAAATCAGAAAAAAAAAATCCTTGATAGCAGGCAACATGTTTCATAAAGATATATAAATATGCCCACAGAAGCAGAAATCTTAATTATTTTATGCTAATTAACCAACTGATATGTTTTGCTTTCTTCAAATAAATATTTTAATAGGAATATAAAGAAAAACAATACTTCCTTCTGTCAGTAAAACAAAGAATAGATTTCGTCAGGACAGTAATCTATCCATTTTGAAACCTTATGCAAAGGCTATAAACTTATAAGTATATAATATGTAAGTTTGTCAAATTTTTATACATCTTTTAGTGATTTAATTAACCTAATTCATTGACTATTGCAGGGGTGGCCAAACTTGCTTAATGTAAGAGCCACATATGATATTCAGATGTTCAAACATCTGAATATTGTATGTGACTCCTAGACATGAACAAAATTTACACATGTTTTTGTTACATACATATTAACATTAAACTTGTGTTTTAATCCACTGGCACTTCAATTTATAACAAGTAAATAATTATAAAGCAGGATTTTTTTTTCTTATTTACCTTTAATATTAAATGTGATAAAAAAATGAGCTCAGTCAACATATATCCACAAGCTGCATATTAAAGGTCAAAGAGCCTCATGTGGCTTGCCAGCTGCAGTTTGGCCACCCCTGGACTATTGCATATTAAGCAATAAAATTCACATATTGCATAGTCTGTAGTGAGACATTTTCTCACTAAGTTACACTTAAATACTACTACTAAAATAAGCAAATACAAGATAAAATTTAAAGAAAACAAATTTCAAAATCTTTTGTATTTCAATAGTAAGAAATTCCATTCAGACAGCACTTTTTCCCAAGAACAGCAAGATATTTTCTACATCAACTCTTTCAAGTCTAGAGTTAGCTGCTATCTTTCATGCATAGTCTCATGAACTTCATTTCTTACCTTTTCTTATGTTCGTACAACACCACACAGTAACCCTCCGCCTTGAGTGGCTCTTGGTCCTTGTATTGGGTGAACATTAGTATAGAAAAAAAACTCTGCAAGAACCAGATATGAACTGAGTGTTTTCTACTACTACTCCTTCCAAGTGTTCTTTATTTATACAAGGAAACAAAAATGCTTCAACATTCACTTGCATCATTTAAGCAACACCTACAGTGTCAAGGCATCACTTTTGGTTTTCCTATGGTAAAATCATGTTGAAAATGCCACTTCTTGTTTGATCACTAAAGTTAAGCAGCATTGGTAAGCAGTCAGTATTTAGATGGGAGACTGCTTGGGAATATCAGCTTCTCTAAGTAATCCCCTACAATCTAAAATATGTTTCAGCTTTAAATAACCCACAAAGGGTAGATAAAACATTAAAAAAAACAAAAAAAACAAAGCAATCAATCTAAAATCTCACTTAGCATTTCCTTATGCCATGGAGAGTTTTATATCTACCCTGTTTATCAGAGATTGAAAAGAAATATTTTTTTTAAATAATCTCTTGGCAGGGGTACAAAAAATTCTATTAGGTCTTTAAAAACTGACATTTTAAAAATATATAAAAATACATACAAAAATATATAAAAACAAAGAGCAAGAATAAGGGAAAAAAAACTACTCGCCAAAAACCAGTTGGATCAAAAAATATAAGAAAAAAAGAAATAACTGATTATTGCTCCTTACTTATAAAAAAAAAAATTCCTACAGATTACATTTAGACCCTTCAGCTATTCCTTCTATTTACATAGAGAAGGCTGTTTAGGCTTAATATAAATGGACTCGGAATTTTCAGATGGTAATCCAATTGTGCCCTACTGATTATTTTTTGTGCATTTTCCTTACTTAGAGATTTTACCTCTAAAATTACTCATCAACTGTCTGAGTAAATCTTAATTTTACTGGCCTCTCTTTCTTGATGCATTACTATTTTCTTTTTTTAATTATTGTTGGTGCAATTTTTTTTATTTACTTGTGCCACCTTTTTTCTCACTTCTTTTTTTACAGTTTGTGAAACAATTTCATAGTTTTGGTTTTATTTCTAATGAGTAATTATTGCTACTTGAGGTTCTGTATTTTCATGAAGTTATTTATATAAATTGTACTGTATTTATTCACTCTTTTTCTAGCATACTAATTTGCTTCTCATTATTAAATGTACTTGTTAGTCCTGATTATGACGATAAACTACATCCAGCAACAAGGTCTCTGATTGAGAGATTGGAAGTTTTTGAGAAGCGTGGAACCACTTTTAATTGCTGTTGTTCCCAAACCATCCTGATGCAGGATGGTAGCACCTGTTAGGGTCCCAGGTATGGACAAATAGTAACCCCCCCCAACAAAACACTATGAAAATATAATAATAACAGCAATACATTTTTATATAAAAAAAATTACTAGCTAAACCCATAGTTATAGTCATAGTTGAATGACCAACGATATGTTTTATAGTAAAATTACCGACAATTCATTTTATAATAGAATTACTGACAATTCATTTTTATAGCAAAATGACGAACAATACAGTTTATCTTTGGTTGATGGTATACAATTACATTTAAAATATATTTAGTTGAAGCCATAAAATTGTTTAAAATATTTAGATTTCAGCATGAAATAACACACAGAGGTGTTGATATGCCACTAAACCAAATCAACCAACCAAATGTATTTGTTTTGTTTAAAAATATATTTGCCAATTATTTGTTCTTTTTCTAATTTCTATTTAATCTCCTAAAGACAAGAAAATAGGACTCATAATTCAAAGAATCTCAAAAAATTGCTGAACCGTTTTTCACTCCTCAAAACTGATAATTCATTGAACATTAAACAGACTGCCTTAGTCAAAGTAAATATTTTCTATGTCCCAGTCATCTTGTAATTTATTTATCAGCACACACACACACACACACACACTCATATATATATATATATATATATAAAGTATTTATGTATATTTTATATTCCTCAGTTCAGTGCCCATTTACTGGACCTTTGGGCTGGGATCAAAGGGTAGTATTTGTTCTTCACCTCTCCACTGTGTTTCTGCCTTCAGACAGTACACAAAAAAGCTTTGAGAATTGTCTGGTCACTGAGATTCCAACCCTGAGGCAGCACCTCCCTCATTGCACTAAAGAGAGAGAGAGAGAGAGTTGGTAGACACCAATGCCAGCATAATAGGGATCAAAGTTTGTCATTGGCCCATAAATACATGTGTGGGAACTCCACATTAAAGCCAACTTTGTGCCACATCCTACTTTCCGGGGTGGGGAGTTAATGCCTCAGTTCAGAGATTCGTTTTTTTTTTTTAATATTTTGATTTTATTATGGCTATTCTTTATTACAAGCTTTATTATCAAGTAATATTTTCTGTCTTCATTTGGTATGAAAATTTGTTTTTAATGAAAAATATTTTTTTTCTTTTTTATTCAAATGTTGATTCCTTTTTGCTTTTTATTTTGTAGAATCTGGAGACAGAGCTGAAGAAAATGCAAGGTTCAATTGTAGAGTCAATGACAGCTTTTGATGAACTTCTGAACAACTTGTTCCTCAAACACATCCAAGTTGTGAAAGCAATTCATCAAGTAAGGAAGATAATTTCTTGCTCCATATTGTCAAAAAGAGATTTGCTAATTTTAACCCTTTTGCTGTGGAAAATCAGATATATCTGCTCAAAATTTAATTACCATTGCCTGCAAAAAGCAGATTTACTCCTTGGCTTTGAAAAAAAAAAACTCTCCTTATGCTGCGAGAAATGGATTGTTTTAAAAAAACTTTTTGGTAGATAATTAACATCATTACACAAATGACCAGGAAATTTAATTATGCTGTGAAAACATTAAAAACTACTTCAAATGTTATTACCCTTTCTTTTTTTTTTAGTTAAACACAACAAATTATACAGTACTTATTTTGATTAACTGTTTAAACTGCAAAGTAAAGCCTAGGAGAATATGACCAAGAATTGTATGTACTCCACCTTTTGGAGTTGTGGCAGAGAATATAAAGTGAAACAAGCTTCCCACTAAATGTAAGGCTAGAGAAACATCAAAAAGCTGTAGTGAAAGGTGAGGTAAGGAAATCAGGCATGACTGATCATATATGGAGAAAAGGGGGTGGTCATCAGACCTTGTGGAATGAAGTGAAAATACTGGACAAGGAAGGATAATGGAAAATTGGACACCTGAAAGAATCAGGGCATTTGCTAGGCTATGAAAACCTCTTTAGTAGCATAGAAATATATACGATATCGGAGCCATTAATAAAGAAAGAAAGATAAATGATAGCAAGTCTTGAACCACAGCAGCAGCAGTGGAAGCCCAATTAGCAGCAAGGTTAGGTTTAAAGCCCTAAGTTTACTCCAGCAAATTGTCCTGTGGGACAATGGCCTACTGGGTAAAAGTATTGTTTTGAGACTTTGGTGACATAGTGGTTTAATTAGGCAGTGGAAATGGTCAAGTAATAACTGAACAGTACTAAATAACATAAGACATAATCAATAGAATGAGAACAGTGTGACTCTGTAGATCAAATAAAGGGTTCAGTTCAGAATTCCCTGTAGATTACATAGACCAATATAAAGTGAAAACATTATGATAAAAAACAAAGATGAGAACAATAGTCTGAATATAAATAGTATAAATAATTATTTTGTTACTTACGTAAATGTAAAATGGATTCCTATTCTACCAATGAACTCAAAGAAGATTTGTCTTAATCTGCTACAAGAGTAAATAAGTAACTTTGACTGAAAGAACTCTTAAGCAAGATAATAATGGAAAGCAAAAAGAAAGGACTATTAACTAGAAGAAGACAAAATATGCAAGTGTCAACAGAAGTGGCTGTTCAAGTTGTGAGCTATGAAGATGAAGGCCTCAAATTCAAGCTGATGCAGAAACTTTAACTATTGTGTTATGACAGAAAATGTGATGCAAAAATCTGAAGGTGCATAGGAATATTGAAAGATGCCTTCTAGAAAGTAAGCAAAGTTTTAAAACCTAGGAAAATATCATTAGAAACAAAAAACAGAGTGCTCAACTGTTATGTAATATCAATCCTCTGACAAACTTGGACCTTCATAACCACAAAAAACAGAGTTTTTCCATTGACACCATTATTTTACTTCACTCCTTGGTAATGTTTACTTTTTTAAGTGCAATGCTTTATGTAATAAAACCTGATCATATGAAAGTGAATTTAAACATTTTCTTTGTTTTTGAGAATTGACAACAAAAATAATAAACACTATTAGATTGTTTTTTTACATTATTTATTATAGTGTTCATTGGAATGATTGGCAAAACATCAGCTAATTGCCAATTGATTCAAACTCTAAATAATAAGGATTTCCTTACAGTTGGTTCACATATTTTAATAATTTAGTAAATGTTTATAAATTTATGAATAAAAATTGTTTTCATATTTATTTCTTTATAAATTGGCAAATGCTAAATATTGCATTGCATTCATTTTAATTGTATTAGTTTTTAGAATGTTGTCAATATAAAATTATTCTTGTAAATAAAAAAATTCAAATAAATAGTGCTTAATATTTTTGTTATAAATTCTTGAGAACAAAAAAATGTATAAATTCACTTTCATCATATGTTCAGGTTTTATTACAATTCTAATCATTGCTTTTTAAAACAAACATTGCCAAAGAGTGAAGGTAATTGAAATAAATCGTTTCAAGGGAAAAAAAATCATTTTGACAGTTTGTTGGTAGACATGAAGGTCCAACTTTGCCAACTCTCTGATATTGTATTAAATAATAGACAATTTCTTCACAGCTGAAGAGTAAATAGGAGGCAATTGAAATGTAGTTTTACAGAATACTTTGGCAGCCTTAGCGAAAATAGGAATAACAAAGGAATTTATACTTGTAATCAGAAAGAAACAATTTAAATTTCTGGGACATATAAGTAGGGTAGCTTCCCATTATTTTGTGATTTTACTGGTGTTAAAGATTTGCTGCATTTTGAAAATAAATACATTTTGAAAAATAATAAAAGCAAATCATTTCATTATATGTAAGTCAGTTGAAGGAATAGGTTTTTTTTTCCTAAAATATCTATAGTATTCAAATGGTAGAAATGTACCAATATATTGTCACAGAAGTACTTTTCTGTAAATAAAGCAAGATTTATACTAAAGTCCAGCTGTAAAGAACTTGGCAAGCAAAGAAAGGAAATTAAAAAAAATCAGAAAAAATAAAAAGGAAATTGCAGTGAGACTTCTGTTAAACCCGTTTATGAAAGTGATTTTAAAATTAACATGAAAGAATTCAGTTTGTTAATTATACAAATTTTGAGTCATTTTTAAAAAATTAGCCATATAAAACTTTCATTCTAACAAAAAAAGTTTTTCTAATAGTAATCTTCTCTGTGTTCATTTTAAAAAACAAAATCGAACTAGCCTATAAAAGTTTTCAAAACACTTTTTTTTTTATCACACTCCTCTATGAAAATTATCAACTAGATTGAAAAATTTGTTTTTGATCTTTAGACTGGGATAATGTTCTTTGGGTATGTAGAATATGATTGACTCTTCTTTTTTTTTTTTTTTTTTTTAACGGGCCCTTGAAAGTCATGTGACAGCCAGTTGGTGAAAATAATCAGTGGCTGGTTAGATCATAATACAGGCAAGTGTAGTTCAGCTGATGATAGTAGACAGTACAATTCCCATATGTCCTAAATAGGAACCTAAGACATGATACCAAGGCTGTACTGTTTCTTTTGAAAGTGTTACAAATAAGATTTTCTTTTTTCACTTACTGCTTACCTAATTACATATTTTAATTTCTCTGCGTGGGACAATTTTTGACATATATATTTATGTATTGATTCTTAGTATGATTTATGGTTGTGTACTTCAGTGTTGTATATAAAATGTTTCAATGTGCAACTTATTTTGGGAATCCATTTATTTGGATTATTCTAGTTCATCCTTCTATCTTAAGGTGTTAGTATAACATTGATGTAGTAATGCTTACAGTGGACCTTGAAGAGTGGAAAAGATCAACATATTTTCCCTCTCTATCCAAGTGCTTTATTAGTTCTAATGTTTTTATTGTCAGTTAACAAAGATTACACAAGAACACACACAGATGGAAATATTTGTTGTCTAAAACTGAATTCATAATACTTCATCTTAGCTAGAAGGTGACTTCATCATTATTAGTTTTATTTATACTCTTTAAGGTCAGACTAATGTCCTCATCTGTTATTGCAACATTTTCATCATTATGCCTTTCAGCCTTCTTTAGATGTCTATCAAATTTTCAGGGAATTTTGAAACTAAAAACTTTATTTAATCTATAAGGATAAATTGTGCTTGTTCTACTGTCCAAAAAACAAGATGTGATATTCTTAAATATGAGCAACAGAACTAGATTAAATAAAGAATTCAATTTGAAATTCCTTGAAGGTTATTTGATTTGATAGACTCCTGAAGAAGGGAAGAGTGCACAACAGCTGAAATGTTGTGATAATTGCAACAAAGATAAGAATATTAGTCCAGCTGTAATGGTAACTCTTCATCTCAGAAATTTAGACAGAAACTATTAGTTTTATCTACAGTTATATATAAAATTTGAATTTTATATTTTACTTAGGATTTTTTAAAAATTACCTGATTTTGTATTGCTATTTAACTTGAGTTCCTTGATAAAATCCAAAGAAGAATTAGCAATAATATTGGTCCTGATCTGGCGGCTCAGCTTCAGTCACTTTCTCACCACTGTAAGGTTGCCTCTCTCTGCCTTTTCTATAAATAATTTCATGGCAATTGTTTGGATGAGATGCTCACTATGATACTGAGAGTTTTTGAATTTAAGCATAGTACTAGACTGGCATTGAGATCTCATCAATTTACAGTTGAGCTGGCTAGATGTAACTGTACATTATATGCTAACAGTTTCTTTTCTTGCATGTTTCACTTGTGGAACTCTCCTCCAGTTCCATGTTTTCTAGCTATTTTTAATCTGCAATAATTTAAATGCAATGTCAATCGCTATCTACTGCCTTCCTGATTACTCTTTCTTCTTTCTGCTCATTATTAATGTTTCTGTTCCTAATTCTTCCACACCCTGTAATGCCCTGTGTCTTAGTGCCTTTATTGGTTTGCTGATACCGATTTTAAAAAAAAATGTATGCAATTAATCTGTCTTAATTTACTGATCTTTTATTAGGAAGAACTGAAGATAAACAGGATTAAATTAAATTTGATGGTGCAAAATGTTCTTGATTGCCAAGAAAAAGAATTAATACATCGGATGCAAGAGAAGCTTGAAGCACAGGTAAGAAAACATAAAATATGAGTGCTTTTTGTCTGCTAATGCTGGTGGATTTTTCAGAAGTATTGATAGAAATATGTGTGAGATGAACCATCCTTGTCTACTAATGGGACTTGTCTTAATGTTTGCTAGGTGACATTGTATGAAAGGAAAAGACAGTGTTTTTCTCTTTTGCTCTCTTCAGCCAAATTATGCCATAGTGATAAGCCATGATTCATTTCCATGCCAGGTAGACTTCTTTCCTCAGGTGAACTGACTTTTCAGTTTCAACTGAACTAGGGTGTCACATCACACTTGCTCTCACACATACAACAGCTAATCATATGAATATATATTCCTCCCCTCCTCCTTTTCTGAATTATGTTGTTCTTTATATAAATGTTTCACCGTGAGAGCAGCTGTTGCACCCCCCTCCCCAGCCACTTCTCAGTTCTTTAATCCTTTCAGTGAAGCAAGCTTATCTATCTAGGCTCCCAAAAAGCAAGAAGAGATTCTGTTTTGATTCCTGGGTGAACTTCATGGTTTCCCTTTGAATGGTATACCTATAATCTCCTCCCAGTCTTGGATTATCTCTCTCTTCATCATTGCTGCTGGAGGTAAACACTTGTCTGGGATGACATTATCCCCTTGACAGTCAGCAATCCAAAACTTTAATGGTGGCTAGCCTATCAACAGGTGCATAATATTTCTGAACTGATATTATCCACTTGACAGAGAGATCCAAGCCATACAGTCACTCTTATGAAGGCTAGCCTGTCAGCATGTATCGAGGTTACTATATTACCATTTGGTCAATGGATAATGCAGTATTTTCCAGGTGTAGCCTCTCTATCACATGATGAAGTGCAGTTATGGCTTTGCTTTCTAGCAATTAATCTAAGTAGGTTTTTACATGTACCACTTGGAGTGTTGCCGTTTCATTAACTAAGTCCTTCACCGCACATTCCAAAATATGAACAAAAAAATATAAATACACGTGTTGTTGAATTTATTTATATTGAAAGCCTTCAACTGAATTCCCTTCAACCTGGTAGAACATGAATGTAATTTGAACAAAGTCATCATTCATGTGTATTACTTAGAATGATCATAGTAAAATCAAATGTTCTGGAAGTCGCATTAAATTTTCCCCAAATCCGCTAAGACCAATACTTTAACCTTTAGAATTCAACTCGCCCCACAAATATCATCTCTCAATGTCCAATCCACTGTAACCTACCCCATCTATACTCTGCCATAATATAGGATGTCATCATTGCAAATGATGAAAGAAGTCCCACAAACAGTGAGACTATGAGAGCCGATATTTACAGGGTGGTTTTGAGTGTGTTGAGGGGGTTAAGGCATATTAGAAAATGTGTTTGTTTTATTTGAGAATCTAATGGACTTCTTTCCCAACTGATTAAAATAAACATAGTTTTATGTCTACCTTTCTGTTAAATATTTGGTACAGGAACATAGTTGTAGACATCAAAGAAATATAAATCATTTTACTGAATGTGCAGGAAAACCTGGTTTCATTATTTTTTTTTTCCACTTAAAATTTACTTCATAGTTTAAATACTTATAATTTTACACAATAAGGTGTTTGTATTAGATCTATGTCTTTAGACAAGAATTCAAAATATGTTAAAAATGTACCTTTAATTTTAAAATCACATCTTTTTCTTTAATCTGTGTGAATTGTTATGACGTCTTGGTAAAGATAGTGATGAGCTTTCCCATTGCATTCTCCTTGTTTTTTTGTTTTTTCTTTCTTAATCAGATTATCACATGGTACTCATCTCTATACTAGATATATTGATGAGGTTACCAATACCTAACATATGAGGGTTGATCAAAAAATATCGAGGCTGGTGCTATAAAAATAAAACTACAAGATATATTAATTCAGCATTTAATCTCCTTTGAAGTAGTCCCCCTGTTCTGAAGTCACATACTGTTTCCATTGATGGAAGTGTTCCTGGAATTCCTTTCTCTGATATAGTGAGCAGCTGCCACATTGCATTCTCTTGGATTGTTTCAAAGTCTTGAAATGTTGTTCTTTTCAAGTAGGAATTGATTTTTGAAGAGGAAAAAGTCACAAGGGTCAAGATCTGGGGAATATAGTGGTTGTCAGACCTGGGGAATGTTGTACATGTTCAAAACAGCTGCATAAGGCATGGTCACTGATTGAACCTTTGTGGTGTGGCGAGATGACTACACTCTACACACTTTCCTTCCAAGCACCACGATAAAGAATGGAAGTGAGCAAGAATGTTATAACTTAATGTCCATACATAACAAAGTCTATCTATGTCAAGCATCTTCGCTCTGTGTATTTTAGCTCTGTTATCATAAGAACATTTCTGATATTTTTTGATCAAATCTCATATGTGCTGATTCTTTCAGTTTGTTGATCTATGCCTGTTAGCTTGAGTTCATTCCACAGGGATTGATCATGCCCCTTCCCACTTATATCAATAGTCATGTCTTATTTCTTTTCCTTTTCTTGATACTTACTTTAGTTTTTAGAAAGCTTCTTTTGATATTCCAATTTCTCCATCACATCTGTTGAAACTGTTGTTACAAATAGACAAAGGAGGTACTTGAGTGAAAGGAACAGCAATACGGGTGTAGATGAAAGAAAGAGAGGTTTATTGTAAAAGAGAATACACTACTAAAAGACAGGGAATCGGTTAGCAGACTAGCAAGTCCTGAATCAAGTCCACCAGGTATATCTTGTTCACACTATATCTACTGATATAGTCAGTCCACAATAAGCAATAAGGAGAGTGGGACATTCCATTACATCAGAAACACTTCTGAAATAGTTTAATTTTTGTACTTGCTTGGTTTTGACATTTTCATTTTGCAGCTTGCATCTTGGGCTCTCTCTCTCTCTCTCTCTCTTTCTTGATAATAACCATACTTTATACAATTGATGGTTAGTCCTTTCTTTCTACTTTCCTTTACTATTGTGAACTCTGAGCATAAAATTATATTTTGTATTTATTCAGAGATGATTAACAATGATCCCTTTTCTGATAGCACTCTACCTTCTGTTTTTCTATTATTGAACATTAATGTTAATATTTAACAAACATTTGTGTTTTTGTTTTTCATTCAGAATACATTATTTAATGCTATGGCTAAATCTGAAAAGATGATCAGTGATTATCGTACCTATTATGATCAGATTGTCACAGAAGATAAAGCTATTGACAAAACCTTCAAGAATGAATTTCCTGGAGTATCTCAAACCATGGTAGAAACACTGCACAAGCTTTTTAGAAAAAGACCCAAGTAAGTCTTTTTGAACTTCATTCATTTCATCTTCATCAAATCTCATTATAATGTTTCTACAGTATGGAATCAAAACAGTGATTTAAAATCAACAGGAGCATTTATTATATTGTACATGGGAGAATAAAGAATTGAATGTATCACTGATTTGGGCAAACCTATATAATTAATCGCCTAGTGATTTATACAGTTCTTCAAAATATGTAAACTTTTAGGTTGTGTACTAGTTCGGCCTCTGTTGTAAAATATTTATAGTAGCAAATCTTGATCAAGGGGGGAATTTCAGGGAGAAAGGAAAATCTTTTACAAGTTTTTCATTGGCCTTTATTTTTAGTATACCTTCATCAGAATAAAACAGTTTTAAATATTCTAGTATTTTATTGAACTATTTGTTTAAATTCTAATCATCTAACATTCTATTGAGATTTTTGTTTATTGAAGTCTGCTTCAGTTTATTTATTTAATAATTAGTTATGAATTAAATCAAATTACTGTAAACATATTCAAGTTTAAAAATCTGTCAACATTTTCTATTGCTATTAAATTTGTAAAACTCCTCTATAAAAATAATCCCTGTAAATGTCTGTGTACTAATATGGAAAAGAATGAAGATTTTCAATAATATATGCATATTATTTGTAAGGTCCCTTTTGAGTCAGAAATGTTTGTTTGAATTTGCTTAACAACATATCAACCTCTTTGAATTGTGGAAAGGAAGGAAGGCAAGCATTCTGGGTAAATTGCCCCCCCCCCCCAAATTAAGAACCACTGATTTATAAGATATTTATGTTTAAATATAAATTTATTTAGGTTAAATTCTGTATTACTGCTAATAAATATGCACAAATAGTCACCATTTTAAAATTTGTTTGATAGCAAAAACACACTTTTCAAAGTATATATTTAGATAGAAGATTGGGATCTTTTAGCTCACAGGCCCCTATCTGAATACAGTAATTTTCTGAATTCATATTTAAAACCAATCAGCTACACATCATTGGAGTCATTCTAAGAGGGTATCATTGACATATAACCTTTTTGCATGTTTTTGCATTTTCAAATGGAATCCTTGTCAACCTCACACAAAGATAAAATGTTAAAAAAAAACAAAAAAAACTACATGCTAATCTTAATTTGATGGCATCCAGAAGTGAAAGGACATTTTTTTTTTTTACATATGGAAAATTTAGTCTCATATTCTTATCTGATGTTACCAAAATGACACACTTATACCTTTTTAGCATGACATTAAGTTGTGGATTAAAAATAAAAACATATTCACCCATAAACACAACTAAATGTAGTAATAATAATAATAATAATAATAATAATCAATAATCATATACTTATTATAAAACCCAGGTTGTGTGTGTGTGTCTGTTTCGCTTATATATTGGATCGGATTTCCTACATTTTTCAACCAATTTCAACAAAACTTCGCAGGACTACGTAAAATTACCTTGCGGTGGTTCTGACAGTGCCAAAAATTGGAAAAACACAATTGTTTTTGCACAAAATTAATTTGAAAACACGATTAAGAGGCATCACTGTCGAGAATGAAATGGGGACAACTCATATCGAGTTATACTTATTATAAAACCCAGGTTGTTTGTGAGTGTGTGTCTGTGTTCGTTTATATATGGGATCGGATTTCCTACATTTTTCAACCGATTTCAACAAAACTTCACTTTTTTTTGGCAGGTAGTGTTTCAAATTGTCTTGCACACTTTCTTCTTTATTTTTACATTCAGAATGCTTTAAAAATTCCATTTACAAGACAATTGTTTATAATAAAATTCTATTCAATTGGTAGACTCATAACGATTGAAAACAATGCTTTTGTTTGAGTTTGGGTTTGACCAATTCGTAAAAAAAACAAAAATAAAAAAAAAACTAATTAAAACATGCGTGTCCGTCAACCTTAAACAATAATCTTTGTCAATTTTATTTTTCAGTCTTTATGATGGTTGATACTTGATCTATCTCTTACTGTTACATCCCCGGGCAACGCCAGACTCTACTGCTAGTTAACAATGAGTCAAAAGTAAATAAACAACACTATAATATAGTTACAAATAATTGCATTCAGACTCGCAATTATTCATAGGATAATACAATAGTCTTTGCTAGCTATAATACACTATTGACAAGTATATATAAATAGTCAAGCTGAAACACAATATGCATGGCCTCAAGATTGAGTTTAAGCATGAAACAGACTGTCACTGCTCAATGTTGACCTCAATGTCATTTTATATATATATATATATATATATATATGTTGTATGTTATGATGACTTTGTGTATGTCAGTGTTGTTTCTAAAATATTTCCATGTATTAATCCTTTTAGGAATTTATTTCTTGAGGTTATTCTGGACTTTCTTTCTGTTGTCTTATGGTGTTAGTTAATCACAGATAAACTATGATAAACTGTGGTTGACTTTGGTGAGTGGAGAAAACAGACATATTGTCTCTTTGCAAGCATCTCATTATTATCATTATTAAATTAAATTGCAAAAAAAGAAAAGAATAACGTGGAAACAATCAAATATATACGATATGTGTAAAAAATCTGTTATTGTTTTTGATTTCTTAAAAATGAATGCTTTTTGGATATTCTTTACTTATTTCTCTTTGTACAGAACTTATAAATTCAAAGGGACTGAATCTTTGAACTCCAATGAAACCGAAATCATAAATATCTTTCATGAGAATCCATCATCACAGAAACCTACAGCGCAGTCTACCCTTGAAGCCACTCTGGAAGAAATGGACAGGTTTATCCATATGCCAGAAGGCCTTGATCCCAAAATTTGGATGAAGTTCTGTCAAATCAGAAGAGCCAAATTTTTAAAAGAACAACAAGTAAATTTTTAATAATATAAATACATATTAACATATTTATCTGCATATACAACAAATCTTCATTGCTGTTCAATAGTTTATTCAATTAATTAATAATCAATTAATAATATCATAAAGCTAAAAAGAACAGATGTCATTTGTTCGTAGTAAGTTTCAAATGAAAAACAACAATGAAAAGTAGAAAAAAATATTTTGGTGGTAAATGATTCTGTGATTTTCCTATCTGGATTTTAAAAATAAAAGATAAATTATAGTCTTGCACAAAATGGTAATAAATACTAAGTCTTACTAAAAAAAGTTTCTAGATAATGAAAAAGGAGTAAAGTCCATGACTTAACTTTTCTCATAAGGGACAGGTTTTTTTTTAATGTTAAAACCTTCTCTTACACTTAATAATTATAAATACAAAATTTAAAATCTGTACATAAAGAGTTTGGCCATGTATGGCAGAGAGACATTCATAACATTAATTTAAAAGAGAGCTCAATACAATAGTAGAGCAATAATTATTTATTATAAGTTATTACATTTGAACATTTAAGTCACCACTACAGAAATGCATATTTGTTTCAATGCCCAATTCAGGCATCTCATCAGATGGTGATCAGTGATAGTTATAAACGATTTTTTGAAAAAATGCTAGTTATGAAACATCACTTCTTTTTATATCCTTTTATATCCCTGCACCTAACATTTCTCAGGCTTTTGAATGAGCTATGTATCATTGAAATCAGACCACAGGGAACAGAGTAGTTGCTTGGACACACACACACACACATGTACAAACACTCACAAATACACTGTACTTTATACATAAGATATGTGTAACATGATATCTAGTAAGGGAAAAGTGTAGTTGTTTTTTTCCCAGTATCACTTTTCCTAATAAAATCACTACTCTCCCAAGCCAATGTAGACAACAAATATATCAAGAAATTAAAAGAAAACTGCTGAATCCATCAACACAACAATACAAACAATATTTCTACATGTGAAAATATTCTCTTCAAACAAAATAATTGACATAATTTTTTAGTTGACCATATGAATATATAAATGTTGCTAACAACATTTTGTTTCCATTTTTTGCCTTGATATATCATATCTCCATTCAAACATGTTTTATCAACATGAAATTCATCAAGGAAGGTGCTGTAGTTTTTTTTCTACACAGTTACAATAAGTTTGGCTTCGTAAGGATGATCTTGGAGGAGATTGAAAGTACTTGGGTAGGAAAAAATTATGGCTCCTTCCTGGATGAATTTCATATTAACATGAAAAAACTGATTAGAGAACTGCAAATGATTATTATAAAATTAAATAGACATAATATGTCTATATTATTCAATGAAAAAAAATACACACACACATATATATATATATATATATGATTTTTTATTTTGTTACTCACTTACAGCCTATTTCATGCTCAGACATTTTTCAAAATAAGCACTTGTTGATTTTGGACACTCCTGAGAACTATTGTTCTTTTCATGTTTAAGACAATCAGCATGCTGTCAGTTTGAAATCATTTTATTTCTGTTTTTTATTAAACCATTTACATTCTTTGAAATATCTTTTAAAAGTATTTAAAATAGAGCACTCATATATATATATATATATATATATATATATATATATATATATATAAAAGAAAAAGAATATACAAATATTTGTTAATGAGATTGTGTAGATATTAAAATATACAAGTGAAAACATTTAAACTTTTTGCAGGTGAGGAATTCTGCTTTTACTTTGGCAGAAATGAATGCCTTCCATCAAGAAAAAATCGAAGGAAATGAAAATCTCAGAAACGAAATTGAGGAAATTGAAGTGGAAATGAAGAAGTGAGTTTTTCAGTTTTCAGAATTTGTCTTTGTGGTTCATTAGTTTTACTTTTTGCTTTTACTGGCTTCAGATGATTTATGAAAAGAACATTTATTTTTAGAACCAATGAAACTTAAAACTTATAATCATGCAAAGGAGAAATTTACCCCCCAAAATGAAATACCGTTATGTACTCGTGTATAAGCCAACTTCACATATAGCAGAACTCCTGAATATTTTTGCTTGAATTTTACCCCCTGCCCAGAAAGATTTACCTTTGTATAGTGCAACTAGACACCCAAAAGGCATGATTTTTAACCTATTAAAAAAAATTACCTTTATATAATGCCACTATTTTTTTTGTAAAAAAAAAAAAAATAAAATAAAATAAAAAATCACACTATACCAATGATTCCCAATGTGGGGCACAGTAATATTTGGGTGGGGCATGCATAGGATGTGCACCCTTTGGCTTAGTATACCAACAGAATAAGGGGGCAATTTGAGAATGAGTTATTAACAGCGAATTGTTTTCTAGTGAGTCTGAGTGAAAGTGTTAACTGTTAATGCATACGATGCATATACAGTATGCATACATAAAAATATTTTTTGTGTATGTATGTACATGTGTAATTGGTATACAAGGTATTTCTGTGTCTCAGTCAACAAAAGAGAGGATATTTAAGTTTTTGTTTTTTTAAATTTTTCTCTTTCATGGACACCATGGTCTTTGGAGGTTTGTTTGGAGACCAAGTCAATGACCTTTTAAGCTTTCTTCACGTTAATTGCAGTAAAATTTTGAATATGTAAGTATTAAATGTTACAGGGGGGGCACCAGAATTTAAGAAATACCAAAGTGGGGCATGACCCCAAATCGGATGAAAACCACTGCACTACTCAAGTATATATGGTAAATTGATTTTATTTTTCCCCAGATTCATTGAAACACCTACTTAATTTAATTTCATCATTTGCATTTTTGTGCTTTTGAAGGTTGAAAAGAAAAAGACAGCAATTTGATATCGATATAGAAATCCAGTTATTGCTCAAGCAAGGCCAAGTGGAGTTGGAAACGGAAACATTTATTTATAATTTTTTGGATTCGGTCGTCATTCACAGATGCATTGTTGAAGAACTTAATGGCAGGATTAAGGTAAGAAATTTCATGTGGATTTCCACAAAAGATAAACAAAGTTTTCAATTTTATTTCTGATGAGGCCATTTAAAAAATCACATTCACAATCACTTCTAGCATAGGCAATGTTTTTGCCAACAAGGATAAAGCTACCTAATTTATTGACAAGAAAAAAAGATTCAGTAATTGAGGGAAAATAATAATAATAATCCAGACATATATCAAACATAACATTTTGACTGTGTGACTTTTTATGATCATATTGCGAAACAATACACAACATATAAAGGTTTAACCTTTTGTGAATATTTTCTTAAGTATAGAACAATGAAAGTTCTGCTTTTGTAAGTCTGGCATGTGATATCAGAAAAGAGGAACATTGACAGACATGTGCTTGGAGGTAAAAAGAGGCTCTATATCTCTCGCTCAGGCAGTAGGGAGATTGACTGCAATTGGATGGCTCTGCAACAATCTGGAACTCCCACATATGTAGGGTTCAGCAGAGCTCCAAATCCTACTGCTATGTGTGTGCATATGTTTTAACCAGCATGTGTGTATGTTAACTCACTACAAGTTTTTTTTTTGTTTTTGTTTTTTTGACACCTTCGTTGTTATATTTTTCTTTTTTAATCCTTCATTGGTATGTACAGTAACCCTAATATTGCAATTCACAAAATATTGAATAGATGGGATACTTTTAGGTCAATCTCTACTGTCCTTGAATAATGATTTCATTAACAATACTGCCTATAATTGAAAGAAGTTATAATAATTTTATTCTAAATATTTTTGGGTCCTTAAACATACACAAACCCTGGGGTACTCACCAACCCACCTGTTAGTGGACATGTAAACTATTAATTGATCACTCCAATTAAAATACTGAGAAAGTGTTAACATAAATTTTTAAGGGTTTAAAATAGAAAGATTGCTACCACATCTGGTTTGATGTTTCTGATATGCATCTCGTGATTCTTGACAAAAAGAAGAATCTGCAATGTTATTAATCCTAACTTGGCATCTCAGCTTCAGTCTCTTTCCCACTTCCATAGTGTATCTTTCCTGTGCCTTTTCTATAATTATTTTCATGGTAATTATTCTAATGAACTTTCCTCTTTGGTATCTTTACATCATAAATTTAAATGCAGTACTAGATTGCCAGCTAGGTCTCATTATTTTACTTTTGAAATTAAGTGTAAGCATAAGTTCTATGTTAATAGGTTCTTCTCTATCACTTGTGGAATGCTCTTCTGGCTCCTTCCTTTCCTGTCAACTATGGTCTTGCAAAATTTGACTAAAAAAAAATACAACAATGTCTCCATGCACACAAAATCCAATCACTTAACCCTAATTAATGATAATAATAATAATGCAGCTAAGTAACATCATTTTACACTTGAAGTGGGTAGATATAACCATAAGTTCTATGCCAGCAAATTTCTTTTGTTTCACTTTTCACTTGTGGAATTCTCTTCTGGCTTCTTGCTTTCCAATCAACTTTGATCCTTAAAAATTTAAATGAGTGGGATTAACCCCACTTACTTCACAAAAAACATCACTAGAGGATGCTCCTTAAGCCTATAAATAGACAGTGATATTCTCTATCATCCTCTCTTTGTTAGTCATTTAGACTGCAAGATGGAGGTCACATGTGGAGAAAATCCTCCCCCCAACAGGATATACATGCACACACTATTCACTTCACTTTCATTTATGTCTCTCTAGGACTCCTCCTACACCAAACTACACACACACACACACACAATCATATTCTTTAGTGTCTAAATGTTTTCTTCTTTCATATTCATTGTTTTGTCACATGCAACACTCTCCTATTGTCTATGTATACCTTTGTTCTGTTAATACATTGTTGTTTGCTTTATATATACATAATTTTGTTACTTTTATTCATTTATTACTCAGGCTCATATTAGCGTCCCCAATAATTGTTGTAGGAAATATATATCAGGAGATATGTGTTTTCCAACCCAAACACAACCAGCATTCCCACAACAAATGCAATGTCAATCGTTATTGTTTGTCGTTGTACTTCTTGTTCTTTTATTGGTCTCTCTCCTTAATAAGGTTTTTCTTTTTCTCCTATTTTTTCATACTCAGCAACCTCTTATGTTGTAGATTCTTTGTCTTGCATGGGATGAAATGAAAAAATAAAAATCATATCAACTGCATTCAAGTAATTCTTTGAAAATTTCTCTTGAATTAAAACAGGAACTTGCAGAACAGAAAATCTCAAGTATGGAAGAAAGCAAAGAATTCAAAAAAGGAATCTTTCAGCAAGAATGGTAAATTATTTTTTAGTCACAGCATTTTTTATACACTAAATAACCTTTGTTAGTTACTCATTAAAATTCTATATATGTAACAGAGAATCTTTTTTCTTTTTTTTTTTAACCAAACTAACATTAGACTCACTAATGCCATACAATACAGTTGGTTAAACAATAACTTTCAATGACACTCTATTTTATAAGAATTTGGTATTGGAGATCTTAAAAGTATTTGATGCATTGCAAGAGATGAAAAGCTTTTCTTGAGATTTTCATAGCAGCCAACATCACAGCTTGTTAACACATTGTATAAAAACTCTGTCTTTAATAATTCATTGTATTCTTTTTCTACTTTCCTTTTTACATGCTTACCTCTTTGATATTGATGAATTCTTAAAGATACCATTGGTTTTTAATTTTCACATGGGGTGTCCATATTGCCTAAGGATAAAAATTGCAAGCCAGAATTTCAGCCCTTCCCTTTAGCATAATGAATGAGGGAAGAAAGAACTAATCGTCAACTGTAATAAGACAATATCTGGTCATTATCAAGACGGACAGTTCAAGATGTGAACTGCAAGTTGAAGATATCAACATCAAACAATTACAGAAATTTAAATATCTGGGAACTGTTTTAACAGAGGATAAAAAATATGATACTTAGATCCTAAGGTTCATTGGAATAGTGAAAATGCCTTCCATAAACTAAAAAAGAGTATTAAAAAAACAGGAACATTTTCTTAGCAGTACGGCACTCTTTTCTTTGTTTCTATGTAATATTAATCCTCTTATATGGCAGGGAATGCTGGACAATTGTCTTAAAGATGAAGAGGAGACTTGAGGAAACAGATATGGTTCTACAGAAGGATGCTGAGAATTCTGTGAACAATGTCTGTGAGCAACAAGGGAGCTTTAAGAAAAATGCAAACAAAAAAGCCACTTAGAAAAAATATTAAAAATTTCTAGAACACAAAATGATAAAAGAGAACTTAGAGAATTTGACAGTCACAAACTTGTGTAAATGAATGGCAAAACAAGGACTAGGGGGTGGGGATAGTGTAAAGAAAAACATTTCTAAGAGTTACAAAAAGGATAGGAAATTATGATGCACCATGATTGCCCACATTCTGAAAGAACATGGCACAATACAAGAGAAGCTGCTTTGAAATTATATTTTGTAGTTATCTATGAAAGCATTATCATCAAAATTCTGTAATATTTTAAAAATAGAAAAGAAGTTTAAAGCAACGAAAATCATCAGATTTCAGGCAAAACAATTATTGCCAACCTGTCGATAAAAGATCTAATAGAAAAAATTTTCTTCACTTGAAATATACGTATTGGGAATTGTTTTCATTTCAATATATATCCAACATAATGCATCTATGGCAGGTCAAACTTTATAAAATGAATATTTCTTCATACAATTGTTCAAACTATTGTTCTCATCTTTATTGTCATATTCACAGTGTTTCAGACATTTTATACTCCAGCCTTCTTCAGGTGACATATGTTGGAATATATGGCCCAGTGGATAAAAGTGTTGGTTGAAGTAATCCAGTGACTTGACCCAAAGAGATGTGAGTTCAATACCTGACCACAGCAGAGGTGAACAAAAAACTTGGAAGGTTGGGTTACTAAAGGGAAATAACTGAAACTGAGATATCCAGAAAAGACATGGAACTAGAACAATCTACCCCAGTGGTTTGGTTCAAAATTCTAATGTATATCACCTGAAGAAGGTCAGACAATACAATGGCCGAAACATCATGAATTTGACAATACATATGTGGACAATAGGCTGAACAATGTAAATAGTTACAATACCTCATCTCAGAAATATAGACAGATATTCTTCCTACAATTAAAGAAAAAACTTAGAAAATACAAATGTAGAGGATTTGTGTCACACTATAAGTAAAATGTTGTATTTCATGGTTTTCCTATTTAAATTTCTGATGAATCATAATTCTTAAGTTAATAAAGATTGAATTAAGCTCCTTGCAAGCTACACAACTATAAAATACCCATGAAAATTCTCCTATGGTATCATTAAAATGTGCTAACTAACTTACTAATGGAGGAAAAAGCAAAATTATAATTTTATACATGAATATAGTGAAATACTTTCTTGTATTTCCTTATAGAATTATACAAAAAATATTTTCTCAGTAGATTAGAATTCTATCACAAAATGAAAACCAAATAAATTATATTAAGATACTAATGATTTAAAATGCCTACAAATTCAAATATTCTATCAAATTTATGAAACTGAACAATTACATAATAGTTTTGTAAATTTATTGTTACTAAACTTTGGCTGTAGTAAGAAGGCAAGTTTGTTTCTCTGTGACATAGAAAAGAAATAATCATAAATTCACTTCAAAAGAAACTATCCTACACCATTGCTCTTGGTCAAGATCATAATCCACAACACTACATTGCACTTAATTGTGAATTTCATAATCTTCAGAGTTGTCCTTCTACTAGACTGGTTGCTAACCATGGCCAGAGGGCTCAGTCTGCCCTACTATTTAAACCAAGGCTATTTGTACAAAAGTGAATGTAATGAACTTGACTGGAATTTGAAAATTTGAACTAGGTTTGCTGATTTCTCATTCTTGACCACTAACCATTACATAACCTGTATATTCAAAAGAAGAACCTAGCAAATCAAAACAATAGCGAGTCATATGACATATTTCTTACCCTTTGTCAAGTGCATAAAATGAAGCTGAGTCAAGGGCAGACAACCAAGTTTTGTAACAATTTCATTGAATTCCATAATGTTTTTTGGCATGCGGCTGACAGACAGACAAGTTTCTTTAGTGCAACTCGTATTTATCTGTTTATTCTTTGTTGATGATATTTATCTACCATAAAAACATCAACAAGGGATTTTTTCAACTACTCAATAAAATAGAGACAAGAAAAAAAGTGTCTTTTTGAAGGCACAAATTACATGATATTTAACTAAGAGTTTGACATTATTTTCCACCCAGCAGACATTTACAAACTCAACGTAACAAGCCACTTGCTAATCTCTCACTACTACTTTCATGGCAAATGTTCAGGCAACTTCCATTCATTACTGTCACTATTTCACACTTTTGAATCCCCCCCCCACCACTCATTCTCTATACATTCCTTTGGCAAGGCAGATGCTCCACACAAAGCTTCTCACCAAGAACAATTCTCACATGTGGATGCTTCTCCATACACTAGAATCTTAACTTCTATCTGCCATATCCTCATGATCTTCACTTCCTACTTACTCTTATATCACATGCCTCGTTTAATAAGCCTCTACATTGAGAGGCTCTTGGGCTTTGTAATGGGTGAGCAGCAGCTTAAAAAATTACAAAAATTAAACATTTCATATTGTTTTACCAGTTCAAGGTACAAATAAAAAAAAATCTATATTTTTTAATATTTCTTAAAAAATCAGTTTTTCCTCTGAAACAGTAATCTTACACACCACATCAAAAATGAAGTGTTCCAAAGGACAAACTGTATATATATATATATATATATTCTACAATGATACAAATATGGATAAATGCATTAATGATTTTATCATTTGTATTTTGTAGGGAGCATAGAAAAATGATGATGGAGATGGAAGACCTCAGGCAGAAAATGAACGATATTCAATTCCTTAAAGTTACACGAGAAGTTCAAGAAGTAGGTATTTTATTATTATTTCAAATCAACTGGTAGGAAAGGCTGAAAACAAAGGAAAAAAAAAACATTTTTTTTTCTCATAAACTTACTGAAAATTCTTTGCCATAGGTTATAATAGATAAAAAGATATTAAATCAGTCTTTGATACTAGAATAGAGATGTTTTCTAAATATATTTTATCTTCACTATAAATCTAATATTTTTATATATATATATATACATATATATATATATATATATAAAAGCTACGCTTGGAAAATCACTATATATATAAAGGATGGCATGTCAGCCCACTGGATGAAAAAGAAGACCTGTCAATGGAAAAATGAGCTTCTTATAGGAGCCATCATCCAAGATAAAGCTAGGATGTCGTCTCGAGCATTGAATGGCAACCTTCTTAGTGATGGTATCTTGATAAAAACACTTGGTGTACTGTGAGTGTCTGAGTTGGTTATCAGAAAGAGCACCCAGAAAATCTTGCATCAAAACTTTGACAAATCCTTGTTTTGTGTGAGATTAATCTCAGCCCTGCCTCAACAAAATTGCATGCTTACATATATATATATATATATATATATATATATATATATATATATATACTCTTGTTCATCATTAGGGAAGCAATGCTGATTAAATACCATTCTCCTGCTATCAATCTTACATTATTTAGCAGTTGAGTCAACATGTCAAAGGTTTTCTAAAAATAGAAGTGATGCCCAGGTCAATTGACACACAGCATGTGACTGCCAAAAAAAATATTTACCACCACCACACACATACACACACACATACATACATACATCCATCCATACATACATCACACAACTAAACTACTATGTAGAAGTTAACACATGGAAATTCACCATCCAAAAATAACATCCTTGATAATGACTACAGAACTAGCCAAAAGCACTCTGAACAATAGTCAGTTATGTGCCATGCATTATACACACTTAGGCGATCATGTATCTTCTGATACATGACTGACGAGGAAGATTTTTTTTTCCTGCAATAGGTTGCCATTTCTTTCTGCATTAGACCAGTTGCCATCCAAGGCTACAAAACCCAGTCTGTCTTGCTATTTACCCATAGCTGGGGGAGAAGAGGATTCATACCTTTCCCAAGGGTATTAGCACATAAGTGAATATAATAGATTCAACTGGACAATAACTATGGACAATTTCTATATTCTTTAACCTCTGAAAAACTGAAAAATGTTAGAATGCTGGAAAAACTCAAAAGATTAATTAAATCTTGATTGTCAGCCATTATCAAAGAAAGATGCTTGACAAAAGGTTGCTGCCCAAATACACACACGCACACATATATATATATATATATATATATATATATATATGATTTTAAAGTATCTATAACTATTAGGTTGGTGCAAAAATAATGACGTAATAATGTCATTTTTTGACGTTAAAAAATGTCAAAAAACGACATTATTACGTCATTATTTTTGCACCAACCTAATAATACATTTCTAAAGAAGATAAGCATACCAATAATTTTTTTTCAATGTTGATAAATGGAGATGTCATATTTTAATGCTAAACTGAAGTGTCAAATAGATTGGATGACTTCACCCACCTGATCTCAAGCCGGTTACGTACATGTGATTTAATAGGTAAAGAAGTAGGGTAGTTTTAGTGTAGATATGGAATGCAAACAGGATTTAACACTATTTGAATGATTGTTGAATCTATAAATATGTCGCACTCTATCTCCAAGTTGGCAATTGCCCAAAGTTTTTTTTTTGGGGGGGGTAATAATAGTAAAAGTAAAGCAGGAATATGTCAATTACAGATGAACATCAACCTTCTGTGAAAAGTGATGGTATCCACAGATGATACAATGATGAGGATGTTAACAACCCAGCAAAAGTTTGATGCTGTTACCACTCAATCTGTCAGCCAACACACTAGAATACACTGCATTCTATTAGGCTTTATAGTTGTTGACCAATAAGTTTATTATCTATGCATGTTAGTAGGATATAGAATCTGAAGAAAAGTGGAGAGAAGGCTTTCTACTTTGATTATCTATCTACTTATATATACATACACACACACACACACACACACACACCCATATATATACTCAAATTATGCATCTTAACCACAGTACCTTAACAGTTGTTTTTAATTAAGCTTGTGTGTGTGTATATATATATATATATATATATATAAACTGATGAGCCAAAACACAACACACATGGCCTGAAATAGACTGCTGCCACTTTTTTATATATATATATATATATATATATACACCATTTATTAACACAACAGCATTGGTTTATGTCCTTCTTCTGAGCCAGAGAACATTGCCATCAGGCCATGGAAGACTGGTACCTGGTTAGACAAGTCATTTTTTCCAATTCTTTCTGTTTGCCAGAAACTAGTTCTCTATATTGGAGAATCTTTGGAATCTGATGATCCTCTATCTTTGCCAGTGGAAAATTGCTTCAACACCTGTTGTCTTGATTGGGTCTAGAACATCAATATTAGTAATGAAATCACTCCAATGCATTTTTAGAATAGTATGTAGTGAATGGTGATGAAAGTATTTTATTAAGCATAGATGACATCAGTAAATAATGCAACTAGCAGGCCTTAATAAGACTGTCATTGATTTCATAATGCATTTTGCATTTACATATTTTAATTATTCTTTAACTATTGCTGTTTTATGCATCTTCTATTTTGATACTTTTTGGTGGGGGTGAATTCTTGTGGCAAATGGGTTACTTTATATCTATTAGGGTAAATGAAAATGTAATTTTAAAATTTAATATTTGTCAGAGTTCCAAAAAGATTATTTTCTCTAGACCATGAAGTGTCCAAAAAATATTTATGGAGTTACCCTTTCTTTTCCTACTTATAATCTTCTTTCAAAATTGCTGTCATGGAATTTCTATTTTGGGAAGGAGAAAGTACTGTAAACATTCAAAAGAGGTTAGTGAATGCTTATAGAAAGGCTGCACTTAATACAGTAAAGAGTTGGGTTAGTAGAGTTTCTTAAAGAGAAAGGAAAAAAATACCCTTAGTAAGAAGTTGCTGCTGTGAATTAGGGCAATGCCAAACAGTTTGATGCTTTCAATGCAGTCAATAGAATAATTTTCAAACTTTTATGAAAAGGTAAGCATAGACAGTGCATTCAGTTTAGTGCAATCTCAGTTACTCAAAGGTCTGAGCAAAGTTAGTTTCCAGAGATGCTGACAATCTATGAAGGAGTATTTCTCCAACTGCTTCATCAGTTGCACAACTTCCTAAACAGAATTCTCACAGGAGAACAGACCTGAGTTCATTATTATGAGCCAGATAGTTAAAAAAAGATGAATGGATGATGGTTAGAAAGATTGAATGAGAGCAACTATACCCATCTTGTACAAAAGTGGAATATCATGAGTGAGAATGAAAGAGACTTCATTGAGGAATAGATTTAGAATATGAAGATTTTCATATTGATTTTGGTATGTTTTGTTGGCTTCTATTATTGACCATAATTAAAGATGAACAGGCAATACCTTTGAAAGAGCTTCATATAAATAAATGAATGGTTGAATATTAAAAAATGATTTCCTTGCAAAATAATTGTATATCATTATTATTATTATTATTATTATACTCACCATTATGAAATACTTCTATTGTTTATCCACAATCCATTCACATCATAATGACATGTGGACAAGTCTGTATATCAGATAATCTTGGTCTCACACAAGGTGGATTCTTGCTTATTGTGCAATATATTTTTTAGGTTAAAAATATATTGCACAATAAGCAAGAATCCACTTACAATAATAATCATTGCATAATATAAAAAATGTCTTATTCTCATGCAAAAATTTGATTAAACATCATAGAATACCAATTAAGATTACACTGAATATTGTAAAATATTTGGTTGGGCAAAAGTATGTTTGGTTTATCAAGTAAATTTTCTACTTAATAATGAAATGGACTTTTGGGTCAACCCAATAATTCCGTCACTGATTTAATCATCTTATCAATAAAGTGGTTGCAAGTGCTTAAGACATCCTTTCAAAATCAGTTCAAATTGTAACATTTATTAGAAAGTAAATATAAATGAAATTGAAAAAATAAAAAGTGAAACTAAGACATGGAAATATTAAAAGTAAATGTGTAACTTTTTACTCTTCATTTCCTTCACAGTACCTGGCACTTGATGATTATGATGGCAAGAAATCATTTGAAACTGAACAACTTGAAAAGTCTCTGAGTGGAATCCGAGAGGTAATTGAGTAACCAAAGATAAACAGTGGAATCACATTAAAAATACAGGAGAACAAAGATTTTATTTAAGCAGTAAAAGGGTGTGCCTCAGTTTAAATTAATTTGGCTAATTCTGAATCCATATTCAGAATTGTTTTATCATGTCAAGATTTTACCACATCCAAAATGAACATTTGGGAGTGTTACCCATGCCTTTTGCAAGCTCTTGGGTGGTTTTGTGAACCTTATGTAGGAGAAACATGCTTTTCCATCTTAACTACAAAAGAGTCTGGTAGATAGTGGGAGCTGTAGCCTTGCAGAGTTAGCTTTTATTTTTAACTTTTTAATTTTTCCTGCATTATGGGAAGTTGCCTAATAGATCCTGTGCTTCAGATCACTCTGTCAGCTGGTTCTGTTTCCCACTGACAGTGGTGGAGTTTTCAGGAGAGGAAGAATCTTTGTTCATTTGCAAGGAAGGAGGGGGAGTCACTTCTCTCATCAGCCAGATTTGTTCTACATAAAAGATATTTAGATGCTGGTTGTTTTCCATCCCTGATATATGGCCAGACCAACAGTTTTTTTGTGGGGGGGGGTATTTTTCCTCAATACAAAGCCCAAGCATGTAGATGACTACTGAATGAGGTTGTTGTATGAATGTAAGAGGAGGAAGTAAGTGTTGATTATGAGGATATGAAAGATAGATAACAGTTGACCCTTGACTTGAAGAGGTTAAAATTGTTGTGATCAGTGGGAGTGCGTACCAGCTTCTCAGGAGTCTGTTCTAGGAAGAAGCTGTCTGAGGAGAACTTCTTTCCTATCAATGGAATATGAAGGTATATGGAATGTAGCTTGTCTGAACATTTGTGATGGCATTTTTGCAACATTTTATCTGTGGTTATAAAGGGGCTGTTGGATTGAAAATAATGCTTGTAGCTTTGGCTGAGGCTAGAATATCAGTGTTAATGATGAAATCACTCTAATGCATTTTTAGGATGGCATAGAGGTTCTTGAGTGATGGATGATCTTCAGGATGTACATTTCTCTGTCCAACAGATACTTGTTCTCTAAACTTGACATGTAACAAGTTCACTGCCGTTGCATTATTTGTAGGATTGCTCCAACACTTACTATAATTTAGGGGCACAGAAGGCAATTACATCCTTTTGATGGAGGTAAGTCACATGGATCAATTAGTGATATCACTCCATACAGTGATGAAAGCAGTAGTCAAATTCAGTTCATTTACTGCAGCTAAATCCTAAAGTTGCTTTCTGTAACTCAGACTCCCCCTAGCGTGAGGAGAAGCTAAATCTGCCTCCCCGACAGCTTACAAGTCTATAGTACCATTTCACTTTGGGAATATATCTTTCCTAGATATAGAAAGAAACTCTATCTCAGAGTCCTCAATTTGGGAAAACCCAAGACTTGCTGTTTCCTGTTCATGGAATATACCTGGGACATAGATGAACCCAGCCCATTTGAATTTGGTGTCCTAAAAATGACTTCTCCAGACACAGGAGTATCTCCATATTATATGTAAGACCCTTCCTTTTTATTTCTCCTTAAACTTTGCTGTGTAGATATGTGATGTAATTTCTCTGAGTGGGACATGCATATATAGGTTTATGTATGTCTTAGTGATATAAAAGTCCCTCTGAGAACAAAACATGTTTACCATTTTGTTCCCTCTATGAAGTATGATGTTATATCATTGATATAATAATGCCCATAATGTGGGAGAGAATACTAGTGAGAGAATAAATTTTTCTTCCCAAGCTCTCTCCTGTTATACAATAAATGCAAAAGAAAAGATATTACTTTTTCATTACTCTTCTGCAAACAGTTTCTTTCTTTACTTTTAATCAAATTTTCAACCTTTTTCTCATAATTCTTTGTATTTCTTTAGTTTATAACTTAACTGAATTTTGCAAGCATCACTCTCTGATTATTTTTTTATCTGTTAAAAAAAAGTATTAATTTAAAGAGAATTTTAATGTTGACAAATTTCAATGTGGCTCCATAATTTAAGTTAAATTTCAAGAATGTGTGTATATTTTGATGTTCTCAAAAGGAAGTCTAATATAAATGAAGATTTCAAAGAGTGATATGAAAAAAAGGAGCAAGAGAAAATGATGAAACAAATAAACGTTTCACTGTAAACCAAGAAGAGAAATTTTATAAAAGAATTTCTGTCAAGTTTCTACTGTCTCAAATTAATTCTCTACTTAAATAAAAAGTATCTGACAATTATAAAATGAGTGCACTATTTTTTTGCATGCTTGTTTTAATTTGAGATTCTATTTCTTTTTTTTTTTTTTTTTTTTGCTTTCCCAGATTCATAATAGAAAATTTGTTAAAATCACAGAAGATATTAAGAGGCTGAGAATGATGGTTTATCAAAAACAAAAAGACAATGAAAGTTTTTCAAAACAGATTGAAATATTAAATGTCGAAGTAAATGACAGATATCATATTACGGATGTAAGCTGTAAGTGTTACAATTTTATATTTTCATTGAGTCTGTGTTTGTTATAGAAGCATAACAATATTTACATTATTTGGACTATTGTCCTAATCTTGGTTGCCATATTTATCACAATGTTTAGGCCGTTGTATGCTCTGGCCTTCTTCAGGTGGTGGGAATGTCAAACTGAACTCTTTATTTCACTCGCTGGAGTAGACTGTTCTTGTTCCATGTGTAATGGATGTCATTTATCAGTGATCCCCTGTTAGTTCACCTCTCCAAGTATTGAACTCACAGTCGTTGGGTTCTGTCACTGGATCTAACCAACACCTTTATCCACTGTGTCATGTGTCCTTAAGGACATCTGTATATGAATTTCTAGGACTTATAAACTTAATGTCTGCCCTAGCAAGCAAAATAAAGGGTTCAGTATGACATTCCAACCACCTGATGAAGACCGGAGCATACAACAGCCAAAACGTTGTGGTAAATATGGCAACAAAGACGAGGAAAATAGTCCGAATAATGTAAATAGAGTACATAATGCCTCATCTCAGAAATATAGACAGATACTGAAGCAAAACAATATTTGGCTGTGTTTTGTTGTAATGCTTTAGTTTCATTTAGATTGTTCCTTGTAATATTTTGCAGAGACACATATTAAGACTTTCAGATTTTCATGTTGGCATTTAAAAATCATTTCAATGTACTTAAAACAGAAACCAATCCAAATACCATATTCTGTGGCTTATGAGATGCCCTCCAAATTTGGAAGGAAGAAACTAGAAAAAACATTTTTATTTGTAATTTACATGTTGGGCTGTCCCTTTTGCAGACAGCCATAACTTACATAAACTATTTGGCATTTTCTCTTTTGTAATTCATATGGGGAAAAAAAAATACAAATGCCTTTCATGTAAAAAAAAAATAAAAAATAAAGTACAGTTAGACTTTGATTTAAAAAAAAAAAAAATATGGGTTGAGTGTATTTCTGAAATTAAATAAATCTCATTTCATAAAGAAGCAAGTTCTGTTAATTACTGCATTTAACTAACATTGCTGTCTTGGATTTAAGAAACTAAAATATCAAATAAAACAATCTTAAATACTTTTCTTTGCTCATATTGAGAGAATTTTGGGAAGTGGTGTTATAGATATAATCTGCAGACTAATTTACTTTGTACTCCTAACCGAGCCTAACAATAAATTACTTCCAGCAGCAAGGCCTCTGATCAGGAGGTTTTGAGGAGCATGGAAGTATATCTTAATTGCTGTTATTCCCAGGTCCACCCTGACCCGGTGTAGTAGCACCTGTTATGGTCCCAGCTATGGGAAAATAGTTACCCCCCAAAAAAAAAACTGGGGTAAAAAAATTATAAAAGTATAAAACTATTTTTATAGTAAAAATACCATCAATACATTTTTGGGAAAAAATATTACAAAAAAAAAAATACCAACACTACATTTGACTCTCAACAAAAACCCTCTTTATAAAAATATGTCAATGAAACCTGATCTACAAACTGATTTCTCACAAAGAATACATATTTTACTCATATGAACCTATCCTAAAAATTTGGTTGGCATTAAATATCTCATTACAGTTGATATGCCGTAAAAAAAAAAATAAACGTTAGAAAATTTCCAATACTTTATAGATAAATGATCCTACCTGTTTTGATGGTTACTATGCTAACAGGATTATTTGCACTTGCTTTCAAAACCCAGATTGATTTTTCAATATCTGTCTGTTTTTAGCTTTTATTTCTAATAAAACGTAATGAAATGCCGGTTATCCAACATACAGTTTCTCTATATTTTATTTCTTCAATACATAGAATAACAAACTTAACATTGTGGATCATATGGGCCATAAAAATACGTTGTTAAATAGCTCAAATGTATATTTACTATCGAGCACAAGTATTGAACTGATAGCCAACTCGTGCCTTAATAAGTTGACCTGTTCTGCCTGCAGTTGAAATGGGTTCTCTCTATTGAGTTCTATATAAATTTATGGTTTTTCCACTGTGGTTATATAAATCTATTTTCCTGGTGAAGTTGTATTGGATTAGATCAATACATGTGGTTTCTTAAACCAAGGTTTTACTGTAGCTATAAATTGACAGTTTTACTCTTAAATGTAAAACACAAACTTAAAACAAATTTGACTTGCATGTTTAATTTTTTTTTCTCATTGCCAAATGAAATGATTACTTTTCAGCTCCTGTTAATTATGTTTTTATATTCAGCATTCATTTACAGTTTATGGAATAACCTCAAAATGATTGCACTGGTTTTAAGTTTTAGTCTTCCAATTGAACTAAAAAGAAACATGACAGAAACAAATAAAGTATTTTCCACATAAAACACTGAAACTTAATTGACATCAATGGAAAATATTTATGAAAAATCATAATTTTAATTGTTTTAGCATTAAAGGTTCCATATCTTGAATTTTATCAGATCTTGCTAAAGGTATTTTTTTTTTTTTTTTTTTTTTTTTTTTTTCAAGTTTGTTAACAGAGAATCACAGAAAGAAGTAAAGAATATTAAAATGCAGTTTTGACATGAACTTGCATTATACTAGAATAATTGTGATAATCATAGGGCTCCAAACTGTTGTAATGGCCCCCTTTCTTTAAGAATTGTGTGCCTTCAGGATATAAATGATCACAATCCTACACAACTTCCTTTTACTTTAAGATCTGTAAACTGGGCATTGCTTTGTTTTAAGAATAGGAAAAAATGATAATGTGGTTTCGAGTTCTCTTCCAAGAGTGACTACCCTACCTCAGTTACAGATATTCACCTTGGCTGGAATTTGAAGTCTTGTCTGCTGATTAAATTTTCCACACTGCAAACAGTGACACCAGCCACATATCTCTACAATGACTATCTATATGCCATGGATTTTTAGCTTTGATTCATTAATTTTTTTACAGCTTATCAACTCTTTATACGTCATTTAAAGCCAGAAGATATTTTTAGATTGTAAGAATTTTTACAAGATACGGTGGAGATAATAATTTAGTGATACAAATTAACTCATAGTTGGGGGAAGAGGTAGATTCATAGCTTTCCCACGAGTATTTACACATAAGTGAATATAACCAACACAATGGGAATTAGAACTCAGCTCTGGGATTAACAATCCCAAGATAATCTTGATAATCCACTCATACATCCAAGCTTGCAGCACCTGGTATTCCCAAGTGGTCAGCCATTAAGGTACTTATCAGGCACAATGTTGCTTAACTTCGGTGACCACATGGGAAACAATGTTTCAATGTGATGTTTTAGCTTTGATTCATACATATAAATGTATTATCATCAGAATGTTCTTTCACTACTTTGAGTTTTGAAAGTATTACCATTTCCTGTTAATCTTAAGTAAAGGAGTGTATTAGACTATGCCCAGCACTTTGAGGTGGTGTATTGGTTAGCAAGCTTCTCTTGCTAGATCAGTCATGACTGCGTAATGAGTTTGATTCTAAAGTGCTCCTTACTTTCAGCCTTAGGCCACATCTAAACTATGCTTAGTAAATCACTATTAGACTATGCCCTCAGAGAAAAGTTGGTTGTTTTTGTTTAACAGCATATCAACCTCTTTCAGGTATTTAATAACGAAATCTATTTTTATTTTTGGAGATAATGGTTTAGTGACACAAATCTTACTAATTAACCCATAGAAGAGGTAGATTCATACCTTTCCCAAGAGTATTTGAATGTAAGTGAATATGACAAACCCAACTGGAATTGGAACTGGTCTCTCTGATTAACAATTCCGAGTCAATATCCATTATACAATCCACACATCCAAGTTTACAGCACTTGGTATTCCCAAGTGGTTACCCATCTGGGTACTGACCAGGCTCAATATTGCTTTACTTTGGTGATCGTATGAGAACCAATGTTTCAACATAATCTAGCCATAAGCTGAACTGACTATATCGACAGACACAGACCTGATATGTGGATAAACTGATGGACCATCAGATCAACCAATATACTGATGAGTTAAATGTGACTCTGGTGCTTAAGAGAAATATGATTTTGATGTATTTATATAAAAATTGCATTCCCAGAATTCAGCTGTCTATAATTACTGCACCTCGGTCCATCTCTTATGATCAATTTGCTCACTGTTAAGCACATCTTGAAAAAAAAAAAAAAAAAGCACAACAAATACTATGATGTATAAAACCATATCATCCTTTTCAAAATGTATCTGCTTCTTAAATAATAGGCTATATGAAAGAAGTAGACTGCTTCCAGCACTTATAGAAGAAAGGACAATACATTTTATCTATAAAATATATCTCTAAGTAAAAAAAAAAAAAAAAAAAAAAGTTTACTCTGGGAGTATAAAGTTGCATACTAAATATTTTGATTTTGGCATTGAGTAGCCCATGGAGGTTGTCATGCCACTGAACAAAACCAACCAACCTTTTCAGCATTGATATGCCAGTCAAATAACCAACCAACCAGTCAATCACTCCTTAAACTTACTTAAGTCATATAGTAATTGCCACTTCTTTGAGAGAAGAAGGCGATCTCTTCAATTTTGGATTTGGCAACCATGAACACATAATTGACTTAAAAGACCCAGTTCATTTTGCAAGCTTTCTTGCTTGTAAGGCAGATGAAAAGTATATGTCCTTAGAGTTCATCTGCTTCTTATGCACTTTCATATGATTCTTCAGACTTGCATACTTTGTCACACAACTAACAAATTTCATTATGGTCATTTCAGCCGAGAAGAGAGAATACCTTCAAACAGAAAAGAAGTATCGGACAATTAAGCAGCGGAAAAAACTGGTTGACCTGGCCAAGTCACAAGCAGCAGAACTTGCTGTTCTTCGGAAAGAAGTTGAGAGATTACGCATGAAAACATTCCCAGCTTTGCTTTAAAAGTTTTAAAAAAAAAAAAAGAAAAAAAAAAGTTTTCTGTGCTTATAAACCCACCTGGATATCTGATCACATGACATCAAATGCTACAGAAGCTTTGTTTCTTGTTTGAAATTGATTTTTATATTGTGTGACTTTTTAAGTCAAAACAGTGTATTTCAGTTGCTATCAGTCATGGATGGAATTGTGCTGAAAATTCATATTCTTTAGAAGCCAATAACATTAAGAAGAAACTGTTACTAATTTGGTTGAATACATATGAGTGTACCTCTACATGCTACTTATGTCTGGTGGAGTTCTTATAGAATGTTAACAGACAATTACAGATTTTAGAAGTTCAGAAAATGAGAATGGTTAATGAAAAATCTGAAAATTTATATTTTGAAAAATAAAAATCACTTAAGGATTAAGTTAAGAATTTAACTTGTTTTTAATTGAAAATGAACCAGTGAGTTAGATGTATTGGAATCATTAGTATTCATAAATAGTTTTAAATGAAAAGTATTAATTTGCCTATATTGACAGCAATAATAATATTGGTAAAAAAGAAAAAGCAGTTGAATTAAATCTGTTGTACAAGTTTCAATTTTGACTGAAGAAATCAAATATCACTGCAATCAATTAATCAGTGAAAAGAAAACCAACATGGAACAGCTTTGACTTCACTGTCATTGTATTACCATGATTATAAACTGGCATACACATATAGCTACCTAAATATACTGATGCCAAATTGAGCAGATTGTTAATTTTTAATAATCAAGTGGGCTTAATCTGAGAGAAAATAAATTTTTCTCCATTTTGTGTAGATAAGCACACAATAGTGCAGCAGTTCAGGAGGCAATATCAAACAAACACATACATATATATATATATATATATATATATATATATATATAAAACTGATTGTGTGTGTTCATGAACTACTCGAGAACCATAAGGCATATTTCCACCAAATTTGGAACATAGATTGTACTCGATACTGGGTGTGTCTGGGAAAAAAAATAGTCATTTTTCAAAAATCAATAATCGATAAGTATAATGTTTAAATGGGAATTTCCATTAGTTTGGTTGTTTTTAAACTTTCAGACTTGAAGTCTAAACCCTAAGGCCGATTTTAAGGAAATTTGATAAGTGTATGCAACTTACTGTCATGCTTATTATACGCTATATTGATTTTCATTTCTCTTGACACTGGGACCTTCAGGGTGCCCCAAAGGAACCACGAAAAAATTCAAATTGCTTCAATCTTGATGAAATTTTGCATGTTTGTTACACTCTTAGAATGAGATAGAAATCGGTTGCCAGATTTTTAAAAATGCATGAGGGGGCCTCCATGATAACCCTATAAACCTTTTGATGCCTTAATTGCTTCTCAAGTGTATTTTGTAGCAGTATTCCCCAATTTCAATGAAAATTTCAGTACATATTGAGAGTATATTGAGTAACTGAAGTAGTCACTTGGAATTCACTGAAAATAAACGCTTGGACCCCCATGTATTAGGGGACCAGCAGGAACCCCGAAATTTTCAATTAAGTCTAAGGCTTTGGCCATGAAGTCGATTAAATAGAAAACTTAAAAAAACATATGCTTTATTATTTGAATTACTATTAGTATTAAACCTGTCCATTGGCTTGAAATTTGGGACCCCCAAATTTTCAAATTGCTTTGATTTTGGTGGAATTTTACATGTATGTTACAATCTTAAAATGAATCAAAAACAATTATCAGATTTTGAAAACTACATAAGGGGTCCACAAGATTACCCATCAAGACCTTAGTGCCCCATTAGTATTTCAATTATAGTGGTTAGCATATATATAAATATTTATATATATTATATATGAAGATCCGCTTAGGTGAAACCTTGGTAGGTTTGTTAGCTCTCTAGGTTTAACTAGGTCTGCTCTACTCATTGTATTGAGCACTTTTTTTAGTTGTTTTGGATACTCACATCGGGGGTTTTTTCTTTGTGCCTTGAACTCGTATGCTGGACGATTATTTTCGTTAACGTACATGTTCTTGGTTCTTTCGTTTTTATACCTTTTTTCCCTTTGGTGTTGGCTTGTTTATTTGCAAATCAATATACTGAAGGGTTTCCAAGCAAGTATAGAGAGTCTTATAAGATTTCTATTTATATATATATATATATATATATATATATATATATTTTTATATATATATAAACGGGATAATATTTTTATGCCTTGCGAACATGAAATGATTTCATTTGTCAGGTTAAAATAGATCTAATACTGTGTTGGCCATGCTTTAACATATATATCAAAGAAAATAATTGGTGAATATCACTGGATTTATCTTCTGTGATGGAATACTTAGCAAGGATGTTTCTTGCTTGACTCAATACTGAATTGTACATTGGTTAATGTGCTTGCTTTGCAGATAGAATTTATATCATTTGCTGTGCTGTTTCTTTGTTTTCATATGTTTCTATTTTTTTTTTTTTTATATCATTTGATGCATATCCTGGATTGAAAACAGAACCTTACACAAGTTCCCCTAAAAAATTGAAGCTTATTTCCATCTAATACTAAATGCATAAAATTATTCATAAAAATGCAAATGAGAACAAAGGTATTTATGAGATAATTTAACTTGTCTGCCAAGTAATTTCTCTTTACGAGGCGCCCTCCAGTGGATGACGTGTTGCTTTGAACACAAAACCCTTAATAGTATTCTAACCATGTAAAAAAAAAAATGTTTATACACATTTTCATTCACCTACTTTTTATTCTATTTAGTTTGCTAAGGCAAAAAAAAAAAAAAAAAAAAATGATATTGCTACTTTTACATAATTGTTTGTAATTTCATTCAAATATTCTGTTCAAGAAAATGTCCATCTGACACAACATACGTTATGTTCAATTTTTTCTATCAATAATAATTTCAGGAAAAATGGTAACTCATTCCCACTACACATTTACAAAATACACAAACATTCTTTTGGTGTGTGTACAGACATACCATACATGTGTGTGTGTGTGTGTGTGTGTGCTAGTTAATCAACATTTAAGAACTGGTATTGTATTTTTTCAGATATATATATAATAATCTCTTAATTTATGTAAATAATACCATTTGTCACATAAGAGAAATATTGTTGTGGCCCCCTATTATTTTTCTTTTTTAAAAAAGGAAAAAAAAAACAAACACTGTATCTCAAAATTAACCATCTCAAAAAGTAAACTTACAAGAATCTGTTTCTAGTTAAAACCTTTCGAACCACTTTCTGATCATTATCAAGAACATAAATTTTGAAAATTTCAGACAAGATAGTATTTAATCATTGAAATGCATATTTTAAAAACAGGTTTCAACTATGATGCATAAAACATGCAATTTCTCATATTTACACCTCAAAGATATCATGTATAAATTGGTTCAATTTCATTTAATCGATTATTAAATATCTCAAATTTTCTAAGAGAATTTGTTTATTTTAGGTTACTTTGTTTTAATAATAATAAAAGCTTCAAGTACCTGAAGTTTCTTTTTACAATAATATTATTTAGGAATGTCATTTATACGGGAATATATAGCACTTTGGTATGACAAGCTAGTCTGTAAGAGTGTAGTTATATGATTGACATGAATTAAATGCAGTTTTTACCATCATGAAACAATTGAATTTGTATATCATGTTGGTCATCTTTCTTTTTTGTGGGTGGTGGGCTCATTATTAATATTGCATGATTTTCTTCACAGTATATAATTACTTTCAGGTGTTTATTGGTGTCAATAGGAGAAGGAATATTACAGTGGAAAAAAAAAAAAAAAAAAAAAAAGACATCACCTCAAACAACCGACCAAGTATTACAATTAATGAATTCTAAAGCTAAGTCAGATGACCATAATAGCATGAAATGACATATGACAGAGTTTGATGGATTCTGTTTCATGTTGAATAGATGAAGTCTATTTATGATATCACTGACGAAAAATAATGCAAGTCCATGAAGTAAATTGACAGAAATTAAAATGAAAGACCATTTTAAGAATTAAGCTTGTTAATCTTTGTAACCAGTTGACAATAACATTCAAGAGGCAAATTACTCAGGTTTCAATTTTAAAACACACCTGGACATTTCTGCAGTGTAATTTCAAATTAACTTCATACAAGTGCAGCCTTGTAATAAATAATCATCATTTGAACAGGTAAAGCTTACCAGATTTAACAAAATCTGTCTTCATATTCAAAAACAGTTCTAAAATACGGTCAAAATGGGGGGGGGAGAGATATCAATGAGTGGAATAGTTCATTCAACAACTTGTGCATATGATTCCTGGATTGGTTGTCAATTAATATCTTCATTTCATCCACCTACAGCATTTGTACAGTTCAATTTGCTTGTGAACAATTCTACAGTAGGCTTTGCACAAACCAACAAATTGTAGGAACTGCCAAATTCTCTATTGAGATTGATTGGTCTGAAAACAAAATAGAATATAATTAGTCATCAAGTAAAATGGAAAACATTCCGGTAAGTCAAATTTTTAATATACTTTGGTTTGCAATATCACAGAAACTACGATATAAAAACATGATGTGACTTTATATATTTATCAAACATGCAACCTGATCTTCCCTATTTATTTCCAATGATACATTGTTATTTTGGTAGCAGGAAATATCATAATTCCAATTGTCCAATATTTCTTGTTTTATAACGAATGAATATTTCATTTTGTAAGTAGAAGAGATCAGGCTGCTAATACATTGCATTTTTTTTTTTTCTTTCTTTGGATATTTTTAATTTAATGGACTTAGAATTTTTTTTTTTTTTCTTACATGTAAAGCCAGGCTAATCATATAAATAAAATCCTAGACTATTGCAAAATTCCTCAACTACTGTAATTATTTTTTTTTAATGCTATAAAAAATTTCCAAAGAAAGCTATGTTAGCTTTCTTTGAAAATTTTTTTATATTCAACAATAAGATTCAACTATAATAAGAATTCCAGATTACTCATGCAAAAAATAATACTGAAAAGTTCTTAGTCCAACAAAGAAAAGAAAAAAAAAATTAAAAATCCAATATTTAATCATTTGTTCAGATAGGATGTGCATTGTAATGGAATGAGAAATCAGAGAGCAGAGTTTTAATTCCAGTCAGGTTAATTGCATTCACTTATGCACAAATACCATTTGATCCCCTCCTCCCCAAGATAGGGGTTGAATAGGTCCTCTAGCATGAATTGAAAGGGACATGGATCAGCCAAGTGTATATCACATATGGCACTTAAGTGACTGTTATACTCATTTACCTATTTTAAAAAAAAAAAAAAAAAAAATGAGTGAAGTAATAAATTTTAAAAATGTCAACATTTCATAGAAATAAAAAACATTGACCTGATTTCATTGTTGGATTGAAATTGAATAATAAAATAAGTGGAATAAAAATTTAGTTTATATTTGGATTGGAACAAAAATTCTTAACACTTGAAATTGTTTTACACCTAACAAAATATTTCTATATTATGTTAAAAGTGAAAATGAAATGCATTTGTGTCATTTCAGAAAGGAAACAAAACATTGGCACATAACTATTTTTTTCTGTTTGTACATAGCTGAAAGTACTGGTTGTAAATGGCACAGAACAGACAGTGATCAGGTTCAAATTCAAATGCTGATTAAAAATAATCCAATGTGAGACATCGTACAAATACTCCATATATCTTGTGTGTGGAATGTAAAGCATTTGAAAGCACTTGAATATGGAAATCACTGTTTGGATGCCACAAACTTTTACAGAAATTTAATGGATCACATTTTCATATGTGACTCTGCTAATTAGCCCTTGAACTATCTTGAGCAATCACAATGAATGGATGTTCCCTCAAGGAGGTTCTATGCCTTGAGCACCTGTTGAGACAAACTCAACTCAGACCTCAAATGGAACTCCTACATATGATCTCCTGCTAAAGATACTGGAAACATGGTTGGTTTCCTGTACCACTTCAGTAAGTACCTGACTCCTCCTCCTAACCTCTACAAGAGCCAGATCAGGCCAAAAATGGAGTACTGCTGTCATATATGGGCAGGAGCTGCCCAGTGTTCACTTTCCACTCTCAATAGTTGTGGGTGACAGATTATTTTCCACCCTACAGCACCTTTTGTGAAATGTGGCAAGCCTCTGACTGCTCTATCACTATTTTCATGGAAAATACTCAGACAAATTACTTTACTTGGTTCATCCAGTTCTAACCATCATGGCTGAAAACCACCATGCTGTGCACATTCTAGTGAACCATCATCATTTCTTCCATATTCCATTGGCAAGATGCAAGTTGTACTTGAGAAGTTTCTTCCCGTGAACCATTGCTTTATGGAATTGACTCCCAAGAGGATTCTACCCCAATCACTACAATCCTAACTATTAACCCTATATTTGAACAGGTTATCTTCCCCACATAAACTATGCCTGTAACTCTTTACCATGAGTGGCTCCCAGGCCTTCTACAGGGTGAACATCATTGTTAAAAAAAAAATAAATAAATAAAGAGAATACAAACCATTTTTGAAAAAAAATGATCACAGACACTGAAAAATGGATGATTTACAACAATGTGGAGTGAAAAAGGTCCTGGGGAAAATGAGCCACCATTAACCACTCCAAAACCAAGTCTGTATCCAAAGAAAGTGATGCTGTGTATGTTGAATTTAGACTAGTATTGTTCCTAATTGGACCAATTAAAGTCAGTAATCAATGGAAAGCATCAGGGATTGGCCAATCAGAAGGGTATTGTCTTTCATCAGCACAATTCCAGACCTCACATCTCTTTGTAGATCTGATAGAAATTGATACACCTTAGTTAGAATGTCCTACTATATCTGCCCAACTCACCTAACCTGCCCTCTTGGATTGCCACTTATATCAAGCTCCTACAAAATTATCTTAATGGAGAAGAACTTCAATTCTCTGGACACCTACAAAAACCAGTTCATCGCTCAGAAATATACCAAATTCTAGGAAGATGGAATCATAAAGATGACAAAACATAGTGGAACAACATAACACCATATGTAATTCACTTAAAATAAATGATATGGACTTCTGTTCCAACCCAATATTTTATGATTGACCTAAAATAAAAACCCTCATTTTTAATCATGAAACTAATGGAAAAATAAATTCACTAACCTTTAGTAATTTGTAAAATTTCCTAAAACCTGGGAAATCTTCAAGTAATAGACAGACAAAAGGTTTTTGCTATTTGTTAATTTTGCTAAAATTTCTCAACAAAATGAAATGACCACTTGTAGATTTACTTACAAATGTTGAATGAAGAGAGTTGATATGCTCCCAATAAATGTGTCAAGTTTTTTAAAATTTTCATGATCCTTTGGTAAGCCTCCAACAGTGACAAACATTGAAAAATCGTCAGCATTTGAATAAAACCACCCTGTGTTTTTTGTATAGGCCATATCAACACTTTGCTCACCATCAAGAGTAATATGAATGCTGGAAAAAAGAAAAAAATGGGGCAATTAAAAAAGAAAAGATCATTAATAAGGATATTTCTACCACAATTTCATGCAAATATTTACAATACTCATTTTTCTGATTTGAAAATTAAACTTTTCTGATTAAAACTATAGTTCACCAGACATTGGTAAGATGTTCTGTGACTAAATTAGATTATGGAATCCTCCACACTTGCCTGTTACCCCCTACAGGAAGATGCACTCTTCCCCAAATTAACCTTCAACCAATCATCACTTCCCATTGGTTAAGAGGACACATGATGTTGCAAGTTGAAACAAATCCTTTTTTTCCCCCACACAGCTGTCTGGAGCCTATTTGAAAACCCAAATATCTATAAAAAAAAAAAGAATCACTTGCCAGCAGACTCCACACGTGCCAACACACTGACAATAACACTACCAGCCTCTCATCAACTCAACACAAATTGCACTACTATTGCCACATGAAGAAACTTAACTTACAATTTACTAAAAAAGTGACTTTATCAATACAAAATAGTAATTGTACATTTAATCAACTTTAGCATATTGATCAAAGGCACACAACTCTTCATAACTCGAATCAACACTTACAATTGTCACACACATACACATTATTATTTGAACTCACACAATTGACATTTTACCTTGCAGAAATCAAACTGTTTTAATTGCACAAACAAACTTAAACCATCAACATTCATTCACCAAATCTCTGCATGGGCACTCTTTGCAATCTTATCTCACTTGCCACATTTAACAAGCAACCTATCATCACTTTGTGTATGTCAAATATATATATATAAATTCATCTTATTGTTGAAATCTATAACTACATTGTTTTTTTTCCTTGATTTCTTCAAATTGTATTGTCTTCAAATGTTCGTTTAATTTATTTGTTGTGGATAAATATATAATGTACACGCACATTTTAGGCCTTCACACAATTTCACCTTCTGACACATCTTACTTAGTATAAATTCCGCAACAAGATGTTAAAATTGAATTTATTAGAAAGGTTCTGAGTGAGAACGAACATCCTGTGGTTATTGCAGAGACCAGCACTCAGGACAAAATGCAATAATTTCATAAACCTAGGTCAATATTGTTTTAATCAATTCACCCAATTCAATTCAATAATGCCACTAAGATGCAAGCAGCTACTGGTAGTGAAAGAGAATGAAAAGACTTTAGAAAGAACTGGAAACCCAATCCTAAGCAGGAAACAAGAGATAAATCTCTACTCTCCTTAGAAGTTTCCCATCTATTTGCATGTACTGTGGATTAGTGAGGAAATTGCAAGATTTGCTAAGCAGATTTCTGTTGCGGTATGTTATATACCAAGGCTGTTGGGATGAACAAAAAACAAATGCAAATAAAAGACAAGTGTATTTTAACAAATAATAAAACAACTTTTATTCATTTACTGTCCGAGAACAGCAAGGATTTATTTGGATTGAAACCATGCATCCCACATGTGTTTCAGCTTATCAACATATTTAATTCAGAAGTGCCACAATTGTATTTCAAACAAGGGAAGTCACTCAATTGTATTTTGAGTTATTGCCCATTATAGAGGAAGTAAATTAGCTTTTCCTAACAGAATAAATAGTAATTATTTCTCCACCAAATCTTCTTAAATCTTGCTTTCTTTCTTATTCTCTAACATTCAGTAACCCCTTGTGTCTTAGTGGCTTTACATTGCTTGAAAGTGAAATTTTAAAAAAAACAGTAAAATTGACTTTGCTAACCGAAACACTCCTCTGTGGCGAAATTGGTAAAAGCATGTCAGGCTATATGACAGTTGCATATAGGATACAGGTTCAATTCCTGTCAGAGGACATATATTTTCTCAGACATTCAGGCCAGTAAATGTTGTTCACACTGTTTATTATAAACAGAGCATTTACTTAAATATTTGTACCTATAAAAAAGAATGTATAAACATAAAAATGTCTTAAAATAATAGTCAGACTTTGTCCATTTCATATATATATATATATATATATATATATATATATATATTAGTGTATATTTTTATATCATAAAAAAACAATTTATACAAAGAATTAAATAGCAATGTTAATGTGACTAATGGTGAAATCACTTCACTAACAAGACTTTATGAGACATTAAATTATTATCAATTCCTTCAATAATAAGATCCTTATATTTGAGTTGTTGTCAGATGGAAGACACATGCCAAGTACTTTTGACAATTTCAAATTGTCAACTTCAGGGCACAATTTTCCCATACACAGGTAAACACTAAGATGAAATATGTGTAGACCAAAAGATGTTTTTTTTTTGTTTTTTTTTAAATTATCCTATTTATTAACAGTTGAATATATGCTTTGGAGCATGCAATGTCGCAACACTAGTGTTCTTGTTCAAATCAATCAAGTGAGAATTTTTCAAATTCACAAAATTTTCTTGTTATATGTATTTATCTGTTAAAGTGACATGTACTTAGTAGAGTAACATTCCACATAATTTAAGATTCTGATTATTAGTGTGCTGCAGATCTGATGTTGCAAATATATTAGAGTGTGCAGTTTATATTTAATAGCATCAAGAAACAATTTATACAAAGAATTAAATAGCAATGTTAGTGATTGATGGTGAAATCACTTCACTAACAGAACTTAATGAGATATTAACTTACTATCAATTCCTTGATATATATATATATATATATGCAAAATCCACAGGTGCATATACACACATGTATATTTTTTGAATAAAAAATTCCGAGAGGATAGAATCCAGGTAGAACTCAATGTCCAGGACAGAGTAAGGATATAATAAAAAGGCTTAAACACTAATATTCCATGGTCATAATTTATTCCATTGGAATCGTAAATACGATCCAATTCATCAGACCTACAAATTCAAAATGAAAATGGAAAAGAACAACTCCGGAAATAAAAATAGAATTTAGAGAGAGTGAATATGAGAGTGTGGGACGAATGTTAGTTCTAAAGAGAGGGGTAATATACGAGAGAATTTGGGAGATTAAAACTTAACAGAGAGGGGTTTTTTAAAACTAGGTGTGAGTGGAAGGGGGAAAATGAATGTTGTCGGATGTCAAATACATTAAAGATACATTTCGTGGTGACATACACATACTATGGACGATCTGATGTTAAAGATCAGAATAAGAAGGAGGGAGAGGTAAGGAAAGAAGTGGTGGGGGAGAAAGATGGGGTGGGTGAAATTAAAATTGAAAGGGACGCTGTGTAATTGAGAAAATTTGACAAAAATAATATCGACTACAGGTTACAAATCAAATCAAATATAAACATATAAAGAATAAATATGACGATTATCTAATCTAGCAAGGACCTATATTTTTATGTTCAAAACACATGCAAATACACAATAACTTATACACGTATATACATACACATAGGCGTGTACCTACATACCCATGTACACATATACCCACACAAATACATATATACATATATCTGATTCAATATCTAGCTCTATCTCTGATACTAAGCGCTTTCTAATAAGTACCACCCATATAATATACAATTATATATATATATATATATATATATATATATATACACACACACATATACCTACATATACTTAACAGAATAAAATTCAATGGGTACAGTTTAAAAAAAATATGCCATGATCAAAAGAACTTCTGATGCTTTAAAAAAAAATCACATAGTTGAAGCCTATAATGATAGAGAAGACTACAAAATCTATCAAAAAGATTTACAGTGCACATCTGCACCATGCGACAAATTATTTATAAATGGAAGGCATCACAATGAAGAAGTGGCCACCCACAAAAAAAATAAGTGCAAAAGCAAATAAACATCTAGTTTAGCAAATCCAGGCAAATCTTGCTGTGACCTCTGCATTTCTCAAGTGCTCCTTGACCAGTGTTGAAATCAATGTGCATATGTCTACAGTGCAATGAAATTTGAATGATACTGGTCTTCATGGCAGAATCCTTATAAAAAAGCACAATCTCAGCTCAACTATACCAAATTATTAATAAGCCAGAAACATTCTGGCAAAAGTTTTTATGGTTACATGAAACCAAACTAGAGCTTTTTGGTAAAAATGATAGGCAGTGTGTCTGGTGAGATCTTAATACAGCTTTTGAAGAATTTAGTGCCAACAGTTAATCATGGCATAGGAACCATTATGATTTGGGGTGCTTTGCTGCAGCTGGAACAGGTAAAATAGTACATATTGACAGCACATTGGAATCTGCAAGATACCAAACAATTTTTGAACAAAAGTGTGTTGCCCTCAGTTTGAAAGTTGGGTTTAGATCAGGGTTGGATCTTCCAACCTGACAATGATCTAAAAAGAAATTTTGAGTCTCAGAATGGTGTAGTCAGTCTTGATCTAAACCCAATTGAAAATCCATGGTTCAAGTTAAAGAAGGCAATACATGCACAAAGCCCAAATAATATTGAAGAATTGTGGAAGTTTTAACAAGAAGAATGGTTAAAAATTGATGCTCACTACTGCCAGAAACTTCTTAAAAATTATAGAAAAATATTTGTTGACATTGTAACCTTAAAAGGAGGAGACACCAAATATTAAATGTAAGAGTTCAATTACTTTTGCACATCTTAATTTTTCATTAATATTTTTATTCTAACTTGATAAAAAATTTAGAAAGTGGTCATAATTCATTTGATAAAGGTTTTTTTTTATTGAATATATAGTTTGATTAAGATTTGTTCATTATCTGGAAAAAAGAAATTTTTTTTTTTTTTAATATTATCTTAAGTGTTTACTTACTTTTGCACAATACTATATATACTGTGCAACGGGTAAATTGTCGCCATTTTATATTTTGATTTTCATGCCTGTGCATTGTTTGTTTCTGATTTTATCAAGTGCACATTATAGTAGGGTCAGTTGGGCACCATCTGTGAGAAAAAGAGCACCATGATGCAATTCACCCCCTCTAGAAATTTGGAAACCGCATACTGTACCGTTTGGCATTCCCCACCAAAAGCTTCAGTATGAACATTTCAGAGCATTTAGGCAACAACCTGAGGACAGTTAAAAGGATTCAGAAAGAGTTGGATGAGTCTAATGGTGATTACAAAGGTGTTCAGAGTGATCACTAGTGATGGTGATGTTATGCCTCCATTCATCTTCCCATGAAAAGATTCTATGCTTGGATACAACAAATACATCTACATATAAAAGTAGAAAACTTACGTAAGCAATTAAAAGCCATTTCTATGCAATGATTTATGCTACAGATTTTACAAGTCAAAATTAATCAGTAGAAAATGATAATTTTTCTTCTCAATTTGAGTAATGTGTCAGATCTTTAACCATATCACAAAAGCTACAGTCACTTGTTTTGTTTAATTCGTTTCTTTTGTTTCTTTTATTTTACAGCATATCAACTTCAATAGTTATTTAATGCTGGCAAAATTTTTAGGATAGGTTTGTATGAATAGAATAAGTATTTTTTAAAAATCAGTTTATTTATCAAGTTTCAATGACGTATTTTGGTAAAAAGGGTTTTTGTTGATAATCCAATGTATTGCTGGAATTTTTGTTTTTTTTTTCAAAAATTTATTGGTATTTTTACAAGCTTTTGACCCCAGTTAATTATTTGCTCATAGTTGGGACTCTAACAGGTTCTACCAACCTGGGCCAGGGTAGTCGTGGGAAATTCAGCAATTACAAGGTGGTTCCGCACTCCTCAAAAACTCCCAATCAGAGGCCTTGCTGTCGAATGTAGTTTATCGTCTTATCCAGGACACTTCGTTTATTTGATGAAATCATTTTTAGCATAAACAGTAATGGTAATATTAACAGTTTCCTTATAAGAAAATATCCGGCACTCGTTTCCTTATAAGGAAATTTTCGGCATTCATTGACCAAGCAGCTAGAAGACTTCTGTTTGAAATTTATGAATTTTTTTTTTTTTTTTTAAAACAATTTTTCATGAAAATTGATTTCTCAAGTCCACTAACAGTTATCACCCACTCCAATATTGATAGCAGGGGTGTTTCCTTCCTAACCTTTTGTTTGAAGTAATGTGGAACATTAACATCTTGATTATGAAATTATTTTCATTTATGTAATTTCCATTTTAGCTGTGGCTGCTGTTGGAGGTCATCAAGTGATTTGGCTCCTGTTATTTGGTACAGTTCTTTGTTTATGATTCTGTAGCACAAGTTCTGTAGTGGATGTACGGTGGAGTAATGGATAGTGGCTCGGATTGAGGAATCAGAGAGCCGAGTTCAAATTTCAGTCTGCTCCATTACATTAATTTACATGCTAATAACCTTGGGAAAGGTATGAATCATCTTCTTCTTCTTCTTCTTCTTCTCCCCCCAGATATGGGTAAATAGCAAGACAGACCAGGCTCTATAGCCTTGGATGGCAACTGGTCTGTCGCAGAAAGAAATGGCAATCTACTGCCAAAAAAAAAACAAACAAAAAAAACTTGCCTCGTTAGTCATGTATCGAAAGATACATGATCACCTAAATGTGTATCATACATGGAACATAACTGACTGAGTGTCAGCCCAGAAGGTGCAAAGAAGAATGGTCCTCACTAAGATTTACATGCTTCATTTGTGTTGAGACATTTTCAACTATTGATCTGAGAAATCAATTTTATACGGCTGACAGTTTAGACATTTCTGAATGAGTTTGGAGACATGCAGGACATCCATATGAATGTCTTGCATTTTTTAACCATTACTGACCTTTTGGTCATCAGTCTCATGCTCTTTCATACAGTTAGTTATTTTAAGTGATAATCTTAAAATGATACTTACTTTCCTTGTTGGTCTTCAATGTGGAGAAGATGCCAAAATCTTGATTCATTTTTCTTTGGAATTATTTCATTTTCATTGTTTTTATAATTGAAAACTTCCAGGGACATTGTTGTTAACTGAAGCATTATGCTGAATTTCTGAAATATAGAAAAATTATAAATAAGAAAAATAATCTTTTGTTTCTTTATCAAATCATGAGTCCTGTAATCTATTGGGATCATAGGTACACCACATGTACTGCAGTTATAGCAATAGTAGGTGTGTCTAGGGCAAGATAGCCTGATGAAACAGAACCCTCTTCAGGCTGCTTTTGAATTCAGAGTTGGCCTTCTCCTAGACTGACTGTCTTAACAATGCTGAGGAGATCAGTCTACTCTGCTATTTATTTCACCCATAACTGAAGGATTGGTTGTTGTTTTGTTTTATGGCATATCAACCTCAGTGGGTCATTTAATGCCAACAAAATTTTTGAAATAGATACATAGCGATAGTTTGGTAAAAAAGGTGTATATGTATACATATATATTTGAACCATTTTTTCAATTACTCATATTTTTGATTACAATCACATGTATTGCAGGTATTTTTTTTTTTCAAAAATTAATTTCTGGACTTAATACACATAAAAATTGTCGAAAACTTTTTACATTCATTATACCCAGAAAAGAAAACACTTGTACTCATACAAGAAAAGAATATTTTAGAATATTCTTAAAAATAAAATCCTTACATTTACCATGATAAAATCTCTCAGGGGATGAAATGCCTTGGTGAAGAAAAATGTTCTTTTTTTTCTCCGTATCTAATTCTCTGGTGAAGCTTTCATAAAAGTGAAACATGTTAGATCAATAAACATTTTCTATCTGTTCTTTATCCTATGACACATGCAAAATTTTGAGGATAAATTTGGAATCAGCTTTCTCAGTTTAGTCTGAAATATATTTTTGCCTAGCAAAATAGCAAAATAGCAAAATCGTTGCTGCTCAATGTTATTAATTATGCATAATCTGTCTGATTTGACCTAAGGTAATCTTATATTTCTGATCTGTAACACACCCCTATGCAAATTAATTGAAACATCTGCTTCAGCTTCCTTTATTTCACCATTCAGTCAGTTTTAGACCTACTGGAGTGGAAGTTTGTAATTGATTTCTATTTTTTCCTCAGATTAGGTCATTTGCAGTGATCTGTAGTAATATGAATCTATTTTCAGAGTGTATGATGAAATTTTTTGGGGCTTGAAAAATATTGTGTCATCTGTGATTGCATCAGATTTTTATCATGCCCAGAGACTATTGTCTCAACTGTTGATTAGTTGTCCTACTGACATTGTCTGCAATGGACGTTACTCCAAGGAAGCATACAAAAATTATAACACTGGCAAACCTTACCAGTGAGCAATTCGAAGTACTATAGACTGGCTTGGAAACTCTCCCAATTTAAATCCAAGGAACGACTTCATGGAATGGATATAGAAAGTACTAACATGTGTACTAGGTCATGTTTCATTGGAAAAATATGAAAAAAAGTAAATAATAATGGAATTATTCATTTGGTTTCAATTAATTTGAACAAGGGTGTAAAACAGGTGGGGGCAATAATCAGAGTCAGGCTTAGCAGCTTCATAATAGAAAACAGGTTTCAAGCATTGAAAATTGTTTTACTCACATCTTTTCTTTCAAAGAACAAAGCCATTCCTTGTGCTTGTGCACTGACCATCAGTGATATTGATCTAACATGGTCATATTTGGTCAAACTAACAGGGACACTTGACTCTGTAAATTGAGCACATGATATCCAGACCTGCAAACAAACAAACAATAGAAATACATCCACATTTATTTTTTATTAGATAAAGCATTGTCAAAAAATTAATAATTATTCTAGGACATATAATGAGGAAAGAAAGCTTGGAGAACTTGACACTGACATGACATTAAAAGCCAGTGTGACAGGGAAACAGCTAGTAACATAGCAAATGAGCTTGTGTAAATGGACAGCAGAACAAAGATTGGGAGTGATAGTAAAAAGACAAACATTACTAAGAGCTAAAATGGACTGGAAGTTGTGGAGAGTTATGATCGTTCATGTCCAGAAGAGACACAGTAAAAATAAAAGTGGATAGTAAAGTTGTTTAAGAATTGTGACAAGAAAGTTGAGAAGTTTCAAAAGAAACAAATTCAACATTTTCAAAAGAAATGAATTTCAACATGGAGGAATTTTACATATATATTTTTGTATCAAGAATAACAATTGAAGAAGAGAGAAAATAAAGAAAAGCATTTGTAGGTTTTATTGTTACACAATGTGTGTGCATGGGTGTGATGTGCCACATACCTGGGTGAAATTAAAAGAAATCTCCTCCCAGAAGAGAAGCCTGTTGTTTTCACTACTACATTCTGGAGCAGAGGAGAGGAAAAGGGTTTATTGTTCCATCCTTTTATAGTTCTGGATAGCACTCCTGAGCAGGCATCTTGATAGACAGAATCAGATAACCCCACAGTGCCTGGTCCGTATTACCTCCAACTGGGGGAGGAGCCTGATTGGGGACCCTGGCATTGCTTTGTGACCCCCCACTATCTTATCAACATTTGCTTTTTTCCTACCTATATTTATATGTTACAAATTAAACTGAAGATTTAAAGATGAAAAATTTTTATGATTTTCCGTTTTATTTGTTTTGTTGTCCAAATCCATGAATTTGTTTTGCTCAAGTCTTGGAAAAAAAAAAATATATAAAATTCACTATTTTTTATCCATAATGTTGTATGTGTTAAAATTATACAACTTTTTAACAAGAAAAATCTCAAGTTGATGTTACAAATTGGCACAAAAACCTTGTTGAGTTATTTAAGATAGAATGATCTATTATGAGATCTCTCTAAATTCTATTTAGATACATTGTATTTGAGTTGAATTTTTCACCTATATTGCATATGATCCATTATTGTACATAATTAGGTTACAATAAAATGTGTATTTTATATGAATACTACCTTATGAAAATTGACATGTAGTAGAGTAAGGGAGAACATATAGATTTGATGGGGGAGCTATGAGATTCTTGCACTGACCCTGCCGACAGAGAGAAGAAAGATAAGAAATTTGAATTCCCTGAATAAAATGAATCATTGAATTTTGTACATCCCTGATAAAGAATAAAAAGGAAACCAAATAAAGTCATGAGGATACCATGACTTTAAAGAAGCATATTAATGGAATTCATTAAAAAGATTAAATATAAAAACTTCTGATTGGTCTTGTAAAAACAAAAAAGGTGCCCTAAATATAGGTGTCATTCACTATGAAGGCTTGTCAGGAAGTTATAACTCTGAGTAAATAATTATAAACCCTCTAAAAATACTCATAAAAATGAGAAACAGCAAGATATGGAAACAACAAGAGTATTATTTATTATCTGGTTATGTGGTGTTGCAGATATGAGAGATAGTAATACAGTAAAATTGTGAGCTTGGTGTCAAATCTGTCTATATTTCTGAAATGAGGTGCTATGTACACTATTTATATTATTCGGACTATTGTGCTCATCTTTGTTGCCATATTTATAAGTACATTTCAGCCTTTGTACACTCTGGCCTTCTTCAGCTGGTTGGAATGTCAAACTGAACCCTTTATTTCACTCACTGGGTTAGACTCTTCTAGTTCCACATGCCATGTTTAATGGATGTCAGTTGTCAGTTATCTCCTGTTCATTCCCCAGGTATTGAACTCACACTCATGTCATTGGATCTAACTAACGCCCTTATTCACTGTGCCATCTTCAGGACATCTGTGTATGAATTTCTGGGTATTATAAACCTAATGTCTTTAGCAACCATTTTTTATCAGTTTTTTAAGGAATCAGCACAAAAATCTCCTGAGCCAACCAAGCATAGAAATGAATACAATATGGCAACCAGTAATAAGGAGTGCCAGAGAAAAGTGATACTAACAACAAAAATTGCAATATGAGCTCTGGTAAAAACATTCAATGAAAACAGCAAAAATTGCAATACGAGCACTGGTAAAAAATGTTTGCTTAAGACATTAGGTTTATAATACCCAGAAATTCATACACAGATGTCCTCAAGTTAGTTAGATCCAATGACAGGACCCAAAGAGTGTGAGTTCACTACCTGCTTAAGGCAGTGGAGAACTTTCAGATGGAAATTAACTTCAGATGGAAATTAACAAGGGATAATTGACAACTGACATACATTAAAAGCATGGCACGTGAAACTAGAACAGTCTACCCCAGTGAGCAAAATAAAGGGTTCAGTTATCTCCTGTTAATGCCCCTCTCCAAGTTCTCCACTGCCTTAACTGGGTATTGAACTCACACTGTTTGGGTCCTGCCACTGGATCTAACCAAGACCTTTATCTAACCAACTGTGCCATGTGTCCCTTGAGGACACATGGCACAGAAGAAGGCCAGAGCATACAACGTCCGAAACGTTGTAATAAATATGGCAACAAATATGAAGACAGTAGTCCAAATAATGTAAATAGTGTACATAATACCTCATCTCAGAAATATAGACAAATAATGGTTATAATTATTTTATAATTATTTTTGACAGTAATTAATTTTTATTTATTTTTTTATGGATATCAGGCTCACCAAATTCAAATTTTGAAATGATACAAAACTGAAAAGTCAGCTATTTTAGAATTAGAATAATTTCTATTTGGTTACTTACATTTCCTTGACAGTCTCCTTGATAGACGTGGCGGCCATCTTTCAAATAAAGGAGATTTAATGGTGTATTATCAATGCTGACATTTGAAAGACAACCAGTGAAAGATCTGAAAGAAAGAAAATCAGGAGGATATGAATAAATTTATATTTTATATATTGGTTTCAAAAAATCTCAGTATGGCTCAATAGCTTATATAATAAAAAAGAGCTTGATTCAGGATTATTATACAAGTTAGTATCAAAAGCTTCCCAGACTGTATATGCTATAACTGTACCATTCAACAAAAATATGCTCACAGCTAACACTTATTGGAACCCAGTTTCATGAGTCAGTCTACTTCGTGTTCAATTTATTACATCATTTTATATTGTATTGGAATGACTGAAATCTTTACAGTGTCCGACAGATTCTGACATGTTCATAAGACAAGAGAAACTTACTTTTATTGAGGAAGTTTTGAAATTTGGAAAATGTAGTTTAAATAAGTCTGTATTGCTGCAATGTCACTTGTACAAATCAAAATATCACTGGTTCAATTCACCGTCTTCGCTTTCTTCACACGTCACTACGTATAGCCGACGTTTCTCTCCGCTTTTTCACTGCTCCAGCACTGTTTTATCAGGCCAACACCGCGGTTCACCAGCCAATCAGCATTCTTCGCTGTTACTCTTGGTTACACAGGCAAATTGCCTCCTCCAGTTCGACCAATCAGCACATGACTTGCTATTGGTGGAAGCATGCCAAACTGTACAAAAAACCCTCATCACTGCACATACTGCTAGAATGGCTGGACAGAGTAATGCCATTTTCACAAAGCAAACTTGCTGATGTCACGTGCCATACATTAAGGTAAGACCCTTATTTTCCTACACACCAGGTGCAAGCCACTCTAGCTCCTTAGCTTCTATAGGGCTGTTCACCACAGAAAAATTGTTAGCATGAAAGAAGTTTATAAAGAAGTTGGTTCACTATACTGTGTTAGATAATTTTTCTCACCTAAATTTATCTTGCATATCTATAAGTCTATCATTTGTCCATGCTTAGAATATTGCTACCACATATGGGCTAGAGCTCTTGCATTATGTAAAGAGAGCTTTGATAAAATCCAAAAGAAGAATCAGCAATATTATTGGTTCTGATCTGGTATCTCAATCCCTTTCCCCACCCCTATAAAGTAGCTTCATTGTGCCTTTTCTATAAATATTTCCATGTTGATTGTCCAGATGAGCTCTTTACTGTGGTACCCAGACTTTATGAATTACAGTACTAGACTTTGGTACCTAGACTTTTATTAAGTGCAGTACTAGACTGGCATCAAGATCTCATCAATTTACAGCTGAGCTGGCTAGATGTAACCATAATTTCTATGCAAAAATTTTCTCTTATTACACTTCTCACTTGTGGAACTCTCTTCCAGCTCCACGCTTTCCAGCCAACTTTAATCTGCAAAACTTTAAATGCAATGTCAATCGCTATCTACTATCCTCCTGGTTACTCTTTCCTCTTCCAGTTAAATTATTAATGTTTCTATTCCTAATTCTTCCACACCCTATAACCCCTTGTGTTTTAGTGGATTTACTGCCTTGCATGGGGTGATACCGATTTAAAAAAAAAAAAAAAAAAAAAAAAAAGTTTTTCAAACCATATTTTTGTCTCTTGTTCTCTTGCTTTTTCTTTTTGTCAGTGTTGAATAGTAGCATTACTATTTTACAATTACTACTACCAATGTTGATGTTATACTCCTACTATTTTGCTAACAACACAGCCAAAACTACATAAAATGTCTAACTAACTAAAGACAGTGGTAGGGGTGGCAATGATGGTGGCAGTGGCAGCCAGTAGCCAGCTGGACCACAAATCTGGTCTTGTTCTTAGAGAAGTGCTTTTAAGTGGGTCTGATAGTCCCCAGGGGCATCTCTCTCTCTCTCCACCAGGAATGTTCATGATTGGCCACTGCCGGAGTTCTCTTCATAGACCAGATGTGATGTATGGAGCCTAATGTGCATAAAAGAGCTTTTGTTAATTTGTTCTCTGTCAGCATGCAGAATGGATCAGAAAGAGATCTAATTGTTACGGAGTATAACATATAGAAAATATTAAAATATCACAAATAAGTGTTTTAGCAAATTTCAGCTTCAGTCACTTTCCCATTGCTGTAAGGTTGCCTCTAAATGTCTTTTCTATAAATACTTTCATGATAATTGTTTGGATGAGCTCTTTGCTATAGTACCTAGATTTTTTTAATTTAAATGCAATACTAGACTGGCATCGAGATCTCATCAATTTCCAGTTGAGCTGGCTAAATGTATTGTGTCACCGGAAGTTCTATGCTAACAGTTTCTTTTTTTTTCTTTTTTTTTTTTGCACTTCTATCTACTGTCTTCCTAATTACTCTTCCTTTGTTCCCACTTCTTAGTAAAGTTTTATTTTTCTAATTCTTTCACACCCAGTAAACCCCTTGTGTCTCAATAGCTTTACTGCCTTGCCTGGAGTGAACTTCTTCATATCACCCTAAGCAAGGAGTTACAGAGAGTGAGAGCAAGAGTAAAGAGGGGTGTTTGAGGAAAGGATAAAGGGTAGGATGGGAATCAAGATCAAGACATCAGAAGATGTCGATTGACATTACATTTGAATATTTGAAGACAATAGCTATCAAGAGGAAGGAAGTTCCACTGTTGGGAAGTGCAAGAAGCTGTTGGAGTAGAAAAGACAGCTACATTTTATCGTTTCAATAGTGAAAAGGTGGAACTGAGATGCCAACCTAGTAGAACACTTAAATTCATGCAGTTTGGGTACCAGTGAAAATAGCTTGTCAGAGCAGTATCCATTAAAATATTTGTAGAAAAGACAGAGGGAAGCCACAGAACATCTGTGAGAAAGTGACTGTAGACGAGATGCCAGATCAGGACCTATCACATTGCATATCTGTCTCTGGATTTTGTTGAGGACCTCAAAATGAACAGCTGGGGCACCAGACCATAAAAGAATTTTAGAACAAATGATGATCTGAATTTGTCACTTTTAGATATTTTTGAAAAATGGCCAAACAAATTAGGGGAGGGAAAGAAAAAAGAATTAAATCCTTCATATTAAACACTAGTGTTGTCATTGTGCAAACATGCAATGGTTTTTTGTAGATATTTAATTAATAGGTTCAATCTAATTATATTTGGAGAATTTCCCCCAAAGACCATCTTGAAAATGAATTTGCTAAATTAAGACAAGGTTCCAGTAATACATATATAGGAAATGATGCAATTTTCCATCAAGGAAAGTTCAAGAAAAATTGGATCAATTTTGGTGCAATTCTTAATCTATGAAAAATGCCTGTTCATATTTTCTAAATCATCAGCAGATAATCAGGTGGGCCTCTCTTCTGTCTGTCTGTCTCTTCTTCTGACTTGTCTGGTGAATTCACTTTGTTTATTTGTATTTATTGACATTTATTATTTTCATTCAGTCTCCAGGACTCAACAGAGTTTTTCAGAGTCTCCAGGTCTCAACAGAGTTTTTCATAGAGTCTCCAAGTCTCAACAGAGTTTTTCATAGAGTCTCCAGGACCCAACCGAGTTTTTCATTCAGTCTCCAGGACCCAACCGAGTTTTTCATTCAGTCTCCAGGACCCAACCAAGTTTTTCATTCAGTCTCCAGGACCCAACCGAGTTTTTCATTCAGTCTCCAGGACCCAACCGAGTTTTTCATTCAGTCTCCAGGACCCAACCGAGTTTTTCATTCAGTCTCCAGGACCCAACCGAGTTTTTCATTCAGTTTCCTGGAATCACCTGTATTTAGATTCAGTTTTCATGACTCACCTGTATTTAGATTCATTTCTAACATTGGAAGCAAGACCACCAAGACTGATGCCTTCATCAAAAAGCATTTCATCACCGCTAGCATCTTTATCTTCAAATTCAACTTTCTCAGATGAGGTTTTTATTTCTAGTTGATTTTTTATCACCATAACCTGGAAAAAAAATAATTGTAACTTTCACAAAGGAAGCACACAGTAAATGCAATGTTGGAATGACATATCATAAGACGTTCTATAAAAATTTTTGAGATCAAACAGGCCAGAAGAGAGTTCCACTAGGGAGAAGAAAAGAAACTGTTAGCATAGAACTTATGGTTACATCTAGTCATTTCAACTGTAAAATGATGAGACCTAGCTGCCAATCAAGTCAGTCTGTTAAATGCCACATGTGTTACACACTTGGTCAATCATGTCTCTTTCAATTCATGACTAAGTTGAAGATTTTCCTACAGTAGGTTGCTGTTTCTTTTTGTGGCAAACTGGTTGCCAACCAAGGCTATAAGATCCTGTCTGTCCTGCTATTCAACCCATAGGTAGGAGGAGAATAGATGGATTCATACCTTTTCCAAGGTTATTTGCACATAAGTGACTGTAACAAAACCAAGTGAAATTTGAACTTGACTCTCTGATTTCCCATTCCAAGCTAATATCCATAAAACCACAATACACTTCTAGTACTGTGTGCTTAAATTTGCAAAGTCTAGTTACCAAAATCTAATGCTCATCAGAACAATAAGAAAATATTTATAGAAAAGGCACAGTAAAGGTACATTACAGCTGTGGGAAATTGAAGATGAGATGCCAGGTCAGGACTGATAACATTGCAGATGCTTCTTTGTATTTTATCAAGAATCTCTAAATACATAGCAGAAGCACCAAACCAGATGTGGCAGCAATATTCAAAGCATGAATGAATGGTAGACTTATAAATGTGTAAGATAGATTCCAGTGAGGAAGATTGTATAGCTCATTTTTCTGCTGTTTAGGATTTCATTCTCTATATCACACATCATAGACACTGATTAGGATTTACTTCATTTCTTCTTTTCTTCTCTATTACAGACTACTGGTAGGCTATCTTGATATATTTGGGAAGGATATTAGAATAATCCAGAACTTACACAGGCAGTTTGCTGCCAGTATAAGGAAAGAAAATAAGTTCAGTAAATATATAAAAATAGAAAGGACTGTAAGACAAGGATGTGTCTTCTCACCAGACTTATTCAACTTATACAGTGAGGTAATTCTGAGAGAATTAGAAGTCCCATTGGAATTCATTATTGGCAGCCACACTCTTAACAACTTCAGATATGCAGGTGAAACAGGCAGACATAGAAAGGAAACTACAAAAACTCCTATAAAATGTAATGAAGGAAAGTGAAAAGAAATGACTAAAATCCAATTACAAGAAGAAAGAATTCCTAGTTGTTAATGAAAAGAAGAGCCAAACAACAAATTACAAATTGGAGATACCAAACAAGTAAAATAATTTAAACATCTTGGAAGTGTTTAAAGGATTGATGGGTCTTATTTACATTATTCAAACTATTGTCCTCATCTTTGTCACCATATTTATTACGTTTCGGCTGTTGTACGCTTTGGCCTTCTCAGGTGGCTGGAATGTCGAAGTGAACCCTTTATTTCGCTCACTGGGGTAGACTGTTTGAGTTCCACGTGCCATGTTTAATGGATATCAGTTATCTCCTGTTAACTTCACTCTGAAAGTTCTCCACTGCCTTAACCGGGTATTGAACTCACACTCAAGGAGACATGGCACAGTGGATAAAGGCGTTGGTTAGATCCAGTGACAGGACCCAAAGAGTGTGAATTCAATATGTTAATTACAAGAAGGAAGAATTCCTAGTTGTTAATGAAAACAACAGTCCAATATGCAAATTACAAATTTGAGATACCAAACATCAAACAAGTAAAATAATCTAATTTGGGAGAATTTTAACAGAGGATGAAAAGTGCAACACTGAAATCTGAAGGCCTTTATAGGTGAAATTGTCGTTACATAAGGCACTGATTAGCAACGCACCCTTGGCTGAGATGGTCAAAATATGTCAAATCTAATGACACTTTCTCCTGCAATTTGTATCGCAGGTTCAAATCCTGCTAGACAGCACATATTTTTCTTTTAATATGATTTCTCGAATATCCAAGCCACCAGATGAAAATAAATGTACTGTTTAATAAAAAGAAATCTACTCAACTATGGATATACACTAAAGTTAAGAAAATATAAATATATAAAGAATTAATTAATTTCGTTTTTTAATGCAACATGTTTTTCTCACTTCATTGTTTTTAGTGGATAGCCATATTTGTGTAGACACTCTGATTTTATTTTAAACAGTATTTATTTTGTCAACCAGCCTGCACATTCAAGAAAAACTTATTAAAGAAAATGTGCCAGAATCTGAACCTGCATCCCCCTTTGCAGGAGAAACCACCATCTGATCCAGAATATTTTAACTACTCAGCTATGAAAATCTTCACAATCAAACTCAAGTGGACAGGCAGGTAGACAAAATAAATAGTTTTAAATTTAAGGGCCAATAGAAATTTGCTTGATTGTGAAGCAAAAGAAATTGTTTACACATAAAATACACAAACACATTTTTTTTTCAATCTACCAATTTTTATTACTGTAGTGATATGTAAAGGACTGCCTAATTAGCATAACTAAGGCATAGAGATTATATAAGTGCCCAAGCAGTAAGAAAAATACAAAGAAAATCACATTTCATAACAATTACTTTAGACATTATTCTTAGTGGATTACCCGTATTTGTGTAGATGCACTGATTTTATTTTAAACAGTATTTATTTCATCTACTGGCCTGCACATTCAAGAAAAACTTATTAAAGAAAATGTCCCTTCTGCTGGAATTTGAGCCTGCATTCCCCTTTGGCAGAAGAATTATTGTTGAACTTTTAAAAGGTAAGCTTAAATATTAATGCAATACTTAAATGCAGTGATCAATTTTGAGTTCTCTTGTAGTTTATTGTTGCATATCACATACAGCAGCAGTCTGCCTCACAAAAAGAAATCTTTGCCAACAGAGGACCAGATTGCAATCAAAAGAGCCAAGGTTGTAGTGAGCAAAATGAAGTCATAGATAAAATGAAAGCCCAGATAAAACGGCAGCCAGGAGAACTTCCAGTGCTGAGAATATGCAAAGACTTCAGGACTCTTAAACTGCTGAACAAGCTGAAGGCCCAATCAAGAACCCTCTGCAAGAACTTGCTTAAATACTGCCCTATAAGCCAACTTTTAAGCTAGTTACTAAAGTTTCTCTTCCTACTTCCTCCACATTCTGTTATTCCTTACATTTTAGTGGATATACTGCCTTGCTTACGGTGATATGGATTCAAAAAAAAATATATATTTTAAACATATATTTTTATTACATCAGACATTATTTTTTAATGGATACCCATATTTGAGTAAATACTCTGATTTTATTTTAAACAGTATATTTTCTACAATACTGTAAAAACTTAATAAAGAAAATGTAAATTGAGAATCTACTCAAATATGAGTATCCACTAAAAGTAAGTAATAAAAAGATAAATATATGTAAACATTTCCTTAAATATTATACAAAATAGAAAACTATCTTCATCATAAAAACTTGGACAATGGTATGTCATTTTGACATTTATCAAATCTTAATAGTTTTGTTTCTAAATAACAAACCCATGTAACTTACTTTCCTTGAAGCTCAAGATTAGATAACTAATGTCAATAATTCCCTTTGGACAATTTTTCTATTTTTTTTTTAACCCTGAACTGTTTCAATTGTCTGGTGGGGACAGTCTGAGGGCAGAAGAAACACACTTTGATTTTTCTTCCACTGCCTTAACTGGGTATTGAATTGCGAGTTCAATACCCGGTTAAGGCAGTGGAGAACTTGGAGAGGGGAATTAACAGAAGATAACTGATAAGTGACATTCATTAAACATGACACATGGAACTAGAACAGTCTACCCCAGTGAGCAAAATAAAGGGTTCAGTTCGACATTCCAATCATCTGAAGAAGGCCGGAGTATACAACGGCCAAAATGTTGTAATAAATATGGTGACAAAGATGAGGACAATAGTCTGAATAATGTAAATAGTGTACATAATACCTCATCTCAGAAATATAGACAGATACTTATTCATCAGGTAATTTATATAATGCTAAAAAGAGTGTTAATTTTATATGGTTCAATCCTATCATATTTTGTTTGTGCCATGTCCTTTCACAACATTGTTGATCATGGATCTCCACAACATCCTGTCCTTTGTAGCTCTTAGTAAATTTTGTCTTTTTGCTGTCTTTCCTTATACCTGTTCTGCCAACCATTTACAAGCCCAATAGGTTGGTTATGCACTGTGTTCCTCTTGTCTTCAATATGTCATTTCAGTGTCAAATTTAACCCTCACCTGTTTCAATTGTCCAGCCTGAGGTCAGAAGAAACAGTCTTTGATTTTTCTTCCTCATAATCCTTTCAGTGGATAGCTTAGCAGCGCCCATCTCCTCACCAAGCTCTTGACCAACAACTGAAGACCACAACATGGTGAGGGTCACCCTTGGTTCATACACTTGGACCTCAGGTTTTCAATACAGAGATGTCCTCCTCCTAGACTGATTGCCACCCAAGGCTATAGAATCCAGTCTGTCCTACTATTTACTCATAGCTGGTGGGGAGAAGAGATGGATTCATACCTTCCTCAAGGATAATAGCACATTAGTGAAAGTAATGAACTTCAGTGGAATTCGAACTCGTCTCTCCAATTCCTTATTCATGCCTCCTTTTCCCTATAAGCATTCTTATTCATCAGGTAATCTATATAATGTTAAAAAGAGTTTGTCTATTAATTATATATGGTTCAACCCTTTCATATCTTCTTATTTTTGCCACATCCCTTCACGATGTTGCTGAATGAAATCCTCATAGAATCTAGTTACCTCCAAGCTTGCTGATGTTGATATGCAATGGCTGTGAAGATCAAGAACACTACCAAGTGACAACATCAAGAATACTGCACTTTTGGTAGTGCTAGGACAGAGAATGAGAGATTGACAAAATAAAATGGAAACCAGCAATAGCAGTAGAGATAGTGCAGGCAGCAAGGTATTATAAGGTATTATAATTACTTCTTACCTACCATCAGTTAGCAAAGCAAGTAATGTACAAGTTGTCTTACCTGAATTGTATGAAGCTGTCCATTTGAGAATTCAGTTCCCTGGCTTTGTCTGGCAATACTTGAAGTTTTCCCTCTTCTTTCAACATGGATATTTCCTTCTATTAATGTCACAATTAATAACATTTTCTGCAAGAAAATCATCACAATAATCTTTTAAATCCTGTAAATTATCATCTGTGATTTTTATGAATTTTAACACAAAATCTTGTTTTTAATAACTGTCTACTAGCTTTAAAACTGCTGGATGAAACATTTTTTTTAAAAATTGGCTTTTAATAGAAAACAAAAGACAATGATGAGAAACCTACATTCTGCAATAAACAAACTGAAAAAAATATCCTGGAAGGACTCCTACAAAACTTTTTAAAAAGATTTGTTGGCAAAGTTTAATAAACATACTGTGTTCGTCTTGTCTGGTTTTCACACGTCTGCACATTGAGAGTGCCTGTATTAACTAAGAAAAAAAAATGTTATATAGCTCTCCCAGTCCCAGACTCATGCTGACTATTGGTTAATACCTGCCTAGTATCATTCATATACAAATAGTAAGCACCACCTACTCTAAGTAGAAGGTCTTCTCTCAACAGCCCATTGTGGAAGGGTACACAACTCCTAGTACTTACAGCACCATATATAACCAACTCTGTGTCTCTTATTGGGCTGACCCAATTCTCTGTTACACATTTGTCCATAAAATGGTATGTCAAAAGGACAGACTTTCTTCTTTTTTTTATTTTGACACCACTATTACTATTGCTGTATATTCTCTAAGTAATTTTTATTGTTTTTAAAAGCTATTTTTAGAATTTTAATAAAAACTAAAACATATGAAACTGGATTTATACATTTTTTACCTTGAGCAATTTAACAGATTATTTATTTACAAGAATAATATTATATTTAGATAAGAATATTTGAACCAACTCAGTCAGTTATGTGCTATGCACGATACATGCTTAGGCAAACAATTATGTATCCTTCGATACATCACTGACAAGAAAGATTTTTTTTCCCGCAGTAGGTTGCCATTTTTTTTCTGCAGTAGACCAGTTGCCATCCAAGGTTATAGAACCTGGTCTGTCCTGCTATGTACCCATAGATGGGGTAGAAGAAGAGGATTCATGCATTTCCCAAGGGTATTAGCACATAAGTGAATGTAATGGATTCATCTGGAATTTGAACTCAGCTCTCCGATTCCGCAATCCAAACCACTATCCATTACTCCACCATAACTACAATGCAATATTTATTATTTACCATATTATAAAGAGATAAATATGAAAACAATCTTTTTATTCATAAATTTATAAAAATCTGAAAAAGAGAACAAGAAAATTTAAATAAACACATAATGATGAGTAACTGTAATTATGAATTTTGAATAAAAGAATTTTCCAGGAATTTCTTTAATGTGTAATTGACATGGAAATTCAATAGTTTGAAAGTAACTGGATTTGTACATTTTTTTTTCTCAAGGACAACAAAAAATGTTAAACACTATTTATTTATTAGACTATTTACAAAACTAATTTGGCAAAGTTTAACAACTGTGCCCATAAACCATCCTTTTGAGATAGGTTGTTTGTTTTTTCTTTTTGCAGGTATGTTTGTTAAACTTTACTGATTTGTCTATTTACTTTTGTTTTTTGTAAAAGGTTAATCGATCAAAAATATTTTGATCAGCCGAAAAAAAAAACTTGAATTAAAGAGAATCTGAATAATATATACCATTTCTTTTGCAGCAATAAAACGATTAGTCTTTATTTAGTATTTTACATATGACTTTCTGTAGCAGTATTTACTCATCAAAGTGTGTAACTAGATTTAAAAAAAAAAAAAAAAGTTTCAGTCCCATAATACTTTTTACATTTCATGTATAAAATGTGCACATAAATGTAACAACTATTATCAAAGAAAGTAAGATCTTTTAGAAAGAAATTGTAAACTTACTGAGTTGTTTTTTATGCTCATGAGAAGAGCATTTTTTTGAAATGTCTTAAAACTGAGATGAACCAGAGTGAATGGTTTCTTGAGAACATCCGATTCCAACAATGCAAATCCATTTCCTTCAAATACCATTGATGTGTTTGTATAGGATTCACTGTCATAGAAAAAAAATTGTATAAAAGTTACACCCAATTTCATAAGTCTCCAACTACCTATCTTCTAATTAGATTGTTAAATTAGAAGAAAAAAACATCAAATTAAATCTAGCAAAATATGATCAAAAACATTTGGTTTTAAAAAAAATGTTTCAGAAAATTTAGCCTAAAAAATTGGGTATCAGAAAATTTGATCCCTAGATTTAATTAGGAATCTTTATTATTATAAAAGTCTGTGAACGTTGCTTGTGTGTTTGCCAGATGTTTATATATATATATATATATATATATATATATAGAGTGGTTGAAAGAAAGATGTAAATTTATTATCATGTAGGAAAGTGGGGAGAGAAGGGAATGGAGAAATACCCCTCTCTCCTTCCACCTTCCTGTGATTTCATGCATGCTTGTTTATATTTCAGCTTTCTTTAAACAAACAATATTTTAAATATTTCTATTTTAACTTTCTTTAAACAGACAATTTTTTTTAATGTTGAAAGCAACTCCAATGTTTATAATCTGAACCTTTAGCAACTCAATGGATCATAGGTAGTATAGTTTAAAGAAGCAAAAAATATTGTAAATAAGTGTTTTGCAAATAAATATAACGTTTAATAAAATGTATTATATGTTTCCTAAAATAACTGCAAATAAATGGATTTTTAAAATATCTCTACTTTCACAAACTCTTAATGAAACTAAATAAATCAGTCTATGATGTAGCGTTGGAGGACTGAAGAATTGAAGCCAGAGACGACATCAAATACAAAACATGTGTATATAGACTTGTATGAAAAATTTCTCAAAGTTAACCTGTAGAAAAAGACAATATTTATAAATGTAAAAAACAATAGGAAAACTGTAATGGTAGCCAACACATTTCGTCCAATGTGGACTTTTTCAAGGCAAAAATGAAATTAATTTATTAAACAAAGTAACTAATAACAACAAAACAAAATGTCCTTAGCAACTGGAAGAATTTAGAGAACACTATTTTCATACTGTTAACTGAAAATTACGTCAAGTACTGTCATGTGAGTATATATCATTTTTATTGTTGTGTTAATGGATTCAACTGTTTTCTTTTGATTTCACATTTCTAACCAACCATCTTAGAAAGCAACTGTCTATATTTCTGAGATGAGGTATTATGTACATTATTTGCATTATTTGGACTACTGTCCTCATCTTTATCGCCATATTTATTACAACGTTTTGGCCGTTGTAAGCTTCGACCTTTTCAGGTGGTTGGAATGTCGAACTTAACGCTTTATTTCACTCACTGGGGTAGACTGTTCTAGTTCCACATGCCAGCTGACAATTTAGATATTTCTGAATGGATTTGGCACCATACATGACATCCAGGTCAAAGTCTCAAACTGACGAGGCTATTTAAGAACATGACTCAAGTTATCAGGTTGATGTTTTGGTTTTGTAGCAATGTGTGGTGTTGGGTGAAACTACTTCCGGTGCAGCTTATATGTTCCATTTCCTTTTCGCCAATACTAAATTTGTTATAACTGATCTATACACCAAGGTATTTGAAGTGTTTAGTATTTACTAATTCCACATCCTGAATTTTTATGATAAGATAATTTAATTAAGGCAAAGACATGACAATTTGTATAGTATTCTCTCGATATTGGTTAATGGAATTACTGTGATCAAAAAGAAGATGCTATAGTAAGTTATGTCCTTGGACACAAATCATTGGCTGTAGAAAAGATATTGAATTTCATTGCCTATAAAAAAAGAAAATGCTAAAATGAGTTAAGTCCTCAGACACAGACAACTGGCTATAGAAAAGATGCAGTAGCCAGCATTTATATAAATGTCATGCTCTCAAAGAAACTCTTTTTTTTTTCAACTTTTCTTTTGCATAAAGCACTTCCTACTGCTAACAAGTTGTCAGTGTAGTAAGTTAATTCTCTTGACATAGACCATTTACCATCCACTTTTCAATGCATAGTATTCAGACGTGCTCTGCATCTTCACCCATGAAATATGTAATTTGGTCAGAACAACTCAGAACCCTAACTTATTTCTGAACCAGAAAAAGAAAACAGAGACATTGAGAACTTTATTTCCTTTCAGTTACTATAAAAAGAAAAAATGGTCTGTAGTAGAAACCCAACTTTTTGTTGCTCTTACATTAATTATTTATATGTCAACACACACAAAACACCAAAACTCAACTTTAAATTCCATATTATAACAGTAGCAATAGTCAGCAGCATTCAGTTGCAACCAACATCTATATAAACCTAATGCTACAAAAGAAATTTTCTCTTTACTTTTCCTTCACATAGAGCACTCCCTACTGCTGGCATTGTAAATATTTTTCTTGTTTGCACATGGACTCTCTGGTCAACAGAAGGCACAACTTTCCACAATCAAATCTTTATTATTTTATTCTTACGGAATAAATGTTTTATCAAATTTTGACCAGTTTTTTTATTTTACTTTCATACTGAAAAACTATTGAAAACATATCTATTGGTATTGATACCTCTTTGCAAGGTAAAAATATTCACCTCAATGTTACTTACCTATCAGTTTTGCAGACAGATGGATACAATCCACTTTTTAAAGGAGAAAAGATACGTGTTGAATGACCATTGACGTTAAGATATGCAATGCAACCTTTTAGCTTCTCAGAATTATTTATCTGGAATCAGAAAAAAAATAAAGATTTCATTATCAACCCAAAAGTAATCACATTTAACCATGCCAGCCATCATTTTGTATAGTTATTTATTGATCAGTAATTTTCAGCAACAATGTTTTGTCTTTTACACAGGTAAATTATATTGTACAGGACTAAATTGAACCAGCTGATTCTAAATCTATACTCAGAATAGTCCTAGCATGTCAGGTTTTTGAAATATGGTAATGGTAAAATAAAAGAGATGATTAACAGCTCAAGATGAGAAATCAAATAACAGAGTTCAAATTCCAACCAAGTTTGTTACATGCACTTAGCTCATTTATGCTTGGGAAAAGCATGGATCCATCTCTTCTCCCCCTATTTATAAGTAAATAGCAGGAGTGGCTGAGCTCTATAGCATTGGTTGACAACCAGTCTAGAAGAAGGAAAACTGAAGTAGGTTAGGCTCAACAAGGTTATCTTGCCCAAGATGCAGTCATGTGGTATCTCTACAACTCTAATAGGTTACCAAAACTCGTGTGTAACAGAGAATCAGGTCAGCTCAATAAAAGACACAGAGTTGTATGTGATGCTGTAAGCACCTAGATTTGCATGATCTCCCACAATGAGTTGTTGAGAGAAGACCTACTCAGAGTAAGTGGTGCTGACTATTTGCATATGAATGATACTGGGCAGGTATTAGCCAATAGTCAGCATGAGTCTGGGACTGGGAGAGCTATATAACACCAGTTTTTCTCTTAGTCAAGAGAAGCACTCTTAAAATGCGGACGTGCAAAAACCAGGCAAAACAAACATTATGTAATGGTAAAAATAGCCATTTTTATACAGGAAGCATTCAGCATTCATTGACTCAACAGTATTTCTGTTGTATTCCTATGCAGATCTCCACCTTATAAATATTGGTTGATACAGCTGGAGGCTAAAAAAATCCTAATCTTTTGGCTGGGATTTGTGTTCTTTGATTATTAGCCCAAGATCCAGGACCTCTCTCTTGGGAGGGGGCTGAGTTTATTGCCCAATGCTTGAGTTGTTCCCAAAAGGGGATGTGCTGTGGTGAATTTTTGCACAGTATGGACATTAAACCACTTTAAACCTTGACTTTATGTCACATCCAATTGCAATGTGGGCTCCCTCCACAGCTGTTTGTGGTTTCCTATAGCCCCACTGAACTTAAATTCAATTCAGGTTTGCTATGGTAAAGATTTTCTATCCCAAGTAAAAATCATCACAAAAATGGCAAAAGTCATTTTGTCACAGCTTATTTTCTCTCAAAAAATGGATTTTCATACTTCTATATATTAAAAAAATGACTGTTTTATCATCATCTAAAGAAATATCAAGGAAACTTTTGATCTGAACCCCATGAAACTAGGTATTTTCTGAAAGCAAAAGATATATTCTTTCATTTAAAAGTAAAATTAGCTGGTGTAAATGACTCAAATTTTTTTTTCAGGGGGTAAAATATTTTCCTCATTAATGGGAAATTAACCATTTTTTTGAAAAATCAGAAAGTCTAAATCATAATCAAACTATTTCAGGCATAAAATTGAGTTTTGAAGGAAATCAACATTCCTACGGGGTCAAAATGCGACAAAGTCCATTGGTAATTTTCAATTATATGACTGCCAGGGGTTAAAAAAATTGAGACCCGACCACAGAAATCTTTAGTAAAAGGCAAAAAATTTATCTGCAATTCCTGACCACCAGAAACCAAAAGTTTTTTGTTTTTTTTTTCCAAAAAATAGCAGCGATAAGGAAAAGTAAAACAAATTGACTTGGGTCAAAGATCAGCCAGCCAACAATAAACGTTTAGAACAAGTTGTAATAAAACCCACCACTCCCAGATAAGAGCAAAGAGTGAAAAAAAAAAAAAAAAGGGTTAACATTACTAGGGCTTGATATAACCCATGTTTGAACAATGGCTTGATGTGTTTTGTTTTGTTTTTAATACCCTGTGACCTGGGTGATGACAACAACATTTAGTAAACAACATTGTTTTTTTCGCCACATATCTTTCATATTTCCCATCGCCAGGCCATTTAGCCATTCCTTTTATTCAATGATGTTCACGCCAAATGAAAGAGAAAGGGATGAAGTTTGAATGATATTATTTTGAAACGAAAATAAATATTTCTTCATAAAAAAAATGGTGATTTTTCTCAGAAAATTGGGCATAATTTCTTAATGCTAACTGCCAAGTGACATTTTCCATGTGCAAGCAATAACCGTCTGGATCCTATAACATCGCCCAAAAAGGTCCCTGAAGTTTACTGATTGATTGAAAACTTGTTGCACATAATTGTGTTTTTCACAGTCAGTTTCCATTATTTCATCTTGTTGTCATCATTTTCAGACAGCTAAGTCTTCAAGGATTCAGGAAAACAGTTTGGCACAGGTTTGCTTTAAGAACTTTACATTCTATGGAGGTGTTTAAAATGTGACTGACGAATGAGATTTTTCACCAAATATTTCGTTTATGCACCATGTTGGATTTTCCTATATGACAAAAACAAGGCTTTTAAACAGCCGTGCCTGGTAAATACCACTAAACCTAAGCTTGGAGATAAAACTACAAGAAAAATAATAGTAAATACTTTTATAATAGTGTACAACAGTTTCTGTCAGTTGAAATTTAAAAAATCTTTTTATTTAAAACAGTTTTTCAAGAAATTAAACATTTGAATTCATTAACTGCTATCACTCTTTCTGGTATTTATGGGAAATCCCTTCCTTTTGTTTAAGGGGGTGTGAAATGTCAACACCTTGATTGTATCCTTATTTTATCTTCTAGTTACATGTACTATCCATTTTTATTGTATCTGCAAGCAATTCTATATTTAAGGAAAATAATACATCAGTAAATAGTAGAAAATTTAGATAATGATGGGATATAACCTAATATAAAATATTCACTTTATTTCTGATCTATTGAGAAATATTTTATATGTGTGCAATGTAATTGTGTCTTCAGCTGATCTCCTGTTGAGTCGAACAGTAGTCAACCATTATGTTAGGATTGAACCAAAATTGATACATAGATTCCATTTCTTACCATGCTTGTTTCTTATAGCATCCAGATCAACAGGGACAGAATAGATTCCATCTTATGTCTTGGAGGAATTTCTTACCATGCTTGTTGCTTATAGAATCCAGATCAACAGGGACAGAATAGATTCCATCTTATGTCTTGGAGGAATTTCTTACCATGCTTGTTGCTTATAGAATCCAGATCAACATGGACAGAAACTGAGATAACAATGCAGGAATGGCCATTTAAAAGACATCTGGCATCCAATTATTTGATTCACTGTAAGCATGTTTATTAAATCCATTTAGGTATCTGCTCAATGAGACCCATGAAAATTCTTTAAAGCTAACACAAATGCATTCCATGCTTCCAACTCAAGTAGATACTTATATACTATTAATATTTATCTTGAAAATAAATAGACTATGCACATATCTAATATATATATATATATATATATAGAGAGAGAGAGAGAGAGAGACTATGTTAAATTAAGTTATAGCTGTATGCCAAATATGACTAACTTAATAAATATAACAGGAAAAAAAATCATAGTCAAACCACACCCGAACCCCACTAAATGTAATTGTAGTAATAAGGATGTCTGTCCACTTAAGGGCAGGTGCCAACAGGAGTGTGTGGTTTACAAGGTTGAAATACATAGAAATAAATCGAATAAGATTAATAAGAACCCCTAATTTTAAATAAGGATCCACCCAAGATAACTTCAAAAAACGTTACTACAATCATTTAAGTAGCTTTAATCACGAAACTTACAAACATAGTACCAGCATGTCCACATATATATGGAATGTAAAACAAGAAGATGGTAGTGATTTCTTTTTAAAATGGGAAATATTAAAAAAAATGCCAAAAATATAAAAGCTGGGGATAAATTTTGTTCATTATGTCTGGAGGAAAATTATTAGATTGGTGCAAAAATAATGACATAATAATGTCGTTTTTGACGCTAAAAAATACGTTAAAAAAACGACATTATTACGTCATTATTTTTGCACCAATCTAATAGGTTCATTATAGGTGGTGATAGCTAAGAATTTATTAAATCAAAGACCTGAGATTCTAAATAGGTCTAGGCATAGGAAATCCTGATTATTGGAATAGAGGCTTGTTTTTTTTTTTTTTCGTTTTTTTCTATCACATGGTTTTATGCTTATTAGTTTTTAATGGTTTTATCAATAAATACTGTTTTGTCATTTTCTTTTTCGCCAGCTTACCCTGAAGATCCATTTAGGTGAAACCTAGGTAGATTTTCCTGGCTCTTTAGGATTTATTTTAGTTATATATATATATATATATTGGGTGTCAATATGAGAACAGTGCAGAAAATTTGGAAAGAGTTGGGTGATATATCCACTCAACTTCATGCTGTTTGTAGTGATCACTAGTGATGGTGATATTATGCCTTCATTCCTCTTCCTACAGAAACTCAAACTCAACATAGCAGCCTATATTAAGTGCCTTAAGAAGGCAGTGTAACGAGCATGCGCGGAAACGTCCTCGAACTGCGTGTGTGTGTGTTGTCGCTGGGCACACCTTGGAGTACCATAATGGACTCTACCGAGGACTATAAGAAGATGTGCGAGTCGTTTGGCGCCTTTTCTTGGGCGACAAAAGCCGTTGCAGTCAGTCATCCATCGGCAGCAGTTGTGGGTGCCGTTTTGCTTGTTTGCTGTCGTAAAGTTGTGTCGCAAGAAGGCGTTCGTTTTTGGTTCGTAAGAAGGCATTCGTCTTTTGTATCACAAGAAGTTGTTTGTTTTTTTTGTTTTTTTTCCGTTTTCACGCACAGGCAGTTCTGCCCTGGGTCAAGAGGGCGGCTGCTGGAAGACCCTATGTCTGGTAACAGGACTACACAATGCCACACAACCAAGAAAACCCAATCATGGCTGTCAGACAATTTCTGTAACCACATCACTCCTTACATCTGGCCACCTAACTGCCCAGACTGAAACCCCCTTGATTATTATGTTTGGATTGAGTTGAGCAAGAGACTAGCAAAACTCCTTGTAACACCAAAGATGAACTGAAGGCAAGGATTATGTTAGAATTCACCAACTTGAACAAGGAGACCACCCAGAAGAGTTAAAGGTGATTCCAAAATCATCTGGAGGCAGTGGTTAAAACTAGTGGTGATTTTATTGAATAAGTTTACTCTTTGGTATTTAAAGATATTTGTATAATTTTGGTAAATATATCTGTTAAAATGAGATGTCAATACTATTTTCATTCTTGTGTAATTTAGACGACAATTTATCCATCGCACACTGGATATTGTTGTAGATTAAGTTGATGTTATATTCCAATAGCAATTACAAACAGTTTTGTATGAACAAATACTTACTGGAAAATTCTTGGGGTAACCTCCTAAGGAAATCAATGAAAGAGGAATTTGTTCTGGTGAAAAATCTGGAATGAACTTTTGAACTGTGATTCTCTCATGTTTGGAACCGGTTGGGTTGACACTTAAACTAAAATTCTGACCATTTCTGAAAGAGAGAAAAAATGCCTAATTATACAATAGATTATGCTATAGACACATGTATCGTTGCAAGATTTGGTACAGTTCTTTGTTTATGATTCTGTAGTGCCATTCCACAAGGTTCAAAGAAGTGTGGTATTCTTTAAGACCCTCAGGACTAACGATCATTTGTGAGAAGCCAGAATATATGGTCATTAGCAAGACATACAGCCCAAAATGCAAATTATGAATTAGAGACATCAGAATCAAGCTGAGACAGAAATTCAACTCTTTGGGAAATTTTAAAACAGAAAATCTGACACAGAGATATGAAAGAACATTGGAATAGTGAAAGATACCTTCCAGAAGCTAAACACAGTATTAAGTTAGGTTTTCTTCTTTTAATATTGTAGAAACCAACCAATAAAAGGCTCAAAAGCCACTCAATGAAAAGGATTACTAAATGTGGTTGTGTGATATGAATGTAAAAGTTTTGGTCGATTGGTTGATTTTGTTTAGTGACATATCAACCTTTTTGGGTTATTTAATGCTGAAATCTAAACATTATGGCTTCAATTAAATATATTTTGAATGAAATTGCATGCCTTCAACTACAGATAAAATATATTGTTGGCCATTCTGCTATAAAATGTAGTGTTGATAATTTTACTATAAAAACGTATTTTTATACTTTCATAGAGTTTTGTTTTTGTTTGGGGATTCACTATTTGCCTGTAGCTGGGACCCTAACAGGTGCTACCACCCCCGATCGTGGTGGACATGGGAACAACATCAATTAAGAGGTGGCTCCACAGACCTCAAAATCTCCAATCTCCAGATCAAAGGTCTTACTGTTGGATGTAGATTATCATCAGGCCCAGGACTAGAATGTAAAAGGAAGTGATAGGAATTGAAGATGATGAGGATAATGAAGATAGGTAACAATTGAACCTTGACTTGAAGAGGTTAAGATTGTAGTATTTCAGGAAAGCATCAATGCAGGAGTCTATCCCACAAAGTAGCAGATTTTGAGAAAAAAAAAAAAGTGGAACTTTCGGATCACAATTGGAATATGGAAGAAAAAATTCTACTCTGGGAAAGTGCATCCAACATGTAACAGTCTGAACTGATGAAAATAAAGAATGGAGTTCATCTGAACATTTGCCAGGAAACTGAAAGATTATTCACAAAAATGAAGGGCTAAAATACTATGTAATATCAATGTTCCTATTATGGCAGTGAATGCTGGACAATCTCCACATAGATGAAGAGACTTGAGACAACAGAAATGTGGTTCTATAAAAAGATGCTGAGAATACCATGGCTGAACATGTGAGTAATGAGGATGTTTTAGGGAAAATGAAAACAAAAAAGGACACTTAGAATCAGAAAGACAATTGAAATTTCTAAAGCAATTGATGAGAAAAGACAGCTTAGATAATTTAACACTCACAGAACACAATGAAGGCACAAGAGACAGAGGAACACATCAAATAACCTACCTAATGAATTTCTATAAAGGGTTGGCAGAACAGCAATTAGGAGAGATAACAATAAGACAAATCTTAAAAGCAACACAGGAAGTTGTGGAGAACCATGATCGACCACATTGTGAAGAAACAGTGTACATAGTAGAAGAATCATATGGGTAAACCTGGCACAGAAATTCCAGACAATATATGATTATTATTATTATTTTTATTTTTTTTTCTTTACAGAGAAACATAAAAATAGGGCTACACAAAATAATTGTACTATATCATTAAATATAAACATGTGCAAATGACTCCTCTGCCCTTTATTACTGGATGCTCTGTTATCATGACCTTATACCAGGCAAATATTAGTTTAATATCAACATTACAAAAACCAAGGGAGATAATAAAAGCAGAGAGATAATTGTACATCTAAAACTAATAAGTGCTAAATGGATTTTTAGACACCAAATTAGACTTCTTTCTCACTCACTCCATATCAAAACCTGTCAACCAGATATAAAAAAGAAAATGAATCTCCTATATATATATATATATATATATATATAGATGAGGTCTGATTAAATAGTATCAAATCGAGACTATTGATATGATAATGGAGCTAACGTATGCAGTATGAAGCCACTTGACACAGGTTAACCTTGAACTCTGTTGGGCATACACTCTAAGTTATATTCACTCACTCCCATTGTTTTGGGCCAAGAACAACATTCCCCAGGTCTGAGACCCATATCTCAGCCCTTGAATCTTTTTCCTCTTCAAAAATAAAATCCCATTTAAAAGGAACAAGATGTCAAGAAAATCCAAAGGAATGCAAAGAGGCAGCTGCTCACTAACCCAAAAAAGAAGTTCGAGGGATAATTCCATCAATGAAAATGATACCAGATAAAGTATGTGGCTTCAGAAGGGGGTTTATTTCAAAGGAGATTAAATCCCAAATTGATGTGTTGTAGTTTTCTTTTTGTGGAACCAGTCCTGATACTTTTGATAATTATATATATATATATATATATATATATATATATAATCATCCTCCATCTTTAATAAAAAATAAACAAAAAATAATCAGTAGAAGAATTTTCAGACAACTCTTTGGATGAAAGAACATTTTATGAAGTAAGAGAAAATTATATGTAAGCAGCTCTTCCAGTCCTCAACTATCACTACTTCAAGGGGTAAGCAGTTGTTCCAACCCTCAGTAAATTCCACTCAGACAGATTCTATTCAAAAACTACTGCTTTATGGAACAGACTCCAAACAATGTTTTCCCAATCGCTACAATCTTGACGTCTTCAAGTCTAGAGTTAACTGTCACCTTTCCTGTATAATCCTATGAACTTCTCTTCTTGGCTTTATCTTACACTCACACAATCCCACACAGTAACACTGTACCTCGAGTGAGTTTTTGACTTTGTATTGAGTGAACATTAGTATAAAAAAATTATCACACCTATTCCCTAAAGCATAGGCAGTTCTTCCACCACTAAAAATTACCCCCTCCAGATTTAAGTTGCTATTTTCACCCTCAAATCTCACACTTTTTCACCACTAAAGCCTAAGCAACTAGCCCCTCTACCCAGTACCAGGGAGAGAATTTCCACGGTCCACCACTCAGATTATTTTGAAGCCTAACAATTCAGAAAAGGAGATGCCCAACAATGCTTTAAGGCCACCTTACCAACTTGACAACACTTACAATTGAATGACTTGGCATGAGAATTAGACTTTAAGGAACTCCTCATGCAATTTGCTTCAGTGAAATTTTGAAAAATGCACTTTTAAGCTGCTTTGGAACTGGTTTTAGTTTTTGTATTTTTTTCAATAAAATACAGATTCATAATTTTACTCTCTACTTTTTGTATTGAAGAAACCCCTAAAGGTATTTTCTTGAGACCCCTCATGTTTCAACGGCCAGCACATTAATACCAACTACCCCACTCCTCTGGCTGCTACTGCCTCTACCTATCTCTCACGGATTGCACCTTACACATAATTTGTCTTTCAAATTAAAAAGAGACCCAATCAATCCTATATTATTCAACAAATCCCATTGTACTTACCTGTGAATAAGGAATTGGTACCAGTTATTTTTTATTAATTTGGTATCTGGCTCTAACGTTTTCAACATCTCCCCATTCACATCCAAAATGGTCAAGAGTGGTTTACTATCAACCAAAGCCAAAGAATAACTAATCTGAAAAGAATATCAAACTATAAAAGTCATGGTTGCTTATACCATATCAGTCAAAAAAATAGTTCATCATAATCTGCTAGAAAGAAAGATAGAGAATTTCCATGATCCAGATTAAAAACTGCTTTATATATAGTATTTAAATATAGCAAAGGAATTTTATTTTAATTTATTAAACCGGAAATGATATTAGTATCTGTCTATATTTCTGAGATGAGGTATTATGTACACTATTTACATTGTTTGGACTATCATCCTCATCTTTGTCATCATATTTATCACAACGTTTCAGCCGTTGTACACTCCGGCCTTCTTCCAGTGGTTGGAATGTCAAACTGAACCCTTTATCTCACTCGCTGGGGCAGACTGTTAGTCAGATCCAGTGACAGGACCCAAAGAGTTGTGAATTCAACACCTGGTTAAGGTGGTGGAGAACTTGGAGAGAAGAATTAACAGGAGATAACTGATAACTGACATCCATTAGACTAGAATGTGGAACTAGAACAGTCTACCCCAGTGAGTGAAATAAAGGGTTCAGTTTGACATTCCAACCACCTGAAGAAGGCCAGAATGTACAACGGCCAAAATGTGATAAATATGATAGTCCAAACAATGTAAATAGAAATGATATTCTTTGCTATACTTAAATATTTAATATATAAAAAATACATTTGAATATACACATAAGACATTCAATATAAATTTAATATATAAAAAATACTAACATAATGGTTATTAGATTTAGTGTATCAAATGTGCACACAAATATATCAACTATTGTAGGACCGATGTAGTAATTAAACAATCAATCAATAGAAATAACCCCAAACTGATGTAATGCTTATGTTAGAGTGTGGGTTATCCTACTTTGCTTTGCCAAAATGCTGCTAGGGTGCGCTCATTAAGCCTATAAATAGGCGATGATATTCTTACTCACCCTCTTTTTAGTTTTGGATTTCAATATATAATTGGATGTAGACAGGAACGCTGCTAACAAGGCACATTCTCTTCTTTGGTCCTCCATTGACTTTTGAACTCTCTCACACATGCATATACACACACATACAAGCACATTCTTGTTTTAATTGTTTTTTTTTTTGTCTTTTCCTTACAATTGTCTACACCTGTAATTCTTTTTGTTAATACATGCCTTGTTGTTTATGTCATAATTACTGTTTTGTGTATTCAATTTTTAACTGGACTCACATTGAGTCCACCAATATTGTTTGCAGGATAAATATTCCAGGATCCCATAAATATTTCCTATCCAAAGTGTGGATTCCTACAACATAAATGTGACTAATATTTACCCAAACATACTAGTGTCCAACAACAAGAGTTGTAGGTTTCGTACAATAGCTCAGTGTATACCTCACGACAATAACCAACTGATGCCACTGACATTATATTTCTCAAATTATAATAGTATGGAACAGCCACACTATTCAAAAGATCTTCTACAAGCTAATCGAAGTGATCACTATAATTTTAATTAATTTATAGAGCAACTGATTGGTTGTTTTGTCTTAACACCATATCAACTCTCATGGTTATTTAATACTGAAATGATTTTTTTTTTTAAATATATGTCTTGTAAAAAGTCTTTGGGGGGCGTTGGCTTTATCACTCTCCAATTATACCTTTAGGATGCAGTTATATAGTGTTATAATTTGTGTTATAGACCAACCTCCTTTAAGTAGGCTGGGATAATCTCTATTTTTATCTTTTTGAAAACAGTCCTCTAGACTAGACATTTCAAAACATCATTGACATATAGAAGCAAGGTCATTAAAATTGGTTATAATATGTTTTCCAGTATATGCCTACTGACATTCTGAGCATTCAGGATGATGTTCATTTGTAAGAGAAATGAATGAGTGATATAGGTGTGTCCTGTTCTGATTCTTGATAGGATGATTTCTTCCTTCTGAGAACATCTGAGACCATGTGACCATTCTTCAAGATTGGGTTTAATTTTGTAAAGTTTGTTGTTTGGGTTGTAGGTCCATAACTTTTGCCACTTCTTTAGAATGTATGAGTTTTATAGCTGCTTTGAAATTTGTGTAGTGGACTTTCCAATTTGGAATGTTCATTTTAGTGATTCTCTTAATGCCATGTCAGCTTTTCCCTTTCCATGGTTGCCTATAAATAAGGCTAGGTACCCAACAGAAGACACGTCTTTTATTCTTGCAGATGTGATTGATCCTGTTTAGTAATTTAACTATTAAGGAATAGTTTTTGTTTTAGTTTCTCAGTGGATAGTGAATCTAAGAAAACTATGACTATAAACTGCTTCATTGTCTATTATGATATTTAAAGTTAAAGTCTATGATTATAGCTTCAGCACCAAAATATAGAGGATTTATTAGCTAGGCGATTTTGATTGTTATGATATCAAGAACAGCTGAACATCCAACTTTATCAATGTTATTTTTTTTAGCTATCAGTATATATTAGGTTTTACTATGGATGCTCCTGTAAAATATTAACAATTTCTTCTTAAAAGATAGATGGACATATTAGTTGTATGGCGTTCAATAAGGTTTAGTAAAACTGTTGGGAGATTTGTTAGCAAAGTTGGGTTTTTCCAGAGCAGTAAATTCAAGGTATAAACAAATAATTATTCTTTTATTCTGAAGGTCAAATTGAAATAGTTCAGACAATAAAAATGTTGCTGTATTGCTAAACAAATATTACAAAAAGTTATCAAATTACAGACATATTGATACTTGGCATATATGCATAGAGATACAACAATATACAAAAGATCAGTGAAATATTATGTATATATGAATAAACAATTTGTTATATATGTGCAAATATAAAAAACATCATGATAATGGAGTTTGAAGAAGATATAGATGCTTCTTCTTTATTTTTTTTATTTGCTTCTGCATAGGAATGCACATCAAACCACACACACTGCAGATATAATTAATATATAAGAAATGTATAATTATAGTTAGCATCTATCATACAAAATAATGGTAGTGCCAAGGTTAGATAATGTCAGTCCTACTGAGAGCAGGCTTTTCTATGTCGAACTCCCACTGGCTGGCAAAACTAGTGTGACCTATTTGGGGGTCATGCTTGGATGGTGGTATATGGTGGCCTTGTGTTACCCAGAGAATAGTGTCCCTATTCCCCACATCTCAATCAAACCAAGACCGAAAGGAAATCAGGGTATTTTGTTTTGAGCTGGCTTGGTTGCAGCAGTTGCCAAAATCAAGTCAATCTTGACAACTGAATTATTTTATATCTTTCCACAGACTTTTCCATTTTAGATATGGCCACAAGGCAGTGAAGCTTTGAATTCATTTTTTCTTCCCAAAGATGGATGATCTTCTCAGATGGACAAGCTCTAGCTACCTGAAGCAACTCGTTTAAAAGCATCAATGATCCACCCTTTTACCTCTTCTAGTAATATAACCTAAAGTAAATTATGAAATTTTTCTCAGCCTGTCATTAATCTCATATATCATATTCTGGCCATCCCTTTACTGCTTGTGCACTTATATAATCCCTATGCCTTAGCTATGTTAATTAGACAGTCATTTACATATCACTACAGTAATAAAAATTGGTAGATTGAAAAAAAAAAAATGTGTGTGTGTTTTATGTGTAAACAATTTTTTTGCTTCACAATCAAACAAATTTCTATTGGCCTTTAAATTTAAAACAGTATTTATTTTGTCTACCTGTCTGCCCACTTGAGCTTGATTGTGAAGCTCTTCATAGCTGACTGGCTAAAGCATTCTTGATCAGATGGTGGTTTCTCCTGCAAAGGGGGATGCAGGTTCAAATTCCGACACATTTTCTTTAATAAGTTTTTCTTGAATGTGCAGGCCAGTAGATAAAGTAAATACTGTTTAAAATAAAATCTGAGTGTCTACTCAAATTAATGTCTAAAGTAATAAAAATATATCAGTTTAAAATTTTTTTTTTTTTTTTAAGCTGTCACTGTAAGCAAGGCAATACAGCCACTAAGATGTAAGGGATTACAGGGTGTGGAGGAATTAGATACAGAAACATTAGTAACTAGCTTAAAATCTGGTTTATTGAGCAGTATTTAAGCTAGTTCTTGGGGGGGGGCTCTTGATTGGGCCTTCAGCTTGATCAGGAGTTTGAGAGTCTTTGCATATTTTTAGCAGTGGAAGCACTCATGGTTGCTGCTTTATCTGGGTTTTCATTTGCATAGGATTTGATTGCAATCTGGTCCTCTGTTGGTAAGGATTTCTTTTTGTGAAGCATACTGCTGCCGTATGTGATAGGCAACAATAAACTACAAGAGAACTCAAAATTGATTTCTGCATTTAAATATTGCATTAATATTTAAGCCTATCTTTTAAAAGTCCATCAATAATTCTTCTACCACCACTTAATTTAAAGACAATTTGATGTGTATAGGTCCTTACTTTTTGTATAAACAATTATTTTTATTCTATGGGTGACTTTCAATTAGATAATTTTGATTATTCTCAAATTTATTACCAAGTTACAAAAATTATTATTGTTAAAAAAAAAAAAAAAATTGTTGCAAAGAATCACATAAAAAGTTTCCTAAAACATTTTCAGTAATGAAAACTTGGGAATCCAAAATTTCTGTAACATGAGTTATTGAAAGTTAGAGAGTTGTGTCCCTTTAAAAGTGTGACACAGGGACATTTGCATTTATTATATAGATGAATACAAGGAGAAAAGAGTAATCAGGAGAATAATTTATCTTATCTGTAGACAAGAAAACTTTTTTTTTCAAAAAAGAAAAACTTAACAGAAGTATCTTGTTTTGAATCCAGCATGAATAAAAAGGGCTGCTGCTTTTATATATATATATATATATATATATATATATATATATATATATATATAATGTTTACGTATTATTTTTATATATGCAAATATTTAAGTAAATTCTCTGTTTATAATAAACAGTATTAACAACATTTACCAGCCTGAACATCCGGGAAATTTCATAGAAAATATGTGTCCTCTGACAGGAATGAAACCTGTATCCTATGCTATACCATTTAGCATGAAATTTGTAGTTTAAAAACAGTAATTTAACCTTGCTAACTAGATGATTCCTCTGTAGCTAAATGGTATAGCATGTCATCCCATATGATGGTTCTGTATGTGATGTAGGTTTGATACTTGTCACAGGACATATTTTTTATGAGATTTCTTGGACATTCAGGCCATTAAATGTTGTTTATTATAAACAGGGCATTTACTTAAATATTTGTATCTATAAAAAAAATGTATAAACAGAAAATATATTGAAATAAAACAGTAATAAACAAATCACTAAGAATAATTGAAAACTAACATCAAAAATACACTGACAGAAAAACCTGAATAACAAAAACTGAGATTGATTTATTTTTTAAGGTTTATCAACCCTTTTGGTGGCCATTCAAAGCCAGAAAATATTTTTATCATTAAGATTTTCTTTATTAAGATTCTCAAGTGCCCAGGCCAGTAGACATCATTTATACTGTTCAAAACATGGGTTTATCTACTCAAGCACAAGTGTCTACAAAATATAATGTTTATAGCAGGGGGTTGCTAACCCCCTGCGCCAGGGCCACATCCAGCTCACAAAGGCTTTTTGTCCAGCCCAACAACTGAACCATAGTAACAAATTGGCATTTTTTTTGTTGACTGCATTAGTTGTTATCCTGTTATTCATGCAGTAAAAATAGGAATGTTGTTCAAATAATATAACATTAACTACGTTTTTTTGTTTTTTTAAACCTCCAAACCAAAGCAGCCTTCTGGATAGAGCAGTCTGAGGCCAAGAATTTATTATAGTACATTTGATATCATGGACTTCCTCCAAGGCATTGCATCGCTGTCTGGCCCCTAAATTCTTATAATAAGAAATAACGTTGGATTATAAATAAAATTCATTAATTCCTTAAAAATTAATTTGTTTGCATTTCACATATGAAAATAAAGTTAGTAAATATGGGCTTTAAAAGTGACCAATGAGAGATGTACCTTTCTTTAAAAGAGTAATTGAAATTTGATTTTGCTGAGGAGTTTTTCATGGCTGAGCAGGTTAAGGTACACCTGATTCAAAGGTTGAAACTGAAAAGCACATTTTTTTTTTTTAATTAAGACTCTTGAAAGCCCAGGCAGGTTGATATCAATTCTACCTCTTCTATATGCCATGTCTCTTCATAACGTTAGAGAGCATGGCTCTCCACAACATCCTGACCTTTGTAAACTTTGTTTTTGTTATCTCTCCAAATCCCTGCTCTGCCAAACATTTGTACATGCTTGTTAAGTAAGTTATACACTACTTTCCTTCAATATCTCCAGTGTGTTTCAAATTTTCTAAGCCTTCTTTCCTCATTATGTAGAATTTCCATAGAATTTCAAATATCTTTCTCTGATTCTAACTGCAGATGTCGTTTTTGTTTCTTCTCTAAAACCTCATTCTTGTTCATATGTTCAGTTCATGGTATGCTCAGCATCATTCTGTAGAACCACTTTTTTGTTTGCTTCAAGTCTCTTCTTCTGTAAGGAGATTGTCCAGCAGGTTATGCTTTGTTTTCCTCTGTCACTCTGGCCTTCAATCTGTCCTGTGAGTATCAAATTTTCAAAGCCCTCTTTCCTCATTATGTGCCCTAGAAATTTCAATTGTCATTCCTGATGTTAAGTACAAGTATTCTTTTTGTTACCATTTTCTCTAAAACTGTATCATTGCTCACATGTTAGATACGTCTTTCTGTTCAACATTCACTGCCATAAAGGAGGACTGAGATATTATATAACCCATTACTTTTTTTTTTGTTTCTAATGAATTTCAAATTTTTACTGTTTCTTAATACTTTGAAAAACACATATCAATTTCACTGTTTAAAAACAAGTCTGTCTATTCAAATACATGTACCTACTAAATAAAACATTTACATGAATCTTTTTTCTTTCTTTGTGTTGTGAATAATCATAAAAAAAATTATGCAAATGCAATAACTATTATGGAATAGAGATAGTATTTATTACTTTTTTTTTTTTTTTTTTTTTTTTTTTTTTAAGTGATAATGATTTTTTTTTTGTCCTTACTTTCCGTACTACTAAAGTCTTTACATAAGTAAATGTTACTTACAGAATTGTTGGCTTGAAGACTCAAAATTACAGAATTGGTAGTTCTTGGTTTAATGCAAATTTCAACTGAAGTTTGAATTTCTCTTGACTCAGTTTTTTGATTCAGCATCATTTCCAGATGTTGTTCCCCATTCAGGGAAACTGGGATCTGGAAAACACAAAAAAAAAATGTTTAAAAAGCAAACAAAATCATGAAAAATTATACAAAAAGCACACACAGAAATAAATTTCTGCATTATATATCACAGTCGACTCCTTGAGGAATATGGAGCCCACAGCTTTCAGCATGCTAAGCATTTCTGCTATGGTTTTCATAGCAAGTAGTAGGTTTTAACAAAATGGAGTTGCTAGCCAATGTGTTTTGAATTCAGTGTTATCCTTCTAGACTGGCTACCAACCACAGTCAAGGAGCACAATTTGCCCTACTATTGAATCCATAACTGGGGAGAGAAGAGATGGATATATACTTTTCATAAAGGTATTTGAACATAAGTGAATGTAATGAATACAACTGGAATTCAAACTTGTTTCTCCAATTTCTCATTCCAAAACACTATCCACTACCCCATCCACACATCCATTGCTATATATATATATATATATATATATATATATATATATATATATATATGTATGTATGTATGTATGTATGTGCGTATTTAGGCAGCAAATTCTCTTTTAGGCATGTCTGATTAAATAAGTTACAAACATTATGTCTGCTTATTTTTTGCATAATCTGACTCAGACTCAACATGGAGGTCTACATCAAGTGCCTTGAGAAGGTAGTGCTGCCTTGAGTCAAGAGGGTGGCTGCTGAAAGTTACTATATCTGGCAACAGGACTGCACAATGCCACACCAGCAGGATAACCCAGTCATGGCTGTCAGACAATTTCTGCAACTGCATCACCCTTTACATCCAGCCACCTAACTACCCAGACTGTTAACATTTTGATTTTGTTTGTTTGTTTGGGTTTTATGGCATATCAACCACTGTGGGTTATTTAATGCCAAATCCAGTTTATATGAATTTTAAATGCCAATTTTGTATGGAATAAAAAACGTATAGCTGGCAACATTATTGTTGTTTCAAAAACGTAAAGCTGGCAAGATTATCTTTTACAAAAAACGTATAGCTGGCAACATTATTTCTTACAAAAAACATATAGCTGGCAACATTATTTCTTACAAAAAACATATAGCTGGCAACATTATTTCTTACAAAAAACATATAGCTGGCAACATTATTTCTTACAAAAAACATATAGCTGGCAACATTATTTCTTACAAAAAACATATAGCTGGCAACATTATTTCTTACAAAAAACATATAGCTGGCAACATTATTTCTTACAAAAAACACATAGCTGGCAACATTATTTCTTACAAAAAACATATAGCTGGCAACATTATTTCTTACAAAAAACATATAGCTGGCAACATTATTTCTTACAAAAAACATATAGCTGGCAACATTATTTCTTACAAAAAACATATAGCTGGCAACATTATTTCTTACAAAAAACTTAGAGCTGGCAACATTATTCCCTACAAAAAACATATAGCTGGCAACATTATTTCTTACAAAAAACTTAGAGCTGGCAACATTATTTCAAAAAACGCATAGCTGGCAACATTATTTTTCGCAAAAAACGTATAGCTGGCAACATTATTTTTCGCAAAAAACGTATAGCTGGCAACATTATTTTTCGCAAAAAACGTATAGCTGGCAACATTATTTTTCGCAAAAAACGTATAGCTGGCAACATTATTTTTCGCAAAAAACGTATAGCTGGCAACATTATTTTTTGCAAAAAACGTATAGCTGGCAACATTATTTTTCGCAAAAAACGTATAGCTGGCAACATTATTGTTTCAAAAACGTATAGCTGGCAACATTATTGTTTCAAAAACGTATAGCTGGCAACATTTTTCTTCCAAAAACATTATCTGAGGCCTTGCTGTTGGATGTAGTTTATCGCCATACCCAGGACGCGGATGTAGTTTATCGTCATACCCAGGACGTTCAAAAACATATAGCTGGCAACATTATTGTTTCAAAAACGTATAGCTGGCAACATTATTTTTCCGAAAACATTATCTGAGACCTTGCTGTTGGATGCAGTTTATTGCCGTACCCAGGACGCGGATGTAGTTTACCGTCATAGCCAGGACGTGAGTAAAACTTGGAAAACTAGGAGTTCACTATTTGCCCATAGCTAGGACCCTAACGGGTGCTACCACCCCGGGTCAAGGTGGACCTGGGAACACCAGCAATTAAGAGGTGGTTCCACGCTCCGCAAAACCTCCTTATCAGAGGCCTTGCTGTCGGATGCAGTTCAACGTCATACCCAGGACACCTCATTGGGTGGGGGTCTTACCCCTCTACAGAGGTGCAGTGAGCGTATTCTAAAGCCCCAGCCAACAGGGCCGGTTAACATTTTGATTATTATGTATGGGGTGCAGTTGAGCAAGAGATCAACAAAACTCCTTGTATCACCAAAGATAAACTGAAGGCAACAATTATGGCAATATTCACCAACTTAAACAAGGAGACCATCCAGAAGAGTTGCAGGAGATTCTGAAGCTGTCTGGAGGCCGTGGTTGAAAACAATGGTAATTTTATTGAATAAATTTATGCTTTAGTATTTCAAGATATTTTTGTGTAATTATATTTGTTAAAATGTGTTATTTTAATTTTGGCATAATTTAGATAACAATTTATCCATTGCACTCTTTCTCTCTCTGTATTTTATATATATATATATATATATATATATATATAATGTATGTATGTATGGGTGCATGAGACGAGTGGTTAGAATGTTCACATGAAACCCAGGTTTGAATGTCACCATGGTCAATTTGTCAGGAAGTAGACTTCCAGATGTTATCAGAATGGATCGAGGTCAACCGCAGCATGAGACAAATTTGGAAAGTGCCTGAAAACCATACCACGGGTGGATGCAAGCCTTGTGAGTGAAATTGGATAGACGGAACTCTTGAGGGCTGTCGATAGTTGTGCTAGGACAAAGCCACAAGCCAAGGGCTTGTGCATGCTGGCTTTGTTGAAATTGTTGATCACACTAGATAATATGCTCTCTCCTAGAAACTGTAACTAAGGTCTGCTCAGTGTAGTTGCAATATAAACCACAGGTGGGCTCTATGTGTGAGGAGCAAACACAAATGTGCCTGAGCGAGTGTCTGCAATAGGGATTGGCTAGCCAGCCGAGTAGACGAGTATCCTCAAATATGAGTGGCCAGGTATTATTATTATTATTATTATACATATAAAATGTGTGTTTGTCTTCAAGATCCATACACTTCACTCACTCAAAGCCATTTTTAACCATTGATCTAAGACAGCTTATGTATTTCTAAATGATTCAAGATCATAGATAATCAAGGCTCTTCACAGATTCATTTTTCATAATTATCTGTGGATTAACATGGGAAAGATAGTGGAGTAGTTTCCTATTGCTTCCTCTATAGTTTGGAATCCAGAGTTTTCCTTCTCTTAGAAGGATTGTCATCCAAGGCATGAACATTTAGTTTACTCTGCTTTTCTACTGATAGCTGGGTAGGGGAGAAGAGGATTCATGCCTTTCTCAAGGGAATTTGTGTGGAAGGAATTCTATTACACTACCCACATATCCATTACACTACCCACATATCCCTCCTTAATCTTACAGAATAAAAGAAGTCTACTTTAAAAAATGCTGCAGAAAAAACATGATGAAATGAGATTAAGAAATATTTATAAATATATATTTATACTAACAAATACTAATTTAATCCCTATAGTACTAATACTTTCTGTGATTTTAAAATGAGACATGGCCATAATAGGAGTTGTTCAAGACTATTAATTTCATTTTAGTTAAATTTCTTAATGTCAAGTCGCTCTACCAGTACTCCTGTTACCATGTAACCCAGTACTATGTGCCACATGGTCAAGTCATTGGCAACTAAAATGGTTCCCCCACCAGGCTTTTCTGGTGAGGAGGGTGTCTAGACAGCCAGCAGGATTAAAAACAGGACCTGCCAAAGGATAGAGGAACATTTTAATAGGGGTCAACAAACTTCTAGTAAAATGGCATAGACTGGGCTCCATAACTCTATATGCAGATAGTGCACAGATGACAGAGCAGAGCGTGGGCAGAGGGTTTCCCCTGATGGAATCAATGACCATATGTCTGGGATCAAAGCAAGCCTTCATCTTGGAGGACATCGGCCACAGTTTGATTTTCACATAGCCTATTTGGCCAAGACATGCCATGCATGAATACCTGTCTGATTTTCAGCCCAGATATATGTAGGGAAGTGCTCAGTTGTGTAGCAACTCTACAGCCACACCTAGTCAGAGGACCAATGATGATGATGATGATAATTAATTTCATTCTTTTCGTTGTTTTTGTTAATATGTTTCTGCTAATCAATTCTTTGATCGTCTCTACAATCTATAAGGAAGGGACTTTGTTTTTAGAATTTTTTCAGGTAGTGCCTGCAACGTTTTTTTTTACTTTAATTCATCCAATACAAGGCCCAAGGGCCACGCAAGATAGAATCTTACTGAGTGAGATTGTTGAAACAGGGTGGGAAGGACATGATAAGAAGTGCATATTATGAAGATAAGTAGAATAGATATCAGTTGACCCTCGATTTGAAAAAGTTAAGATTGTAGTAGTCAAGGAAGCACCCTCTCGGGAGTTTTTTTTCCACAAAGTAACAGTTCTGGGGAAGAAACTTTCCGAGTGGAATTTACACTTTACGAAAGGAACATAAAGGTAATGGGGGTGATTTGCCACCTTAAAGATGTCATGGTGGGTCCTACCTGTGAAGGTCTGAGCTGGTGGGAGTAAGGAGTGTGACTTGTTAGAACATTTGTCATAGTAATAGAGATAGAGTAGTGAAAAGCTACCAATGTTCCATCTGTAGGGTAAGGTTTGCAGGGTGGAAAATAATTCATCACCCACATGGTCTCATCTGACTGGTATTAGATTAGTGCAAAAATAATGTCATTTTCTCACATATGTTACTATGTGAGAAAACGACATTATTTTTGCACCAACCTAATACATACTGAAAGATATAAAAATACAGGTCAACATGCAAATACAGTGGCAAATATAACTACTGCACCAATTCATTTTGCCAAACCTCATCGAAGTAGTAATACTAAATGAAAAAACTTCCAAAATATTCTAATAAACTGTTGTATGTTTTACAGTGTTTTGGAGTCATTTTCACTGTGAGTTTGAAGTGAATCCTTGTCGCCACTGTTGTATGTATTGCAAACAGTGTTTTGAGCTCTTTCTCGTTGTGAGTTTGAATCCCATCCTCATCGCCACTGTTGTATCCTTAAAAGGAGGTTACAAACAAAGATGGTACTTGAGTGAAAGGAACAGCAACACAGGTTTAGATGAAAAGAAAGAGAGGTTTATTGTAAAAGAGAATACACTACTGAAAGACAGGGAATCAGTTAGCAGACTAGCAAGTCCCAAAGCAAGTCCACCAGGTATATCCTGTGCACTCTATATATATTTACTGATATAGTCATTCCACAATAAGCAATAGGGAGAGTGGGACATTCCATTACAACATAAACATACAAAAAACATTCATTATCAAAAATCTTCAACACAATCTTAGCTTATTTACATTTGGAACATTTGTCCTCATCTTTGTTGTTATCTTCACAACATTTCAGCTTTTATGCTCTGTGGCCTTCTTCAGATACTTTTCAATCTGGTTAAACTTCAGAGAATTTTGAAACCCATTTACCCAGATGTACAAACATCTGAAGAAGGCTAGCAGGCACAATTGCCAAAACATTTTGATAACAAAGAGAAGGACATAGTCCAAATGTGATTTATATAAATAATGATAACTCTTTATCCTAGAAATTCAGACAGAAATAATCTTACCTTCATAGAAGAAACAATTGTTCTTGCCAATTGAATCTTTTGCCGTATCTGTGATACATTCAACCGCAACTGCTTGATGTTATTAGAAATGCTTGTACAAGGGTCAGGAAAGAATTCCTTCAATTGCTTCACAATGCTTTCCACAGCCATTTTACTTTTTTTGACTAAAAAACAAGAAATGTGTCCACAGAAGTGGAAGAAAGAAAGAAAAAAAAAAGAAAAAATGGAGGGGGATGGAGAGGAAGAAGATAGAAGGAGTAAGAAAGAAAAAAAAAGAAAAAAAATGGAGGGGGATGGAGAGGAAGAAGATAGAGGAGTAAGAAAGAAAAAAAAAGAAAAAATGGAGGGGGATGGAGAGGAAGAAGATAGAAGGAGTAAGAAAGAAAAAAAAAGAAAAAAAAAAGAAAAAAAAAAAGAAAAAAAATGGAGGGGGATGGAGAGGAAGAAGATAGAGGAGTAAGAAAGAAAAAAAAAAGAAAAAAAATGGAGGGGGATGGAGAGGAAGAAGATAGAGGAGTAAGAAAGAAAAAAAACGTGAAAGAAGAAAAAACAAAAATTAATGGTTAACATAAAAATAGTTTCTTTCTGTTAATATTTTTCAGCTCTGTTTTTTTCTAATCAAAATCATCTTGCGAATCCAGTAGAGTTAATGAACTCTTACCAGCCTTTGAAAGATAAACTCCAAAAATAAAAAAATAAACATATTCTCATTGTTATTAAAGGCAACAGCAAAAGTTTTATTTTTGTGCAAAGACGTACAGTTAAGATGCAGAGAATTACTTGGTGTTATTATGATGAACACATCCGCTGCTGACAACATATTTATACATTTTTACTAAAACTTACATTGGCTGCTGTTGACATATATATATATATATATATATTTTTTTTCAAAATGTATTTGTACATATTTATGAAACTTATATTGCCTGCTGTTAACACACACACACATATATATATATATATATATATATATATATATATACACACACACAAGTATAGGATGGTATACATTCCAATAAACAAAAAATACAAAAAAAAAAATAAATTCCAATAAACAAAAAATACTATTCTTAAAAGAGTGCTCAATAGAAAGTAGAGCAATAACATATTTATGCTATAATTTTTGAATAAATTATAACCGTTAGAATAGACTACAACAATCAATACAATAATTGGATGTAAAAATAGCTATAACTGCTATATAACAATAAATAAAAAAATATTATTACGTTACTCCAAAAAAGAAAAACAAATAGAGCAAATAAAAATATAAAAAATAAGAAATAAGTAAATAAGAAAAAAAAATAAATATTAATCCAAATAAATAAATAAATGAACAAATTAACAAATCACCCCCCACTAAAATAACCATTAGAACTAATAATAAAAATAAATAAGCAAAAACAAGTAAAAATAATCAATGCAAATAAATAAATAATAAACAAATTAAAAACTGTCCCCCACCAAAATAACAGAATAGACTACAGCAAGCAATCTAAAAATTCAACAAATAAAAAGCTTTATCTTCCCAGACCAAAACAAACTATTAAATAAGCAACCTAAGCAAATCCCAAAAAATTTTTTACTACATTAATAAAACATTGAAAACCGAAAAAAATAAATATATAAAATAAAAAATGAAAATGAAAAGCAAGTAAAATAAATTAAATAAGTAAAACAAATAAATAAACAAAGAAATAAATGGACAAGCCACTCCCACCAGAATAGATTACCCCAATGCACCACTGACCCATATAGTCAAGAAAAAATCCAACACTCACGGCCTGATGATTGCGTCTAGCATGAAACAGCCTCTCACCTCTAAGTGTTGACACACACACACACATATATATATATATATATATATATATATATATATATATATATATATATATATATATATATATATGTGTGTGTGTGTGTGTGTGCCAACACTCAGAGGTGACAGGCTGTTTCATGCTATATATATATATATATATATAGACAACATACCAGAGGCTCTAACCAACTCTGAATTGGCTAAGCATCTCACCTCGCATGGTCTTCTTCCAGATAAGCAATAGGTGAATAGAAGAATCAAAATTTGCCTCAGTTCTAAAAAACTGGAACTACAGAAATGAATTTCCAACATTTATGTTATAATCTAACAAATGCTTTCTACTATTTACAAATCAGTATTAATATATTAGGATACAATACAACCTGTTTAACAATGTATTTTTATATTTCATGTTGGGGATGTTCTTTAGCTTAGTCTGTACTGCAGAGTACTGGATCAAAACCCAAATGGTAGCACCCATGAGAAATTGCTGTCAGCATCTTTATTCTCCTTTATTTCTAGTAAATGATAGGTTCAACTTTTTCCCAAAATGGGCCAGTACAGCTAGGCCACAATGCTATAGACAATGCAGTAGTGAAAGGCTTAATGTCTTTTATATAAAAGCAAAACCATCATTTGGGAAATTCAAATGGGTTATAAAATTTATAACAACTGCTGATGATCTAATCTTAAGATGAATATATATAAATTTTTATAACTATCCATTGATTAGTTTAGACACTAACAAATCAGTGAAGGTAGTTGGATGTATCTAATCTATTATAAAACACAGTCTTCTCAAAAAGAGATTATAGCACACCAATAAATGCAGAAGACATCAGGGAATGCCCTAACTCTTTTAGTTTGAGTTAAGCAAGTTAAAATGGATATGTGCAGAGTAACACTTATCAGTTATCAGCAAAGAAAGCAGAATCCGTGTAAAGTGCTCAAATTCCAGCTAATTCCATTTTGTTCACTTTGCACTAATACCCTTGGAAAAGGCATGAATCCCTCTTCCTGCTATGGGTTAAATAGTAAAACCATCTAGTCTCTCTTGCCTTGGGAGGCAGCCAGTCTAAGAGAAGAAAAGCTATGAATTTAAATGCTGTATATAATGGGACAAACTGGACTCTTCACTTACTAGAGCAGCCTCTCTACAAGAAAAAAACCTTCAAATCCAAAGTCAGCTTGATAGGGATGGATTCTGTCAGACTCCCTTGACCTAAACACACACAATTCTGCTACAGCTACAGTACATATAATGTGCCTATGACCGTAATGTGTTACAGGACACATGATCATTAAGTTAAAATGTTACAGAAAAAATATATTGTTTTTTTTTCTTAAGAAAAGCTATTTCAAGACTACAGAAACAAAACTTATAAGGTATTTCTGGACTACTGGAAAACTAACCAAAGAGGATTTCCAGACTACTGAAACAGCAATTAAAAGGGGATTTTTCACTACACAAAGGATAACAGATACAAAACATTTCTCTACAATTGGTTTAATCTCTATGGTGGTATCTGCTATAATACCAGATAAATTTAGATAATTAAAAAATTAGGACATTTAAAAATAATTGAAATGAAAAGCAGAACAAAAAAACATTTTAGGAAATAAGAAAGCTTTTAGAATTTTTTATTTGAACAAAAATTGTTTATATTTCTGTCATCTTTGTCACCATATTTATTACAATCTTTCAGTCCTTCAGTATCTGTCTATATTTCTGAGATGAGGTATTATGTACACTATTTACATTATTCGGACTATTGTCCTCATCTTTGTTGCCATATTTATTACATTGTTTCGGCCGTTGTACGCTCCGGCCTTCTTCAGGTGGTTGGAATGTCAAACTGAACTCTTTATTTCACTCACTGGGGTAGACTGTTCTAGTTCCACATTCTAGTCTAATGGATGTCAGTTATCAGTTATCTCCTGTTAATTCTTCTCTCCAAGTTCTCCACCACCTTAACCAGGTATTGAATTCACAACTCTTTGGGTCCTGTCACTGGATCTGACTAACAGTCTGCCCCAGCGAGTGAGATAAAGGGTTCAGTTCGATATTCCAACCACCTGAAGAAGGTCGGATTGTACAATGGCCGAAACATTGTAATAAATATGGTGACAAAGATGAGGACGATAGTCCAAATAATGTAAATAATGAACAAAAATTGTTTTATTTACACTATCTACATTCAGACTATTGTCCTCGTCTTTGTTGTCATTATCAAAATAGTCCACATGTAAATTGTAAATAATGATAGTATCTCATCCCAGAAATTCAGACAGAAAAATTTGTTTTATTCAGCATCTTACTAAATCACAAAGGTTAACCCACTTCCTCCTGGTATCAGTTTAAACTGATACAGTCTTTCTTTCAATTTATATAAACTTTTGAAAAGTGAAAATTTCATTGAAATATGTTGGAAAATTTTTTTAGTTTTTATCTGAAATCAAGAAAATACTAACTTAAGGGAAATAGTCCCAATTATTGGAAAAAGATGTCTGTTGAAACTGACATCAGAAGGATATTCTTTTTAATCAATTCACCCCAAGCCAGGCAATAATGCCACTAAGATACAAGGGTTTACTGGGAGTGAAAGAGAATGAATAGACTTTAGAAGGGACCAGAAACAAGGGATAAACCTCTACTCCAGATCAAAAGACTGGAGAGGAGTGTGAACAAGATGGTAGGCAAACTTATCTACTCCTATTGAAGACCAAAAACCAGGTGTAATCAAAGATAAATTTAAATAATTAGAAATGAAGACATTTAAAAAAAAAATAACTAAATGAAAAGAAAAAAAAAAAAAAAAACTTCAAATTACTTTCAGATATTTTTTTTAAAAAACAAATTTTACTTACCATCTTCCTCAATTTGTTTAGTCTTATTTTTCATTTCTTTTGCAAAACTTTGTTCTTCATCTTGAATAAAAATTGGTGAACTCTGTAATTTCTCATTCAAAATTTTCTTCCTCTTTCGCTGAAACTTCCTGCTCCTCCCACTATTCCTCCTAACTTTTCCTTCTTCTTCTACTAAACTCGTCATTGTTGAATTATTACTTTTCGTCCTTTTCTTTAACATTTCTTTCTTTTTACTGTCCACATCCATTTCTCTTTTGTCTTTATCTTTTCCTTCCATTTCCTCCTCTGTCTCATTCACATCTTTTTCGTTTTTGATATATAAACTTTTTTTTGTTTCTTCTTTTCTCTTTTTTCTTTTTTCTCTCTCTTCTTCCTTATTTTTCCTAGGCTTCTTTCTAATCTTCTCACCATCTTCACCATTTTCTTCTTTCTCTTTCATGAGATCATTTTTCTCTCTCTCTTTTGAATTATTCTCAATGCTATCAGTGATGTCATTTTCTTTCTTTGTGCCATCTTTTCTCTTTCTAGTTTTTACTTTATTTGTTTTTTCTTCTTGTAAATCCTTCTTCTGATGCTCCTTATCCTCATCCATTTCCTCCTTCCTTTCTTCCAAACTCATTCTATTTTTCTTAACTTTTATTTTATCTCTTTTATTTTCTTCTTCATTTGTTATAACCTTTCTTTTTTTCTTCCTTCTTCTTACATTTCTTTCAATATCTTCTTCAAAGCCATTTTTTTCATTTTTATCTTTCTTTCTTTTACCCTTATTACTTTTCTCTTTTTCATTTAAATTCATTTGCATATCTTTCTTCTCATCATTTTCTTCATCTCTAACCTTTTTTTCTTTTTTCTCTTTCACTTCATCACCTTTACCTCTTTCTTTCATATTCTTATCTTCTTTAATTACAGTATTTTCATCATTTGTATGTTTCCTCCGTTTCTTTCTTGGTTCATTATTCTTCTCTTTTCCTTTATTCTTTTTCACTTGTTTTTCATTCATTTCTTCATTTCTATCCTTTTTCCTGCTTTTCCTCTCTGTACGATTATTCTTCCAACCTTCTTCAAAATTCTCTTTAACTTCTTCATCCGCATCTGCCTTTGGATCTTCAACTTCATTTTTTACTTTCCTTCTCTTCTTCTTCTTATCTTCCTTTTCATTCCCACTTTCTTCTTTCTCATTCAATTCTTCACTCATTTCCTCATCATTAATTGTTTCGTTATCACCCATTACACCTTTATTCCTACTTCTTTTTTTATCCCTTTTCTTTGATGCTAATTCGATTTGTTTTCTCCTCCTCCTTTTCTGTCGTTGTCTTTGATTCCAGTTCTTTGATCTTTCCAATTTCTGATTCAATTTCTTCAAGACATCTTCAAGATTCTTCTTTATTTCCAAAACACTGTTCATATCAATCTCACTAAGTTTCTTTCTTGTCTCATTTTCAGTACTTTTGTCAGTTACCTGATTCACATCAACTTCATTCTTTCTGTTTTCTGTTAATTTTTTCTTTTTCTTTCTTTTCCCCTCAACTTCTTCCCCGTGTTTTGAAAGTAAGCCATCATCTTCTTTTCTTCTTTTTCCCGTTTTATTCCTTTCTTTTTTATTACTTTGTTCATCTACACTTTCCTTTTCCTGATTATTTTTCTTCCCAAGGTCATCTCTTTTACTTTTTTTTCTTCTTTTTTTAGTCTTTCTTTCCTTTTTATCTTCCACCTCTTCCCTTTCAACATTTGTTACTTTTTTCTTCTTTCCTTTTTCTTCATTCTTTCTTTTTTCTTCTTCTTCTTCTTTCTGGAGTCTTAGATATTTTTCTATCAAGGCCTTCAGTTCTGATTTTGTTCTTTCATTTTCTACCAACTCTTTCTTTGAAGCATCTACCTCAACTCCTCCATCATTATCCTTCTTTTTATCTTTTCTTCTTTTCTCTTCATTTTCTCTTCTTCCATTCAAATCCATCACATTGTCATTACTTTTATCTTTAAGTTTCTTCTTTTTCTTTTTTCTAACTTCTTTATTGTCTTTGTCTTTTTCATTACCTTCTTTTTCTTTCCTTTCCTTTTCTTTCTTTTCCTTTCTTTCCTTTTCTTTCTCTTTTTTCTTCACTTCCAGTAATCTCTTTAACTCATCTTTGTCAGCCAAGACATGGTCAGCCAACTTCTGAACAGCCAAGCATTTTACTTGACTAGCATTGATCTTTAGTTCAGTTTCATTTACCAAACGACGCATTTCCATGGCATTTGACACAAGTTCCTGGTAAATGTTCACAGTGTCTGCAGACTTATTAACATTATTTTCCAGTTTCTTTTTCTTTGCTTTGACTTCATCTAAGGAGGATTTTATATCTTAAACAAAAGAAAATGAGCAAAAATTGGTTTATGTAAATACAAGTTTAATAATTACATTACATATAAAGACAAAAGGAAAACTTTTCTTAGCCAATGTGTTTCATCCTCTGATCGACTTTATCAAAGCAAATAATATATATATGTAGTGATCTTGCAATCACTAAAAATAAAACAAAATAATCTAAAAGAAAATTTAAAGACATTTTCTTTCCCCAACAGATAAGTCAACTTAAACAAATATCACTTTCTCATGTTTAATATTGCCTTTTACTGATAGACTTATCACTTGCAAATAATTGATTCATTGACCAACACAAACAAGAAACATTTACTAACAAACACATTACAAGGACTTTCATACAAATTTGTACAACAAAATCCTTCTGATTATTTATATATATATATATATATATATATATATATATGAAAACTTTCTCAGAGTTAACATGTAGAAAAAGACAATATTTATAAATGTAAAAGACAATAGGAAAACTGTAATATTAGCCATAGAATATAATAGCATTTTCTAAATTCTTCCAGTTGCTAAGAACATTTTGTTTTGTTATTATTAGTTACTTTGTTTTAATAAATTCATTTTGTTTTGCCTTGAAAAAGTCCACATTGGACAAAACACGTCAGCTAATATTACAGTTTTCCTATTGTCTTTTACATTTATATATATATATATATATATATATATATAAATGCTTCACTAGGTTATATTTTACTAACCCTAAACAGGAGTCAAACAAGGTCCATCATTATGTGTGCATGTGTATATATATATATATATATATATATATATATATATATATATATATATATATATGTATGTATGTATGTATGTATATTATTTTATATGTGTGGTACTTAGTGGAAAGCACTCAGTATCAGTCATAGAGCTAACATAAGCTGTATGGATATGAGTTTGTGATTCTGGGTCTCACACTTTTGTGATGGCAGCAAAAGTGTGAAACCCAGGGTCACAAACTCATATCCATACAACTTATTTTATATATATATATATATATATATATATATATAGACAGCAATACTTCTTTTATACATGTTTCATTGAATGTAACAGACAAGAAAAATCTTATTTTTTTCTTAAATTTTTCTAACGTTCTTAAGGTTTACCTTTTGATGGAGGCTAAAAGTGTAGAAACTGTCCATAATGATCATTTTCTGGTCAATTCCTTTGTCATTTTCAACGTATTTATTGTTAATGTTTTTGTTGTAAGTTGTATTGCATGGAAGTAATATAAATTCTAAGTTGTGCAAGAGAGATGTGATTGTGATTCCATGTTTGTGTGGATTTTAAAAGACCTCCATGTTATCAAATAAGGTAAGGCTGACGCTTAGCGTGAATTGTTTTTATATAAAGAGCCTCCATAATCTTAAGACATTTTCAAAAATTAGATATCTCTAGAATGATTGTACTATTAACAAGAATTTTTCTAGGCAGGGGACAGATAGTTGTTCATATGTGTCTAGGTGCTTCTTTTTTTTTTTTTTTTTTAACGATACTTAATAAAAGTGCTGACCAATTGCTGAATTATGCACTGCTTGGGTCATCCTAGACAATCGACTAGAATTATCTGCTTTTGTACTTGCAGGAACATGTTGACCAATAGGAGTCTCCAATCTCTGATTGGTCCATCATCTGTATGCAGCATCACACTGACATTTAAATTTATATAACACTGAACTATTTTGTAAATAGGACAGACCATCCTTAATGAAAGGTGAACACCAAAGTTTGTTTATCACTAGCATTTATCACAAACCTATGTTCCCAGGTTTATATACAAATTGGAATTCCTTTGTTCTTAAGTCCTCTAAGATCAACTTGATTTCTACTCTAGTCCATTGTGAATTGATGAACAAACTATCCTTACATTCAACCAAAACATACAAGAAAGGCAATGTACTGTCGATCTCCACCTCCATAGTAAACTGCAACAATGGGTGAAGGGAACTGAGAAGTGTGTGAAAAGCTGTGGCGTCATTGATAAATTTAAAGATGGAGAATGTATCATCAACATAACGCCAATAGACATATGGTTTACAGTTTTTTTTAAAAAAACAAGGCTCTCATAATAACCAACAAAAATTTTGGTGAGAACTGGACCCACAGGACTGCCCATGGAAACCCCATCGATTTGTGTGCACATATTCTCATCAAAACTAAACTCCACCCACTTTTTTGCTAAGTGCATAAATTCCAAAAACAAAGCTTCAAGAATTAATGCAGGACCCAGGTGACCTCTATAGAGAGCATTGGTACAGATTTTCAAGGTGTCTTGAAGGGGCATGTTCATGTACAAGCTTACAATGTCGAATGATACTAAAGGCTTGTTATCCGAACAAATTTCAGAGTTCTTATGGAAAATAAAATGTCTAAAGCTCTCTTCAAGTCTATATATATATATATATATATATATATATGGCCTTGAAAATGACAGAACACATTCTTTTAAAGGTATTTTTTCATCCACCACTTCTTCAGAAAGATTCATTGGAACAACAATAATCAAAACGGCAAAACTGAAAAAGGTAGATGCCAGGGGTAAATAAGGAGCCATGACTAAAATAAATTTCTTACTAAAAAGAAACAAATCCGTGTAAATTTTGATATTGAGCAAAATAATAAAATTTTAAAGAAATTTAATAATCTGGATCATAATACACATTTCAAGGAAAATATTTTTAATGATACTAGCCAATGCCCACTGCCAAAGAAATGTTTAACTAAATCTTTTGTTTATCTTTGTACTATCCCTACAATAGAGAATCAAACGGTTGAAAAATTCTATATTGGCAATACTAAGAATTCTTCTGAGACTAGGTGGTATCAACATACCTTGTCCTTCACCAATAGTACAGAAATAATACATGATTTTCTAAATATCTTTGGAGTTTAAAAGATAAAACTTCTAAGGGGAAATGGAAAATTTTAAAAACAGCAAGGACATATGAATCCCGTTTTCTGTGCTTACATAAAAAACTAGAAATTATCAGATTCAATAAAAATTTCTTATTAAATCAAAGGAATGAATTAAAAGTAAATTGTAAACATAGTTTGTCTTTTACCTTACAATTTTGAATTTGATTATGCTTTTTCTTATATTTTAGTTGTACTGCATTGCACCATATATGGCTTATGTTTCTATTTGTAAGAGTAATTTGGATTTAATATAATTTTGTATTAATCTCCTGGTAGTATTAGTAACATCTTGTATGAATGTATTGGTATTTGGTTGAGATTTTTGCCATTACGTTATTGATATCAACATCTTATATGAAGAATCTTTATTCAACAGTTGCATATTAATTTACCAATTAATTCTATACATTTCAACTATTTACTAGTTTCTTAAAGAAGCTATTTATTTATCAACTATAAAAATGTTTATGTAGATAACTTGTTTAGGATTTTGTTATATTACCTCTCCACCCCATTTTTATTTTTTAGAAAATAGCATTTTCTAGTTTGCATAATTTATATACCCATTTACATCTGCTCTACTTAAGGTCTGGCTGCCATTAGCTGCCAATTTACGGGTCATGACCCATTTATAAAAAATGATTTTTTAATTTTTGCTTCTTTGCTTGGTTTAAATTTAATGTAGGTCATATTTGATTGGTTAATCAGAGTAAAGCCCACAAACCTTGTAATCCCCCCACTTTTTTCTTTTTTCATAAAAAGAGGTTGTATCTTGCTTTTAAATCTAAATAAATCGGTCACTTGCCAGTAATTTACAATCATCTGATTGTCTCGATACACATTGAAACACAACTGCAATTGTGGAACAATTTTGACATGTTTTCAGTATAATATCCTAAAATATATATATATATATATATATATATATATATATATATATATATATACATACACACACACACACAAGTATATAATTGGTGTATACGAAAATATTAGCATTCAACATCATCACCTGATAAGACACCGGGAATATTGAAACAAAATGACTATTTTTGTAGTGATTTTATAACATGTTTATGCTATAAATTTTCTAAATAAATAATTATATATATATATATATATATATATATATATAATCCCCTACCACCATTGAAAAGTAATGCTCAATACTTCCTCTGTCTGGCAGATTTGAGTGGACTCAAAAAAAATGGCTGATATAAATAAATGCATCCTATGATTATCTGAAGAACATTTTCAAAATTTTTTAGGAATTTTTTTTTTTTTCTTACAGTGGTGTTCACCCTGTACAAGCCCAGGAGCCACTGTAGGTAGAGGGTTGCAAACTAAGAAATACAGTTTATGCAGACATGTGGAGGAAGATAACAGTTAATCCTAGACTTGAACAAGCCAAGATTGTAGTGATCAGGAAAAGACACTCTTGTTACCACAGAGCAGCAGTTTGCAGGAAGGAGCTGCTTCAATAGAAATTACATCTCACAAGTGGAACACAAAAGGAATGAGTATGATTCACTACAATGTGCATAGCATGTTGGATCTTAGCCATAAAGGTTAAAACTAGTAGAACTAATGAATGTAGTTCATCTGAGAACTTTCCATGGAAATAGTGATAGAGCAGTGAGAGGCTTGTGGGAAAGGAGTTATAGGGCAGTAAACAATTTGTCACCCACAAGGACATGGAGACACTTGTGGACAATCATTTTTGAAAAATGTCCCACTATATTTGAATCTTTCTCAGTATTTTTAGTTACAAATAATCAATAACAATAATTTCAAAAATCAATCATAGCAAAACGTCTCGAAAATCAATCATAGCAAAACGTCTCGAAAATCAATCATAGCAAAACGTCTCGAAAATCAATCATAGCAAAACGTCTCGAAAATCAATCATAGCAAAACGTCTCGAAAATCAATCATAGCAAAACGTCTCGAAAATCAATCATAGCAAAACGTCTCGAAAATCAATCATAGCAAAACGTCTCGAAAATCAATCATTCCTCAAAATCCTCCAAAAGCTTTTATTCTTACCTTGAACATCATTTCCTAGGTTCCTGGATATTTTAAGATGTTTCTTACTCTGAGACAAAGAAGCACTGACAATTGACTGCAGATGCTCTCCTGTAAAATGAAATCAAAACATTTACTATCAAAGAAGCATGCAAAATCAAAAAATGGTGTAATGTGCAAAGTAATTTTAGGGTGAAGAATTTTTAATCCTTGTTAGTATTGTACCATTACCACCTTAAATACATACACAGATTGCCAAGCAGATTTTAAAGGCAAGTAACATGTGATAAAAAGAGAATATATACTTATATAGTCATCTCATTTATCTCCTGTATATCTTGAGGCAATTATGCTCTTTGTAGTAGTTGTACAATTATTAAATCTTTATTTTTAGTCTGTATTCTTATTTTTTTTTAACCATTATTAATAATAGCTGTTAACTCCTATTTACTTCCATCTTATTTTTTTTAATCAATTATTACAAATTCAACTACAAAATTATAACAGGGAATAAACAGTGCTGAACAGAATATAAACATTGGCTCTTGGGGAGATTCTAATGTCCCTTTTACCTCAGGGAAACCTAGTTGAATATGCCAGTTGCTCTACAAGGGCTCACCAGTTGACAGAAGATCAAATCAGAAATAATTGACTCTCAGTACTCCAGAATGATATTTCCGTCACCCCAGGGAAGTCCAGTGTGCACATCAGTTGCTTTAATGACTAAATTGCAAGAAGTTGATGGATTTGCAGAAGACCAAATCTAACATATCACTTTATTTCACAACATATTTTAGTGCCATATTATTTTTACACCTGAATTATTAATACTAGTATTTTTTCTTAGATGAATAATAATCCTTATAAGAAAATGGCTGATGTTATCATTACCATTGTTATTAATTTTTATTTACTTTCATCTAAATTTTAAATTGCTTTTTATCACAACTTTACACAAGATGTCAGTCTACTGCAATGAGAAGATATTGTGGTTTAGAAATAAAAATTAATCTTTCAGATAAAAAGAAAGAGAAACAAAAACAGAGAGAGAGGGCAAGTTTTCATCAGCAGTAATAAGAAAGAGAAATAGTGGCAGAGGTAGTTAAGCTTAACAGCAAGACTTCAGCAGCAGCAATAAGAGAAGACAATAAGAACATTAGTTTTAAGACACAAAGTTCTAGCTTCAAGATTGTCCCATTGGACAATAGTCTTGGTTTGTAATTTGGTAATTACAAGTTCAATCCCTGGGCTGGGTAGTACAGACTCAGTGGAAAGAAGACTAGTTATAACTGAGCAGTCTAAAATAAAATAAGATTCAATATCTCTAAACATGAACTGTGTGATAATCTACTGCTGTAGATTAAATAAAGAGATCAGTGTGAAATTCACCAAAGGTTAACTGTATCAACGGAAACTTGAAGACAGCCAGGGAACACAATGGTCAAAATAATGTTATAATATCAACAAGCATTAGTCTGACATTAGTGCAGTTGTAAGTAATGTAAATAATGATAATTCCTCATCACAGAAATCCAGACAGAAAGTAAATACTAGAATAAGAATAAAATAACGAGAAATACCCATAAAATCTTATGGTTTTCAAATTTGAATTTCCTGATGAATCTTAATTTGTAAGTTAATGATTGAATATGATACTTGTGAGTTCTATGACTATAAAACACCCATGGAAATTCATTCCCCAGTTACATTATTAAATATTTAAGCTTAACAATATTAACAAAATATTACAATAACAATCATAAATATAAATGAAGATCATTAAAGAAATAAGAGTATACAAATGAAAATATTTAAAATTAACAATGTTTTCCATTTCACTGAAGCAGACATTAAACACATGAGAGCATTATCATCACCTTTATCTTATCTTTCTTTCTTTTCCCTACCTTTTCTGAAAATCAAACAGCACCTTTGATAAATCTTTTCAACTGCTAATGCTTCAGATAACAAAAGACCAATATAAAAATAAATATAATATTGTTGCTACTCACACTTTCAGAGCAACACAATCACTCTTTCTGGTTCACTTCTATATCCAATTACACTTACTCCTTATGTAACAGTATAAAATAATTAGAATTCTCACCAATTTGTGACCACAACAAATCTACTCTAATCAAACTTACTATTGAGTACTATTCTAATATATATATGGCTGGATTATTAATCCACAGTAACCTCCATCTTTGTTTATATATAAACGTTTTTGGTAATGTTTAACCTTCATGCCCACAAAAAAAAGTGTCAAAAGAACATTGTTATTATTGTATACACTTTTGACTCCCTCAGCAATGTTTATTTTAAAAAGCAATGATCAGAATTGTAATAAAACCCAAACATATGAAAGTATACATTTTCTTTATTCTTGAGAATTGACAACAAAGAGGTTAAACACTAATTATTTTATTAGATTGTTTATGTACAAGAATAATTTGATATTTAAAAGATTATAAAGATCTGTGAACCAACTATAATGAAATATTATTTACCATTTTATAAAGAATTAAATATAAAAAGATATTTTTTAATTCATAAATTTATAAAAATGCCTGTGAACAAAAAAAATTTAAATAAAAACCTAACGACTTACTAATTATAAATTTTGAAAAAATGCATTTTCCAGGTATTTCTTTCATTTGCTCTCACTAGATATTTTTATACACTTGTAAATATAAAATTATTCTTGTAAATAAGCAATCTAATATTAGGTTGGTGCAAAAATAATGACGTAATGTCGTTTTTTGATGTTAAAAAATACGTCAAAAAACAACATTATTACATCATTATTTTTGCACCAACCTAATAAATAGTGTTTAATATCTTTGTTACCAATTATTAAGAATAAAAAAAAATGTATAAATGTTTGGGTTTTATTAAGATTCTAATTGTTTTTAAAACAATAAACATTGCCAAGGGACACAAAAGTGTATACAGTAATAGCTGTGTCAAGGGAACAACTATCCTTTTGACACACTGTTTTGTGGGTACAAAGTTTAAACATTGCCAAATTATTTTACATAGATTCATTTCCTATAAGCAATCTCTCATCTTGACTGGCTTTACTATTTTCTTTACTGTTATCACCTGTTATTGCAATTTTGCTAAGATTTAAAATAAAGAATATGAACAAATGGCCAAGTAGTTAGACCTTCTAACCATAAGACATGGATTTGAATCTCACCATTGTCGATTTTGTGACTTCTTGGAAGTATCAGCTTGCAGAGATGACCCCAAAAGTGTGGCAACTTTAGGAAGAGCCTGAAAATCCTACCACAGGTTAACCTAAGCTTTGTGAATAAAACTGTGGAGACAAAACTGTTTGGCAACTATTAATGGTTGTACAAAGTCACAACTCCTCACCCCATGAAAAAATCAAGCTCTTTGTCTTAGCTGATAATCTATATTGAGATGTTGTCGTGATAAAAACACCTATCCCCAGCAGCCTGGTCACTCATGGGGATGTCTCAGCCAAAAAAGCTCAAAATGACTGGAATTCATAAAAAAAGTGAATCAAGTCACATGAGCTTGCAATATGATGAAAATGAAGAATAAATTTGTAGAAAGATGTTACTGAAAATAATAATTTATTGATCATCTTTTCTGAACATAATTCATTGACATGGTTATTTTTTTATTAATACATTTTATATTCTTTTATCCCATCTATTATTTCAATGTCAACGCTTATCTATTTTCATTGAAAATGGATTCTGCTATGCCACGTGTCATTATAACAATAATAACTTTTTAAAAATAAATAGATGGATTTGGTATATAAACCAGTGTTTCAAACTGGTAAAGGTATCACCTGTTTACCAAACAGGTGATACCTTAACCTGTTTGACAAACTGGTAATGGTATTACTTATAAGAAAAATGTATGATATTGTAGGAAAGGTCACAATGTAATTTATGGTTTTATAGTCCCACTAATATCATAAGACTGCCCTTGTCTTATGACCTATAAAAGTTAGTTAAGATATTTTACATTTTTGAATTATGAGACTATAAACACTCTTGTCATTGGACCAAAAAGATTAAATCTTTTTTCTTTTACAATTCTTTAATAAGTATAGAAAAAAAAACCAACAAAATTAAATCAAAATGATGACATATTTTCTACAAATTAAAACAGCTGTTAAAGATTTTTAAAATTACTTGTCATATAGATATGACTGTGTCAAAAGGGTCCAATCACATTCCATATTATGAAACTTTATTTTTAACTCACATCTTTAAAGATTTGTGCAAAAAAAGACAATTCCATGAAAATCTCAGAAAATGCTTTTCAGAAATAAGTGTAGATATAAAAGATATAATCATACCAATTTGCCAGTTTTTCAATAAAAAATGAATCTTTTTGTCTCTTTTTTCCTTTTTTTTCTTCCATGCATAGGAATTCTTTTCCAGCCTAAACCTGCACAAATAATTTGTGTTATTACACTAGCAAAGAAAATAGATTTTCAAACAAAATTTATTTTCAAATTAGCTAAAAAGAACTTGCTTATAATCTTTTAAGTTCATGTCATTTATGAGCAAGCTTTTCGAGGATTACAATCTTAACCAAATATAAAAAATGCAAAAAGAATTAGTAAATATTAGTGCATAAATTAGTGCATATGTAGTTCTTAATTATATTTGTATATGATCAAAAAATACTTTGTTCCCTGTACAGCTCCAGTAAGTATCTGACTCCTACTATCCTCTACTTTCACAAAAGCAAAGACCAAAAATGTAGGCATTTTTTAACACTGGAATATGATTCATCTAAATTTGCATATGGCATTATGCAAATTATTGAGAATAATGGAAATATGAAAACTGTATAAATTTAAAAGAAAACATTATTAGCTGTTTCTTTCAAAATATTACTAAATCTAAAAAATTAGTCATAATTTTATGCATTGGACTTTATTTATACATTACTAAACAGTATTTACATTATTCGGACTATTGTCCTCATCTTTGTTGCCATATTTGTCACAACGTTTTGGCCGTTGTACGCTCCGGCCTTCTTCAGGTGGTTGGAATTTCGAACCGAACCCTTTATTTCGATCACTGGGGTAGACTGTTCTAGTTTCACGTGTCATGTTTGATGGATGTCAGTTATCACTGTGCCATGTGTCCTTGAAGATACATGGCACAGTGGATAAAGGTTGGTTAGATCCAGTGACAGGTCCCAAAGAGTGTGAGTTCAATACCCGGTTTAGGCAGTGGAGAACTTTCAGAGGGAAAATTAGCAGGAGATAACTGATAACTGACATCCATCAAACATGGCACGTGGAACTAGAACTGTCTACCCCAGTGATCGAAATAAAGGGTTCAGTTCGAAATTCCAACCACCTGAAGAAGGCCGGAGCGTACAACGGCCGAAACCTTGTGACAAATATGGCGACAAAGATGAGGACAATAGTCCGACTAATGTAAATACTGTACATAATACCTCATCTCAGAAATATAGACAGACATTACTAAACGTCTGATTATTTTGTCTCTATAAAAAAAAATTATAGCATAGGGTATTAAGGGGCACCTAGAATGCACTAACAGAATGAAAGAAAAAATCCAGATGATTTGCAACTTATCTGTAATTTATTTTTTAATATTTCTCTAATAATCATCAAGCAAAGGCAAAGTACACTTTCACTCTTAGGATATAAAATGTTTGAAAGCATTAGAACATTGCAATAAATTTGGAATGACATTTCATTTTTCCACCCGATATTAAATTCACTCTCCAGGAAATAATTCTACCCTCTGTATATTATTTGCAAAAGAGGTGCTTTTTTTTTTTTTTTTTTTTTTTTTGCAGATTATTATTCTTAATCAATAAGGATAGTGTTCTCTATTTGACAACTAATAGTTATCTCCCTTGAAATCCTATCTATTAGGTTGGTGCAAAAATAATGACATAATAATGTCGTTTTTTGACGTTAAAAAATATCATGAATGCTGATTAAACAATATTATCATTCAGTTGCAAATCAACAGGATTTTTTTCTTTTATTCTGTTTAGGCATTTTAGGTTTCCCTTAATAGCTCAAGCTATAATGCACTGTTTTGCTTACTTCAATTAAACATAGTCGTAAATTAAATGGATCAAAATAGACAATAATGTAAATCAAATTATAGACCAAAATAATGTTGTAAATTAAACTATGGATCAAAATGAACCATATTGTAAATTAAACCACAGATCAAAATACACAATGTTGTAAATTAAACTATAGATCAAATTAAATAAAGCTGTAAATTAGACTACAGATCAAAATAAACAAAGTTTTTCATTTCCAAATTCCTCAATAATGAAAATAAGACCTTTTCAATAAGGTACAGTGGAGTAATAGATAACGGCTCAGACTGAGGAATCAGAGAGCCGAGTTCATATTCCATTCAAATCCATTACATTCACTTATGTGCTAATACCCTAGGGAAAGGTACGAATCCTCCTCTTCTACCAGCTATGAGTAAATAGCAGGATAGACGCGGTTCTATAGCCTTGCATGGCAACTGGTCTACTGCAGAAAAAAATGGTAACCTACTGCAGGAAAAAAAATCTGCCTCGTCAGTCATGTATCGAAAGATACATGATCGCCTAAGGGTGTATCACACATGGCACATAACTGACTGATAGGACTTTTTCAAATTCCTATTTCTTACAAAAGACTCCCAGATATTAAACACTCTCTAAAAATATACACCTAAATCTTTACTGCTAAATACAAACAGATCTCAAATAATTAAGACAATCAAAAGCACTAAGCATAGAGATGAGATGGACAACACAATAGCTAGTTGACTTACGGTGAGAGGACACGACTACAGTTTTCACATCTGTGAATTCAAAGTCATTACTATCATCATGGTCATTATTTCCAGCTAATGACTCGCTGGTAGTTGTTCCTGACTCAGATTCAGTAATGTCCATCTTACCACTACCCTGAACTTCACATTCCATCTCTGTATCATCCTCTCCTGATCCTTCTGTATCAAGTTTTTCACATTTACCAATATTTCCTGAAGAGACTTCAAACAGCTTCATCCACATATCATCAAGTCGCTGAAAAGAAATACAAAAAAAAAATTAAAAACACAATTGAAATTTAGTTAGTTATTAAAAAATGTTTTAAATAAAATCAAATATAACAATAAACCCAAAAATTAGAACAGTTCTACAATTTTTATACTTTTACACACTTATCTAAAACAGTTCCTGATTGTGTATATTTTTCATCAGAATTAATTTGTATATTGGGTATCTTATGATAGGAATTTTTTTTTTTAGTTCAAATTACTTATATACTAGGACATTATCCATAGTAGATAGGTTCCAAAACCATATTTGGACAGTGAAGCTTATCTGATGACAGAAAGTATGCAACTCCCTCATCTAAAAAATATATTTGACTTATGGGTAAACCACCTGCAAATATAAAATGAACTGGGCAAAAAAATTACAGTAAAATAATCCAAACTTTGAGCTTTTCCCTCTAAGAACTTAGATTTTGAGGACATTTAAATTAATTTTTTTATATTTTTAAAATACTTTTAAGATTTATATCTTTTTGTTTGTTGATGTTTCACTCATTTGAAATACATTAACAAAATAGTTTGAATAAAAGTTTTAAATGTAAAAGATTTGTGATGAGACCCATCAGAGGAAAATGGAAACATAGTCGGCAATTTATGGTGAGAAATAAGAATTAGAACTCAGTTCTCTGATTTCCAATTCCAAGCTTTTACCACCCACACATCAAAGCTTACAGCACCTGGTATTCCCAAGCGGTCACCCATCAAGGTACTGACCAGCCTAAACATTTGACTTTGGTGATCATATGATCCAGCAGTAAGACAATACAATCAAATCCACCAACTATAAGTAAAAAGGACTATACTTCCCTTGGGACCTCACATTCTTAAATACATAAAAAAATTAAAATTATATTATATTAAAACATTATTACACATTGGTGTAACGTGACTTGCTATTTTAATCTGCATTAGTTTTCAAATAAACAATATTAAAAAAAAAAAATAATAATGACACTGTCTACACATTTAATTTCCTTTCTCACACAATCTCAATGACAACATTTGGTGCCACTCCAAGTTTCATCTACATGGCAAACATCAGGCCCAAATTGTAATATATCAACATTTATAAGTTACTGTTAAGATGGTTTTGTGATGTCAACGAACACTCATTGCCACTTTTGTAATATCAACAAATACTCACTGTCACTTTCATAATGCTCATTGTAGTAGAGACTTTGTAATCGCAGATACGACTATAGTAACACCATTGAACAATACTGGTGTCAGACACCCTCAAATATCACTCGCACTAATAGTACTTGCTCGATAATACTCGCTCGAAAAGTAACTACCGAATAGTGATCCCAATAGTAATCCATATAGTGGTCACTTAAATGTCACACTAATTCCCATATATACATTTCCTTTACCATCACGTGATCTACTTATTCAAAATAGGATCACCTTTGTTTGCTCTCTGGTGATGTGTGTTCAAAATCCAATGTCGGCAGTGACACTTTATTCCTATATAAAACATGGCAGCGTGGAGTAATGGATGGCGGCTTGTATTGAGGAAATGGAGAATCTAGTTCAAGTTGAGTTCATTGCATTCACTTATGTACTATTATCCTTGGGAATGGTATGAATACCTCTCTTCACCCACCAGCTATAAAGGACAGACTAGACCCTATAAACTTGATTGGCAACCAGTCTAGGAGAAGGAAAAAAATTCAAACCACCTGCTGCCTTGTAGGTCTTGACTCTTTAGGCAAAGGCTACAAGAAGGTAACTTAAAAATGAAATCCACCATCTTGAAGAAAGAAACTGCCCCCTCCACACACACACACACACACACCTCTACTTCAAGCTGAGACAGAAAATAATGGACTCCTTGGATTTAGTACACTGGTTGGAACAAATGCAAGATTGGGACATGGCATGGTACCATGGATCTCTCTGATTTTGGGCCCATTCAACTATGTGTGTATCACATAATGCACTGCAGATGATAATGACAACTCTTAGAATAGTGGATCTGTGCATTTACTTATGAAAAAAAATAAATAAATTGTAAAAAAAATCATTTACTACAAAAAAAAAAAAAATAAATATATTACAAACAAAAAGAAAAAAATTTAATTCAGGAAATGAAAAAAATTATAATATATATTATATATAAGTGTAATATTGGAGGAATCGAGACTTTTCTCATACAGTCTCAGTTACAGTGAACTGGTCATGTCTTGAGAATGTCTGATAACAGGATACCCAAGATCCTAATGTACAGCCAGTTAGATCGGGGCTACGGGAATGTAGGACGCCCATGGCTAGGATACAAAGACAAGCTGAAAAGCAACTCATCAGCTGTCAGTATACCACATAACACCCTTGAGTGCTTAGCCTTGGAGCGGGTAGAATGGAGATCAACATATTTTAGTGGACTCAGCAGTTTTCAATCTGCTTGTTTTAATCATCTTCAAGAAGCGAGAGCAAGAACTAAAAAGTCAGCCAATCTAACAGTGATCTCATCTCACAATCCTCACTCTTGCTCCATATGTGGCCTCCTTTGTAAATCACTAGCAGGTCTTAAATGCCACTTAAGATTATTGCACAAAATTTCATAACTGAATCAACTAAGATGCCAGATCCTCATACGTCGAAACTGATGGGAGAATGCATTATATAGATATATATAAGTGGACATTGAAGTCAACACTTAGAGGTGACAGGCTGTTTCATGCTAGATGCAATTGTGGCCTGAAGATTGCATCTATCATGAAACAGACTGTCGCCTCTGGGTGTTGACTTTAATGTCCACTTTTTACACATGCTCTATCTCTGATATTGAGCATTTTATCCCATAAATATAGCACACCTTAAGAGTATATTTCTTCATATATATATATATATATATATATATATATATATATATATATATATATATATATATATAATAAAAAAGCTTAAACACTAATATTCCATGGTTATAATTTATTATATTGGAATCAGAATTACGATTCAATTCATCAGACCTAGAAATTCAAAAAGAAATCATAAAAAATAACTCCGGGAATAATAATAATTACATATATATATATATATATATATATATATATATCTATCTCGCCAATCCTTCAAAAATAAGTGCAAAAAGAACCAAACGGCACTATCTATTCATTATTGGAATCTGTTGGAGAGTGGCCTAACCCCACAAATAAAGTGGAAAATAATATCAAGAGCCAGAACTCCCCAAAACTTCAGAGACAGATGCAACTTATGTTTAAAGGAGAAAATCTTCATAATCATACATAAAGATCCAGACATACTACTGAATAAACACAGTGAACTAATTTTTAAATGCCGGCACAAAAACAATCTCAACCTAAGCAGATACATTGAAAAATAATCATATAATAAGAGCAATTTTGAGTGTTTTTTTATTCTAAAATATTTCTAAAAACAAAGGTTTTTAGAAATATTACTATGCACACATGAACACCAACACATAATTATATGTATACAACTATGATAATGTGCTTGAACACTGAGGCACCTGTTGATATGTACATGTATATTTTTTTATATGGAATAAGAAGCAGGTTTTTTTGTTTTTTTATAGTGTGGGGGTGTACATTTAGATAGGTAACTATATATTTTGCCATATAAATATGAAAGAACGGGTAATATTATATGTGTAAAGATATGGATTATGTAATTAAATACTGAGAGAGTATTCGAATGCAGGCATAAGTGGGTGCATGGGTGAACATGAGGATAGAGACATGTACGTGTGTAGATATGTGTAAGTGCAAATTAACGTATATGTGTGTATATGGATATGCTGCATATTATGTATATATGAATGTATGTGTTTGTATATATATGCATGTGTGTATGTATGTATGCATATGCGTATGTGTATATACGTATATGTGTGAAAAAATACATATATCTGTATATATGTAGATGTATATGGATATACAGGTGTCTTTAAATGTATATGTATATATATGTAAGTATAAGTGTATGTGGAGATATGTATGAAGATATATGAATATGCGTTTTCTCTGCAGATGTATATGTGTAAATATGGGAATATACATTTGTTTTTTTTGTTTTTTTTTTTACTAATTAATAAAAGATAAAAATAAATTAATTAATAAGATTACTAAATATAAAATAGATTACTCTTTCAATGTACTCTCTGTGAATTTTTCTAATCGACTGTTTCATAGAAAATAATAAAAAACTCCACCGAATTTCAAATTAATTTCTTCGTAGATTGTTTAAACATTTAGATACAGAAAAAACTTTAAACTCCCAAACATGCCCATTAAAGTAACGCGAATTAACAGCGTCTAAAAAATTTGAAAGAAAAACTGTCCTCGTGAAAGTAGTGTAGCTTCTTCCTTTAAAGTCGGTCTCCACCCCTCCACTCCTTAGCCATCTATATCTTAAGACTAGACACAATAAATTCAAACAACATCTAGCTGACACATTTGAGTTAAAAATTAAAAATAAGAATTTGAAATGCTACATATGACACATTCATATCCTCTTTCCCACCTCACTTCCTCACTTCGTTAATTTTACGTATACTTGATGAGGTCCGTCAAAAATGTGTGAATTTCTTTTCATTTTTCATTTCAATTTTTGGAAGTAAAGTCTGATGATCCAGAGCCCTGTTAAAGGGGTTATGGTGAAATAATTTATTACATGGAATCTTAACGTGGTCTGTTTTTATTCAAACAAATATATATATATATATATATATATATATATTGGGATGTAGGCACGATTTCATTAACCACATAGGCGTAAGGCTAAAAGGTACCCCAAAGTAAAATCTCAAATTCTAGTAAAAAATTAGTTAGATATAAAAGAAAAATAAATAAATAAATAAAAATAGAAATTTACTCCAATGCTTTTGACTTGCGAGCGAATATGTTCTATGATCAGCCATATTCTTCTCTTCTCTTCATAAATTCTTTCCCTCTTTATCTACTCTTCCACCCACAAGCCAAGGGCCCGTGAACTTTGAAGTGACCCGACGCGAGAATGACCTGGTTCCAAAATTTCGCAGCTATCAGGCGGCTGACCATAAGTGAATTCCAGGCACCATCAGGATCTACTGCTGCGATTCACGTGATCAGAACATACTAAGTGTGTATTGAAATTTTGGCCATCACACAAACACTGCGTGATTTGCACCCCCATCCTCCTGCGTACACGGTCAAGGACGAAGGGAACCCAGGTGACTGTCTTTGGGGACAACAGAATCTAAGAAAGGATTTTCAGTTTCCCTCTGACCAGCAGCAGTTGAACGTCGCTGGGCAAAATCGTCCCGATTCCAGGAGTTAAAATAGACTGCCCAGAGATGAAGAAGACAGCAAATTCTGTCGACTAGGGGTGAAAGGACTGCTATGAAACTGAATCAACCCAACAAAATGCCTGTACAAGATGCTGTGGACATCGAACACTTGCAAAAGAAAAGGAATCCAGGAAAATCGCCGGCCAGCCAAAATATTGTTTTAGCATAAGAACTCTCGCTTCAGTGAATCAGAACTTTGTGTGAAAATATCAACTCAACTGAAAGATAAGTTGATTATCTTGGTTTGATCTGTTTTTATATATGGATGTATTCGCTCGTGCCTTATGTTCTTTAATGATCCCCTTTGTTAAATGAATTTTCCTTTTTTTTCGTTCTTTACCTGTTTATATATTTATAAATAAATGTTTTATTTTGAAATCCATCGACTTGTCTGTTCTTCATTGACTCCCTTGTGTTGCTTCCATTTCTGAGTGAAGACCGAGAAAAGATCCCACGTTTTCCTTTTTTTAAACCTGTGGTTCATCTATATGCTACAAGTTCGTAACAATATATATATATGCATGCATAAAAATATAAATTCCCGAAAATATTTTTACATTATGTTGATAAAGAAAATCTTATATATATCACATAATTCTCTGTGAGGTACAGAATTTTATTATAACAATAAAAACAGTTAGACTTGTTTTACTTTTCATGATTAAAAAGAAAACTGAAAAATAAAACAAAAATAGCCAACCAGTTTTGTCCTCACTCAACAGAGCTGGATCAAGAGGCTATATTTTGCAAGAAAAATAAAACATAAAAAAATGATGTCTGATATTCTAAAAAAAAAGAAATAAGGCATAAACCTCTACTACAGCTTAAAAGACCAAGGAGGAGTATGAACTGGACAATAGGTGAACCTATCCATTCCTATTTATCTCAAGATTCTTGACAAACTTCAAAGAAAGGTTTGTCATGTAACAAATCCTGACCAGGCATCTCAACATGAGTCACTTTCTTGAAGATTTTAAATCACCGATTTTTTTTTTTCAAAATCGGACCTGGTCATACTGAAAATCTGTTCTGAATCAAAAAATAAAAAACACAATAAAACTAAGACAATATTTAATTAGAGAAGATTTTAATTGCTTTTATGAATAATATATATTAAAGATATAGATGCAGAACTTCTGAAGTATGGATGTACAAGCCTTATAAATCTATTCTTAAAAGGGTCACATGTTTTAAGGGTTGTCCTCCCTCATGGAAAAAAAAGACAAAACCCTAATGAAATTTATTGTCTGCTACACCATAATTAAATATGAACACATTCAGCAGTCAATCTACTACCAATAAATTGATTAACACATCAGAAAAATAAGATCATATAGTTAGCAAATGCTTGTATACAACATTTTATACAAGAAATAATATTTGTTTCAAATCAGATTAACTAAACTTTAAACTTGTGTCAGAAATATTATTTTTAAAAGATTTTTAAAACAGAAAATTAAGTTTTGTTTATAAATGTATAAAAAAAAATGGCTGACATTATCGATTTTACTGAAAAAAAAAAAAAAAAAAAAAAAAAAAAAAAAAAATATATATGTAAGTCTATTCCAATCAGTATAGTTCAATAGATATACCGAGAGATATTACACTATGAGACGCTGGAAGAGTTAAGAGAGAGCCCGATAAACATACCAAGAGACAAGGTAGGATTTTATTAAAATTCAGAGTTTGTTTTCTTTCATGAATAAACCATAAAAAAAGGGAATAGGGCCGACAGCTTTATTATTTTGAGGAATCTAACCAAAAAAGCCATCTGGATAATTCAAACTCATGAGGGATGAGGAGCGTTGGTCAAAATGACAACTGAAGTGAAGGACTTGGGTGAAATATCAAATTGATGGAGAAATTAACCACTTCAGTGGCATTGGTATGAAGTACGAATATGAGAAGGAGGGACTTAAGGTGGATTGATATTCTGCTCCTTCTTAGGAGGAGGGATCTCTCCAAAATTGGGCATGTGATTAATTTTCCAGAGTCAGATGACAAAAGACTCTTTTTAGAGGTTAGGGGATTTACCAAAACCCCAGGCCCCATCAGACTCTACACCAGTTTTGGATGGATGTCCATATAAACAGAAAGTGGAAGTAACCAACACGCCAGTTGTTCCAGACACCGGACAAGAGACAGCCACTACACCTGATCTCACATGACTTCCTGCCTGAAAAAGCCTCAAACTTTGAGCGGAGTTCCAAAAAACTTGTCTAGACTTAGTCACAATGAACAAAGTATCACAAAATATTCAAAGAGAGAAGGGGAGTGCACAAGGCTAGCAAGGATTAAATTGTTGACAAACACAATGTGGGGCAAGGCAACAGTTAGCTGCAGGGATCAAAAACCGAACAGAGTAATGAAGTGGACATCATAGATTTAAAAAAAAAAAAATAAAGAAAGAAATAAAGAATACAAACTTATACCCTAATTGTTGGTAAGACAGAGTTTGTAGCTCATAGTACATTGGAACAGAGGGATTAATTAACTAATAAATTAAGGAGAAAGATATATATATATATATATATATATATATATATATACACACACACACACACACAGAGGGTGCGATTGGTAAATTGTCCCCATTTTTTTTTTTTTTTTTTTAAATTTCACACGTGTTTGTTTTTTATTTTGTTGACTGCACAGTATAGTAGGGTAAGTTGGACACTGTCAGAAAAAGAGCATGATGACATAAGTCACTCTGTCAGAAATTTGAAAATGGCATGCTGTACTGTTTGGCATTCATGCCAGAAGCTCCAATACATACATTTCAGAATGTTTGGGTGTCAATCTGAGGACAGTGCAGAGGATTCAGAAAGGGTTGGATGAGTCTAAACTTTGGAGTGATCATGAGGGAAGTTATGCCTCCATTCATCTTCCCACAGAGCCTCAACAAGGAGGCCTACATCAAGTGCCCTTGATGAGGTAGTGCTGCCCTGGGTCAAAAGGGTGGCTACTGGAAGACCCTACGAGTGACAACAGGACTCTGCACCATGCCACACCAGCAGAAGAACCCAGTGATGGCTGGCTGACAATTTCTGTGACCACATCAACCCACACCCAACTCCCCAGGCTGCAACTCCCTTAATTTGTGTGGGGCGCAATTGAGCGAGAGACCAACAAACCTCCTTGTAACATCAAAGACGATCTGAAGATGAGGATTATGGCATCATAAACCAACTTAAACAAGAAGACTGTCCAGAAGAGATGCAGAAGATTCCGAAGTCATCTGAAGGCCGTGGTTGAAGCCAATGGTGATTTTATTGAATAAATTTACTCTTTAGTATTTCAAGACATTTTTGTGTAATTTTTGTATGTTAAAATGAGATGCCAATACTATTTTCATTTTTGCATAATTTAGATGACAATTTATCCATCGCACCCTGTATATTTAATCCATGTATGTGTTGAATTATTTTGATGTTGTTACAGTTCTTTTGTCACCACAGCCTTTATCTTCTTTCAAATTCTGCATCTAAATATTTCTCAGTGAAATAATGTTTTCAAACTAAACTGCTGACAACATTTTTATAACATACGTCACAGATTTTTTTCAAAGTAATAAACCGAGTTTAAAAAAGTTAAATTCACAGCCATTCTCCGCTTCAGACACAAATCAAAGGTCTAACAAAATCATGGAAGGTTGTGGGGGTGAAACTTTGACCTTGTAAAAATATTCAACTGATACACAAAGAAAAAGCAAAGGAAAAGAAGAAAACAGATGTCAATTCAAAATTTCAAAGTTGAGTTGCTTTAAAAAAAATTTTTTGCCTTTTTTAGTCCAGTTTCTTCGAATAAGAGAGTTTTCATACAAGAAATAGACACAAAGATTTCTTAATAACTCCTCTTACTATATCAACTCAGACTGTTACATCAGTCTGCTACCTGTACTATCATGCCGACTGACTACCATTGTCCCTTTTATTATACCTGGCACATAGATGTATTAGGTTGGTGCAAAAATAATGTCGTTTTTTCATATATTAACATATGTGAGAAAACGATATTATTTTTACACCAACCTAACTCAAAATACACACAAGTATTTAACAGAAAAATGCTCAGCTCTATATGAAAGTGTGTTATTTGAAGAGTATAAAATTTCTAATAACTTAAGAATTATATATGTTTAAAAGCTGAAACTTTGCAATAATTTAATATATGCTTTAAAGACTGTGTAAGTTTTATCTTTCTCTTTAAATTATTAGTTAATTAAATTTTAAGTTGGTATCCACTCAGTAAGGATATCATCACTTATTAATAAATATATGCTTATTTTGTCTGATTAATAAAATATGTTCCAAGAATGTGTCTGCTGTATTTTGAATCAGTTTAATTTTTGTTCATTTTAGCAAATGTTAATTTATATAATTCTTTTTTAAAAGTTTTTCGTCATAAATACAAATTAACAAGAACTCTTTCCGCCAATTAAGCCCATTATAGATTGGATTAATTTGTTCACTGGTTATCAACCTTTTGCAGGTTATTTAAACCCAAAAAAGTATTTTTAGATAAGAATTTTTTTTTTTTTTTTTTTTGAGATAATCATGATTTATTGGTACAAGTCCTACTAATCAACCTGTGGAGAGAAGATGTAGACTCATACCTTTCCCAAGGGTATTTGCATGTGAGTAAATATAACAAACCTGACTGGAATTGAAACTTGGCTCTCAGATTTCCAATTCCAAGCCATTATTCTACCACACATCCATTGCACTACCCTACATCCAATCTTACAGCTCCTGCATTGTTGTTTACATATGGACTATTATCCTCATCTTTGTTGTTGCTATCACCTTTCTGCCAAATTCACGAACCAACACATTAATCCACTAGGCTATTATTCTGTAGTGAATTTGGTAACATATAAATTGTAAGTTCAATCCCAGCCCAAGCAATGTATACTTGGACTCAGTTGAAACAGACAAGCAATAAGAGTGGTATTAAAAATAAGAACAAGAACAGCCTGGATTAAATGAAGGATTTATATCAGAATTCCCTGTAGATTATCCAGATCAATATACTCTTGAAGGCCGGAGGGCACAATGACCGAAATGTTGTGATAGCAACAACAAAGATGAGGACAATAGTTTGAATGCAAATAACATCAATTAAGATTTTATTTTTACATGCAAAATAACATGACACTAAAAATTATTTTCTTTGGCAATGTTAGCTTCTTGGTTGGAAAAAAAGAGCTTTTACCTACCTTGATAATTTGTGTCAATATATGAATGATTTCTTCATAGATTTTATCAATATCTTCTTCCAACACATCAGCTGCACGTCTGTTTCTCTTGGAGATGAGAGATTTAGACTTTGGCATCCTTTTTCTCATCCTTCTTATTCTTTGTCGTCTCTTTTTCATCCATTTCTTCCTCCCTGCATTTCCATGCACCTCACTTGCAATTTTACCCCAATGTTTCAGAATCTTGCCCAATGCCCACACTTTATATGAGTCACTTTGAGATTCCATCGACAATTTCAGAATCAATTCCTTTGCAGAAGTTATTACAGGTGGAAGGAGGCTGAAAAGGTTTAACAAAGTCTAATAGATTAATATTTCAAATTCAAATTTTCAAAATGTCATCGTTGTTTTTTTTTTAAAATCATTTCACTCCAAGTAAGGCAATAAAGCCACTAGGATGCAAGAGTTTACTGAGTCTTAGAGAATATGAGAAAACTACTGTTAAGGAGAGAGAACAATAAAAGAATAAGAATTACAAAGACAGAAGAACATGATCAACATTCCAACCACCTGAAGAAGGCCAGAGCATACAACGGCCGAAACGTTGTGATAAATATGGCAACAAAGATTAGGAAAATAGTTTGAAGGAGGCTGAAAAGGTTTAACAAAGTCTAATAGATTAATATTTCAAAATCAAATTTTCAAAATGTCATTGTTTTTTTTTTAATCATTTCACCCCCAAGCAAGGCAATAAAGCCACTAAGATGCAAGAGTTTACTGAGTGTTAGAGAATATGAGAAGACTACTGTTAAGGAGAGAGAACAATAAAAGAATAAGAATTACAAAGACAGAAGAACTCTGTGACATGACACTGAAATATTAAGAATATGTTTTCTCCCAAGATTTATTCAAGACTTACAGGGAGGATTTCCTTAAAGAGCTGGAAATCTGACAATGAGGTGGGCACAATCTTAGCAACGTAAGATATGCAGATGATATGCTGTTGATGGTAGACACAAAAAGAAAATTACATGAATTTCTAGACAAGTTAATGAAGGAAAACAGAAAAAAAGATTAATCGTCAATTGTAAGAAGACAGAATGTATAATTGTCAACAAGAGAAAGCCCCAGATATCAGCTTTGAATTGGAGACATCAAAATCAAGCCAGTGTAGAAGTTTAAATATCTGGGAAGTGTTTTAACAGAGGTTGAAAAATGTGGCACTGAAATCTGAAGGTGCATTGGAAAAGTGAAAGATGCATTCTAAAAACAGCAATTGAAGGAGGCAGAATGCATGGTTGTTGGAAAGAGAAAAAGCCCATTATTTGAACGACAAAATGGAGATGTCAAAAACAAACAAGTACACAAATTTAAATATCTGGCAAGTGTTTTAACAGAGGATGGAAAATGGGACACTGAAATCTGAAGGTGCATTGGAATAGTGAAAGATGCCGTCTAACAACTAAGAGTATTATGAAACAGGAAAATTCTTGCCAAAACTCAGCAAGCTATGTGGAGATAATCCACAAACTAAGGGACTATTTACATTATTCAGACTATTGTCCTCATCTTTGTTGCCATATTTATCACAATGTTTCGGCCATTGTACACTCAGGCCTTCTTCAGGTGGTTGGAATGTCGAACTGAACCCTTTATTTTGCGGGCTCAAGGACAGATGGCACACTGGATAAAGGCGTTAGTTAAATCCAGTGGCAGGACCCAATGAGTGTGAGTTCAATACCTGGTTACGGTGGTGGAGAACTTGAAGAGGGGAATTAACAGGAGATAACTGATAACTGACATCCATTAGACATGGCATGTGGAACCAGAACAGTCTACCACAGTGAGTGAAATAAAGGGTTCAGTTCAACATTCCAACCACCTGAAGAAGGCCAGAGCATACAACGACCGAAACGTTGTGATAAATATGGCAACAAAGATTAGGAAAATAGTTTGAATAATGTAAATAGTGTACATAATACCTCATCTCAGAAATATCGACAGATATTAAATTCCCCTTTTCTTATGTATTAAGTTTAATCCCTTATAGAACATTTAAATAATTAGTATAAATTTGATATAATTTAAATTATAAATTTAATATTTGGATATTATTAATTTTGTATAAAGATACTTAGATTCAAAATAATTTAATATATTAATAATTTACTTACTGAATTTTTTACTATATAGTTAAATATATAGTATTGAATGGATTAATATTAATATATTTTTATGAACAAAACTTCCGTTTTACAATAAGTATATATAACAGTATTAATTTTAAATCCTTGATTCCATTCTACAATCATTTAAACTCCCATTTGAAATTCTTTTATCCTCCTTTTTTCTTTTCCGACATTTGTTGATATATTACATTTAGATCAGCCTTCATCTTCAATGGCCATTTTCATCTAGACCAATTCCACCATTACCACCTTAGTCTCTTTACCTCTCTATATCTTTATAACTCCCTTCTCTCTTATATGTTATTTATTTCTATCTTCCCTTTGTTAACCTGACAATTACCTTTTTTTTTTTTATAATTTCTTGTGATAAATATGGCAACAAAGATGAGGACAACAGTCCAAATAATGTAAATAGTGTACATAATACCTCATCTCAGAAATATAAACAGATACTGAAAGGTCGAAACATTGTAATAAATATGGCAACAAAGATGAGGACAACAGTCCAAATAATGTAAATAGTGTACATAATAGCTCATCGCAGAAATATAGACAGATACTAAATAAGGGATAGAAGAAAATCAGAAAGAAACAATTTTTTCGAATAAAACTGGCTGCAAATAATTTGTTTTAACTACCTTTTCTTTGGAACATTTGTAGTGAATCCCAATAAAAATAAAATATATAAGCAAAACTAAAAAGAATTTAAATTAAAATAAATTTGCACTTTCCTTTAAAACTTATCTCTTTCTTTCTCTCTCTGAACTTTTCTTTCTATACTTCTCACAACTCACAAGAAGGTGACCCTCAAATAAAAAGAAGAAAACACTGAACATGGCAGAAAAACACTGGAATTTTGCAGGATCAGTGCCTACTTATTTGTGACTGAAAAATACCAAAAATCAAGGAGTCTCCACACATAACTTTCATTATAAAAGAAAAAACACTGAAAAATAAAATAATTTCGGCCAGTTAAAAAAATTGACACAAAGAAACTTTTGATGTTAGCTGAAACTAATGTTTTCACCAGAATCTCAGAGCCTGGTCAAAAGCAAGCATATAAACTAATACCTCTGAGCAAGAAGCAAAAAGAAAAAACCACAACAGAAGATGAAGCAAAAGAACACTACCAGCCATGTATGATGCGTGAAGTAGTAGTTAAGAGGTCATCTGCTAATGATATTTCACCCCTGCTTAGATCCAAGAAAAACATAGTAAATTGACACTAACCTATTTCTGATATTACTACTATCCCTATCATGGTCTTACTTCAAAATACCACTACCGGACATTTTTCCACACTGTTACTAATATCTCCCTTATAAATGAACATTTTTGTGACTCTGCATATCAAAGGACTCACTCAATACTCTAAAGAAAATAAAGAAAATAAATAAAAATATATTATTTATTTTATACTCATGAGTCAGTTCATTTTATTCCTGAACTCATAATTATTCGAGCAAACACTGACATATTGAATCAAGAGATAACTGACAAAAATAATGAATCAGGTAAAAACAATGTCACTCACCTGTCAATTTCAGCAGCAGTTTTTAAGATATTTTCTGTGTGTCCTTTGACCCTATTGACTAATATTTGGAGTTTTCTTTTCTCTTTCAAAGTTAGTGGAGTGGTTGTTGGTTTTGGAAGTTTCTTTAAAAGGGTATAATTAAATTGGGTAAGTTCTTGAAGCCTCAGCTGGCATGACTAAAAAAAAATATTAATAAAGATTAGATAAAGAAAAATATATTTGCAAAGATAATTGCTGTGTTTATGAAAGAAAAAAAATCAAAGAAACTGTTTTGCTTAATGTGGAGTAGTTGGCCATGGTTAAGTGTAATTAGGAAGAATGAATTGAATAAAATAAATAGAATTGACAAGGTTCTTAAAAATCAATAAGAAAATGAGGAAAAAGGACAGGAGTGTAAGCGTTCTGAAAGCAAAGGAAGTATTTGTCGCAGATTACTTCCACAACACAAAGAAAAATCACTGTTAATCCAGACTTGAATATCGTGGGCAGAAAGAAATGCTGAAAACTCGATTCGCCGGTACTATTTCAAATCACAATGCGTGTAACCAGTCAGAAAAATAACTCACTCTCTAACAAACGCCGAAGCCAAAAATGCCCGAATTTTGCGTTCACAAATTGAGAACACCAACTGCTTTTATCGGCAGAACCAATTTTTTTCGTTCGTCGACAGCTGGGATAGGATGTTCCGTAATTTGCATATCAAAATACTTTTATAGCGACTCCTGCGACAGACTTGTTTTTTCTTTAATTCAATTATTCCATTTTCAGCATGTTATGCGGAATACGTGCCCTTTTGTTTGGTAAGTAATTTTCTTTTTCGCCACTTTTCTGTCGTAGAATACACGCAACACGCTGTCACTTGGTTTGACGAGGTAAGTCGCCGTTTTCTTCGCTATAGATAAATAATATAAAGCAAACAATATATATATGAAAGTCAAAATTAAGCAAAGCAACAGTAATAAGGCAAAAAGTTCACAAAGTAAGAATGGTTGTTCCTCTGCAAAAGAGATACAGTCAAGTGATTATAACATTCTGATTTCAAGACAAAGAACATAAATATAGCAGTTGAGACCAACAATTGATCCATTTATATTGGTTAGGAAGAAATCCCAGCATGCATCTGTAGGATTTGTTTATAAATTTGGGGAAGGGATGTTTATAGCAGTCATTCCTGCAAGGATTAGAAGCATCACTTAATGATTTTGTTTTCTTTTACTTAGAATAGCAAAAAGCAAAAATGGTTACAGAAGACTTTGTTGTCTTCAGATTAACAAAAAGAGATAATTCTGCATTTGCCAAAAAACAAGATTGTCTTCATAAAATAAAAATACTTTTAAATGAACAAATTCTTTCATGTTGAATAGAAGTGGTTCCATTACTAGAAAGAAAAGAATGTTTGTTTTTTGCTTTTCTTTCCACTTGTGTTGTTAGGCGTCATGGGGAGACAGAGTAGTCATCTGTCAGCAGCAAGGCAAATGGCCTGGAGGAGAGATATCTCATAGGCTCTGAGAGTGTCTGCCACTGAGTCACTCCAGCATCTTCTTGGTCTGCCTCTCGCTCTCCAGCCAAAATACCTGAGGGTGTATTGCTCGTAGGGCTTGTTGGTTGATAGGCATACAAGTGAAGTGTCCAAACCACTTGATCCTGTCATTTGACGTGCTGTACGATTGATATTGCTCCTACCATATTCTTATTACCTCATTCCTGATCTTGTCTCAAGTGGTCTTGTTTACTGCTTTCCTCAGGTATTTCATCTCACAAGTAATCAGTTTCCTCTCAAGGAAAGAATATCAATATTTCAAAATAAATACTTTGTCCCATAATAATTGCTATAGTTAGTGTATGAAATATGTATGGAAATGTACCAATTATTTATTATGGGACAATTAATAAAAATATTAACAGGTGAATCTCTGTCGCATAATAATTGTTACATTTAGAATATGAAACATGTATACAAATGTAATAACTCTTATGAGACTGAAGTAATAATAACTATTAAAAAATAAATGAATTAATAAAAATATAAAGAAACAAGTGAATGAAATTATTATCCCTGTCCAATAATAGTTGCAACATTTTGTGTAAGAATGTGTATAGAACTGTAGCAACCATTATGGGACTGCAGTAGTAATAATGATCTATTGTGAACAATAAAATGAAGGATTTAGAGTGAAGAAATGTTTATTTCTGAAACCAAAGACAATAAAATTAACATAAAACAGGAAAGTCCTTTTTTTTATATTTCTTAAAACTTTTTCATACATTGTCATACCAAAAGACATAGGACAGGTGCTTAGTATCATATAAGACAACACAGTTCCACCAGCCCTTAACTTTGCAACTAAGACTCGCCTTGCCACACATATAGCAATGAACAAACCCTGATTACCTCATATTCTGCTGTTGAAGACTTATGGCCATATCACTTTGAAACACTGGTCCCCATACAATCACTGAAGTTAAGCAACATCAAGCCTGGTCAGTACCTAGATGAGTAACCACTTGGGAATACCAGATGCTGCAAACTTCAATGTGCAGATGATGTAATGGATAATGGCTCAGAATTGTTAATCGATGAACCAAGTTCCATTGCGTTCGTTATATTCACTTACATGTAAATACCCTTGGGAAACATATGAATCCACCACCTCCTCTTCCCCCATCTATCGGTTACTTTTATTACTAAACCATTATTATCTCAAAAAATAGAAAACTTACAATCTAAACATATTTCCTGGCTTTAAATAACCTGCAAAGGTTTGATAGGCCCTAAAAAATAAATGAATGAATGAGTCAATCAATCCACTGATGAGATGCAGGATCCACTCGAACAGCTTCTTCCCACAAACTGCTGGTCTGCGGAACCAATTCCCAAGAAGATGACTCTTTGATCACTACAATCTTAACCTGTTTATGTCTAGGTTTAACTTACCAACATATATGCAGAAACTATGGCTCTTACTCAGTAACCCTCTACCTTGAGTGGCTTCTGGGCCTTGTACAGAGTGAACATCATTGCAAATAAAAAATTTGTTGAAGCACTTTTGGTGAAATACTGAGCCATACTGTCTCCATAGGTCACCAGAGCTTCCTAATATTCATAACTACAAGATTTTTATTATAAATAGACCTCTCCAACACATACCATAAATGATTGACCTAATGATAAATAAATGTTCCTCAAACTAATTCTGGGAAACTCAGTCCTGATGAACAACAGATTGAAACCCATGCCATATGAACACATCTGATACCATTATAGAACAACCACCGGTCTGTATAGCGCTTTCTCCACAACTGGGGTCTATAAACTTATATAAGGCCTGCACTATACCAAAACCATACCCTCAGCCCAAAACAACTGAAACAATGATTCATCAGACCAAACTACATGTTGACAGTCTTCCAATTCTATTTGACAGTCTATTGTTTGTTACTACAGACTTTTAGCCAAGTGCTCCAGATTTCAATTATTAATGACCCATTGTTGACCACTGTACTGTCCACAGTGGTCAGTAATGACTTCCATCAGGTATCCCTGGCAAACACATGATACCATATATAGAAGGGTTGAATCACCTTCATTCATATCTATTGAAGATATGGATTAAATTCAACAGAATGATTAAATAAGGAACAATAAAGATTTCCCTATTTCCTTATTTGATCATAGGATATCAAATATCATCAGGATTTAAGAAATGGAATGTCTCATTTGTCTGGCACCCATTATCATGGACTGTTTCAACTCTTCTCATAAGTAGCCTGACCAGGGTTCATACTGATTGAGTGTAAATGATATAGGTCAGGGCATTTCCATGACATCAAGGTATGGTGGTGCCACCTACCTTTACATACTTTCCCCATGACTTTTGGCACATCAATGTATATATTATTCACACACACACACACACACACAAAGAAAGAGGAAAACTGTACTGAAGTTGGTAGTTAACACATCAGGGTTAATTATCTTTATTAATTGAAGTTTGGGGTTTAATTCCTGTACTGCAATGTGTAATTGTAATTGTGCCAAAAAGATTGACAGCATTGAGAAATATAATAGAGAATTGTTTGGAAATATCTGGAGAGTACAAAAATAAACAAAAGCAAAAGAAATTGCTAATGGAACTTCAGATGGAATATAAAATTCTGAAACTTCTGTTAGTACCTCCATCCCTCACACCATCTAAAATAGCCATACATTGACCAATCAAAACCAGATTTAGGGGAGAAGTGAAAACAGGTACAAAGTACAGTTGGTTTTACTAGGATGTATAGCTTAGTGCAATAAATTTTCATGAGTTTTTTTTGGAAAAATTAAGTTTTATTATTTAACATCTAAAATAAGTTTACCACATCATCATTCTCATTTCTCTCAATACTACATTGGAGACATATATCAAATGACTTAACCATAGCCACAAACATCAATCATACCTGCCCCCATTACACACCCTTTAACAAAAAGAGATTGACCTTTGTAAGACATTTCCAAAGCCACTTTCATCTTATTTAACTGGTTGCAGTTTCAGCAATATAATTAACAAGGCCAAATGCTTCAAAATGTCAGTATTTGGCTCCAGAAAGAAATATTTATGCATGGCCAGTTGTATGCTGCATGCTCACGAGTAAGAAATCATAAAGATTTATTCTTTGCTGTTAAAAAGGAAAAAAAAAATTTCTTAAAAATATTGTTCAACATGTCCTATAAAATTAAAGAAATTATTAAACTGTAAAGTAGGATTTTTGTTGAAGTATTTTTCAAAAAAAAAAAAAAATTCAGCTTATTCAAATTTCATCAATAGGTTTGCAAAATTGAATGAAACTTTACAAAAAAATGTCAATGATAACTTCAACAATGCTAAATACTGTGAAGATTTCAATATGTGTCAGCATGTTACAAAAAGTTCTAGTTCAATCAAATATGCTTTCTTTAAAATTTTTAAATAAACTCCTCGGGTGTTAAACCAAGCATTTACATTGCTCTTATTTTATTTTACTGAATGACTTCCCTTGGAATATTTAAATTGATTTTGTCTGCAGTATGGCCTTTGGGAATTACAAGGCCGTTTATGTTTTATATGAAAAAATGATGAAAATTTCACACCTCTGATGAAGGACCCCTTTCAAAAAAAATAAAATTTTAGTATATATGCTATTTATGCCTTTTATAGAGAAAATGTAAAATGTTTGTGTGAATATTTCTGAAACTCTCCAAAATGACAAAACTGTCTTGCAATCCAAAGAAAATTTAATAAATAACACCAAATTTAGATCATCACTATCATACCTTGTTTGAACTCTTCTTACCATGATACAAGCCTATGTTAGAACACAACTAATAGAGGTCTGTGTATTTCCATGATGTCAATGTATGGTGGTGCTATCTAGCATTACCTCTATATACTGTTATCCCATAACTTTTGGCATGTTAGTGTAAATTTTTTTAAAATTCAGAAACTACACAAAAATGAAACTTAGCTGTAAAATTAACAATTTTTTTATCATTTCACCTTAAAAAAGGCATTAATGTCACTAAGACACAAGGGGTTACTGAGAGTGAAAGAAAATGAGAAAACTTTAGTGAGGAGAAAGGACAATAAAAGAATAGGTTTCAGGGAGAGAGATGATAGTGATTAATGTTGCATTTAAAGTTTTGCAGATCATAGGTGGCAGGGAAGCAAAAAGCTGGAAGAGAGTTCCATAGGTGAGAAACACAAGAGAATAAACTATTAAAATATTAGTTATGGTGGAATCTAGCTATCTAGGAAAACAGTGAGACTTAGTTGCCAATCTACTAGTACACTTAAATCCATGTGGTTAAAGTACCAGTTATGAAAGTCCATTAGAAGAATTGCCATGAAAATACTCATAGAAAAGGCAAAGGGAAGCAACATCCCAGTGGTGAGGAAGATTAAGTGAGGGTGAAGAAAGTGTCGTTTTTTTTGACATATTTTTTAATGTCAAAAAACAACATTATTACGTGAGGGTGAAGAAAGTCGAGTGAAGGTGAAGTGAAAGTGATGGTGAAGTGAAAGTGAAGTGAAAGCAAAGTTGAGTGACAGTGAAGCAAAGTTGAGTGACAGTGAAGCAAAGTTGAGTGACAGTGAAGCAAAGTTGAGTGACAGTGAAGCAAAGTTGAGTGACAGTGAAGTGAGGTTGAAGTTGAGTGAAGGTGAAATGAAGTTGAGTGAAGGTAAAGTGAAGTTGAGTAAAGGTGAAGTGAAGGTGAGTGAAGTTGAAGTGGCTGAAGTTGAGAGGATGGAAAAAAAATGTTTAACCTTTTGAAATGTTGTCACATCTTGATGAACTTGCTCAGTAATATGAAGTTGATGTCTGCTTTGGTAATTATCTGTTATCAGTTTATGCCTTTCATCCTGAAAAAGACACAAGTTACTATAGACTTGTTATTAAATCAAAAATACATTTAATATATTACAAATCAGTATGAAGGTTGTCTTGAAAGTGTTGCCTGTGCACTGAATTAGGAGGTATGGACCAATGATAATATATGTGGGCTAATGAAAAATATGAGACTGAAACTTTCATGTTTAACATTACATTTTCTTCATTCCAATACTTTGTTAATTGCTTTAAGCCAGTATATAGTGCAGCCCCGCACCACCACCACAAGCTCTCATGCAGACATGGACCTTACATTTTCATCTGCAATATCTGAGAGACTCCCAAACTCCTCGCTGAAGTGGTTGATTTTTCAATCCAGCTTGCAGACATTCAGACACATCATTCTGCAAGGAATGGCTGGGAGTAATCTCTGGGACCCTTGATGGTCTGGTGTGAAATTGAGTGCAAAATCTATTTTGGTATTGTACTACACCTGTTTGTCATTCTTTGACAGCACTCTTCTAGATATGAGTATTGTCCTGAGTGTATTACCCATTTCATCTTAAATTTTTAAATCAAATGATGATGCTTTTTTAGCACCAGATAGAGTAATTCTTATATGTAATGGCGTCTGTTTTTTTTTTTTATTTCAGGTGTTGTATAAATATGGATATAAAGTAGAAATTACGATTAGTCATCAAGTTCTTGAACAAAGTGAGTAATGAGGAAGCTTCAAGGAAAATTAAAATGAAAAGAACATTTATATTAGGTTGGTGCAAAAATAATGACGTAATAATGTTGTTTTTTGACATTAAAAAATATGTCAAAAAAACGACATTATTACGTCATTATTTTTGCACCAACCTAATACTTAGATGAAGACATATAATGAGGAAAGGAGGCTTGGAGAATTTGACGCTCTCAGGACATATCGAAGGCGAGAGGAGCAGAGGGAAACAGCAAGTAATGTGCCTGACAAGATTGTGTAAATGAATGGCAGAACATGAACTGAGAAAGTTTTCTTGCTTTGTTTTGTTTTATGGTATATCAACATCCAAGAGCCAAAATGCCAAAAAAGATATTTTTTGGTTTAGTTTGGTTTGTTTTACTCAATGGATTATTTAATGCTGACAAGATTTTTTATTGCTGGTAATATTTTTCCACAAATGTATTGCTGGTATATTTTGTTTGTAATAATTTTCCTTCAAAAATGTATTGCTGGTAATAATTTTTCCCTCACAAATGTACCACTGGTAATAATTTTTCCTTCAAAAATGCATTGCTGGTATTAAAACCAATTTTTACACCACCACGGCATTTTGATCCCTGTTTGGGGGTCAACTATGCACCCATAGTTGGGACCCAAACAGGTGCCTCCACCCCAGGCCAGGGTGGACCTGGGAACACCAGCAACCAAGAGGCAGCCCCATGCTCCTCGAAACCTCCCGATCAGAGGCCCTGTTGCCAGATGCAGTTTATAGTCCCACCCAGTACAGAGATGTAGTTTATCATCATACCCAGGATGAACTGACCCCAATTAATTATTTTAACTATTTGCCCATAGTTGGAAGCCTAACAGGTGCTACCACCATGGGTCAGGGTGAACCTGGAAACAGCAGCAATCAAGAGGTGGTTCCACCCTCCTCAAACCTCCTAATCAGAGGCCTTGGTGCCGGATGTAGTTTAATGTCTTACCCAGAATGCAAATGCAGTTTATTATCTTACCCAGGACAGAACTGGGAGAGATAGTAAGGGGACAAACATTGCCTAAAACTACAAAGGATAGGAGGTTGTGGAGAGGCATGATCACCCACATATAAAAGAAAAGTTACTGGACAAAAAGTGATGGTAAAGAAACAAAAGCTACTCAGATCAGCAGAGGACAGAAAGCAGTGAAGATCCATGATTGCTGGCTTCTTTGAAAGGATATGGTATATAATAGTAATTGGGATTGGCTAATTTTATGATATATCAACTCTTGTTTAGTTATTTAATGTTGAATTCTTGTATGAGGCACAGGTGCACACACACACACACACACATATATATATGTTTTAAGAAATTTTTTATGTTTATATGTTCTTTTTATAGATACAAATATTTAAGTAATGATATATTTAAATATAAAAAAAAATGTCTTAAAATAATTGTCAGACTTTGTCCATTTCATAATGTGTGACATCATTTGTTTACATTTGAATATGCATCGAGCAGATTGTATGAGAGAAAATCTTGGAGAATTGTAGTTTAAAAACAATAAAATTGACCATGCTAACCAAAACAATTCTCTGTGGCTCAATCGGTAAAAGCATGTTAGGCTATATGACAGTTCCGTATAGGATACAGGTTCGATTCCTGTCGGAGGATGCATATTTTCCATGAAAATTTCTCAGACATTCAGGCCGGTAAATGTCATTAATTCTGTTTATTATAAACAGAGCACTTACTTAAATATTTGTATCTATAAAAAGAACGTAAAAACATGAAAAAATGTCTTAAAATAATTGTTGAACTTTGCCCATTTCATAATATATATATATATGTTTTTATGACAACATTATCAAGATGTCTTACACATCATTTGTTGGATGCACATTCTATTGCATAACAACTAAAAAGACATTCCTGTTCACCTTACCAATACACAAAAATACTTGTCAACAACACCAATATACTATACCATGAAAATAATAAACAAAAAATCAAAGCCATCTATATAAACCAATCAACAAAATTTATAAATATAGCAATAACATAGTAAAGTGCATATAACATTTAATACCATTTTACATTTCTACCAATTTTTGGTCAGCTCCCTTATATTGAAATGTTTGTTTTGCAAAAAGTTCCATAGCTACAACAGATAAATTTTAAAATAATTACAGAGGCCATTCACATGTGTTTTTAAAAATCACCATCACAACAGAATGCAGATTTTATTGCAGTTACAATAAGTTTGTCTTTCTAAATTACCCCTGGTGATGATCTTGGAAAAGATTGAAAGTACTTGGGTTAACAAAAATTATGGTGCCTTCCTTGATGAATTTCATCTTAACATCAAGAAACTGATTAGAAAGGATCAGTATAAAAATAAGTAAACACAATATGTCTATATTATTCAATGAAACATGTTTGAATGAAGATATGCTGCCTATATATATAAAAAGACATTTTTATGTTTAACATTCTTTTTATAGATACAAGTATTTAAGTAAATGCTCTGTTTATTATAAACAGTATTAAATAACATTTACCAGCCTGAAAATCCAAGTAATTTTCATAGAAAATATTCGTCCTTTGACAGGATTCGAACCTGCATCCTATACGGAACCGTCATTTACGCTGACGTGCCTTAACCGACTCGGCCACAAAGGAGTGTTCGGTAGGCAAGGTCGAATTTACTGCTTATAAACTTCAATTTTCCATGAATCTCGTACATTCATAACTGCTCATGGCGTATCAAATGTAAACAAATGACGTCATACATTAAGAAATGGACAAAGTCCGACAATTTATTTATTAAAGACATTTTTATGTTTAACGTTCTTTTTATAGATACAAGTATTTAAGTAAATGCTCTGTTTATAATAAACAGTATTAATAACATTTACCAGCCTGAATGTCCGAGAAATTATATATATATATATATATATATATATATATATATAGTAGGCATGCATAATTTAGCTCTTGAAAATATATTTTCAATTGAACACTGTTTAACAACAAACTAATTCTAAAAACAATGGTCACCTGCATAAATGCGAGGCTCTACAGCAAAATGAATGGAGCACTATGGCTGCTTGGTGTTTGTATTTCTAAAAGCAATATGCTGTCTGTCAAGTGAAGATGGCTCAGTGGTAGAAGCTCTGACTAACACCAAATCAGTTGTGTTTCAATTTGGGCTTGAGGCATTCAGTTGTCTAGTCACACTGAGGAGCTGTGATACAGCAAAACAGTACTGTCTGTGAATGATATAGATATATATATATATATATATATATATATATATATTTATTATATATATATATATAAGAGGTTGCATAATGGAGAATAAGTCCTCCACAAAACCACATAAACAATTTTGAATTCTATCAAGACTGGAATGTGAGGATTGAGTAGCTCCAACCAAAGCATGGCAGCAATGTTCCATTTTTGGTCTAATCTAACTTTTCTAAAGATAAAGTATGGCAGAAGGATTTAGATACTTCCTGGAGCAATAGAATAATCCTGCAATTTCTCAAGTGTTTTTTGCAATGCCAAGTTCTCCCCACAGTCTGGAGAATTTCCAAACAAGATAGCTTTCTATGTGCGTCCAAAGGACGACCCATTTTGAAAGAGAATTATGGGTAGAAAAAGAGACACTAACTCCACAAAATTGTTCCCCTTGGCTTTGAGAGACTTTATTGCTTATGGCTAAAATCCTTCAGTAATTATGACATGAATTACAACAGATATTACACTTTGATCAACACTTGTGTATTTTTTATAACCATTTATTTACTAAATAATATAAATTACAAATATAACTATTTACACAATGTAATAAAAAAAAATTGTGGCTTTAAGAAGAGCATAGCATTTTGTTTTTACTGTTTGAAATTTAGGCAAAGTCTAGCACACATGCCTGCTAAAAAATCATGTGTTGAAAGGACGTCTTTCTTCTGACATCACTACTATTATAATTTAATTAAAATAAACACAATAATGAGTAATTATAATTGTGTAGTAATTGACCATGGTTAAGTGTAATTGACAAAATTCTCAATAAACAGGATTGATACAGAAAAGTGATAGGGAAAAGTTGCATAATACATTTTAGATGCATCAAGAGTGGTCTTCAGTGATGCACTGTCCTCATTGCAAATTTTGGGCAAAATTTTTGCATCATATCGGCTCAAACAGCAACCCTGACCTGACTCCAGACAAGTCTGGCCACCTCCTTGAAAGTGTTGTGCTACACACGTCGACAGTGCAAAGAAATATTTTGACATGGCTAAGAGTCCAACCATTCTTATTGACATGCATCAGTCAGTGTCAGCCAATGGAAAAAAGGCTTTTCATGCTCCCCTCCTTTATACTGGTGTCTTTTTACTTCATTTGGTTTGGATTGGAGCTACTTCCCCCAGATTCCTAACACAGTAAGCTGATCTCTTTCTGGCATAGTTTAATCCAGATGTTTTATACATTTTAAATACTAATCCCATAACAATACTAACTCCAAACAATACCAAACCCAAATCTATCCTATATACTAGCACTTATGCTTCCCCAAAAATTAGTCTAACTTACCACTTATAGTGGCGCTTCTAAAAAAAATACTAAAATACTAAGCAAACAATATGTATATGCAAGTCATAACTAGGCTAAGCAGCAAAAATAAGGTAAAAACAAAAGTTCATAAAGTAAGAATTGTGTTCGCACATAAAAGGGATAAAGTCAGGTGATTCTGACTGCAACGCAAGAAAGAACAAAAAAAAAAATATGGTAGATGAGACCAAATGGTTCATTTGTATTGGTTAGAAAGAAATCCCAGCAAGCACCTGTGAAATTTGTCGATAAATTTGGGGAGGGAAATGTTTTTAGCTGTCATTGAAACCAGAAATAATTCTTAATTTTAAAAAAATGCATTTTCCAGGGATTTCTTTCATTTGCTCTCACAACATAATTTCCCTAAAAAATTTGCATTTTTTCTAAATTTATAATTCCTCATCATTATATTTAAGTTTTCTTGTTCAGATATTTTTATAAATTTCTAAATACAATATAATTTGTTTCTATAGTTTTTTTTTTTTTTTTTTTTTTTATTTTGGTATATAACAAATATTATATTGTGATCAGTTAACTTATGTTTTTATCATCTTGTAAATATAAAATTATTCTTGTAAATAAACAATCTCAAAAGAACAATAGAGACAATCTCATGTGACCAATAATGTTTCTTTATTAATATATATTAATTCTCTAGAATAAAGAGAATGCATATATACTGTTTCGTGTTTTGGATTTTATTAAAATTCTAAAAATAGCTTTTTAAAACAATAAAAATTATTGAGGCAGGATAATAATAATAATAACGGGTGTCAAGAGAAAACTGATCCTATTGGCATACATTTTTTTGCAGGCACATTTGTTAAACTTTGCCAAAATTTATTTCTCTCTTCAATTTAATTTTACTCAACATTGTCAAATTTTCCATTAATTTAACTCACATAAATTTGTCTCAAGACACTTGGCACCTGCAATTTGGTCAGATTACTCATTTGATTGTTGACGTACATGGCCATGTCCATAAGATCTCCAATTCGAATCCTCTGACTGGATATAACATCACGGATACGGTCCAGTTTGTCATAGTAGTAGTTAATATGCTTAGCATATGTACTGCAAAGATAAAATGAATAGAATTTTGAATTTGCAAAATATAATAAGCACTCATAAAGATTCAATAGATCCTCTCTGTACTTGGGAAAAGATACAAAGGCAAAGAGCCACACATGGTAGAGGGTTATTGAATAAGATTTGTGGCATAAGTATAAGAGGAAAAAGTAGGATATTAGGAAGAGGAGGATAGATAACAATGACCCTGGATTTGAAGAGGTTAAAATTATATTATTTGGGGAAGGATCCATGCCTGAGGCTGTTCCACAAAGTAATGTTAAGTAACATCAACACTGGTAAGTACCTTGATGCATGACCACTTGGGAATACCAGGTGTTGTAAGCTTAGATGTGTGGTTGGTGTACTGGATAGTAGCTCCAAATTGTTAATTGGACAGCAAAGTTTCAATTCTCATTGGGATCATTATATTCACATGCATTTTGAGAAAGGTATGAATCAAACTCTTTTTCCCCCAGCTATGGGTTAATTAGTAAAACTTGTACTACTAAATCATTATTATCTCAAAAAAAATTCTTATAATCTAAAAATACAGGCTGCGATGGATAAATTGTCATCTAAATTACACAAAAATGTAAATAACACTGACATCTCATTTTAACAGATATATTTATCAAAATTACACAAATATATCTTGAAATACTAAAGACTAAATTTATTCAATAATGCCGCCATTGGCTTCAACCACAACTTCCAGATGACTTTGGAATCTCCTGCATTTCTTCTGGATGGTTTCCTTGTTTAAGTTGGTGAATGCTGCCATAATGCTTGCCTTCAGTTCATCTTTGTCTTACAGTTTTGTTTGTCTCTCACTCAAGTGAACCCCACACATAATAATCAATGGTATTGCAGCCTTGGGAGTTTGGTGGTCAGATATAAGGGGTGATGTGATTGCAGAAATTGTCTGACAGCCATGACTGGGTTCTCCTGCTTGTGTGGATTGTCTTCCAGCAGCCACCCTCTTGACCCAGGGCAGCACTACCTCATCAAGGCACTTGATGTAGCCCTCACCAACAAATTTGGGAGTCCTTATCAGAATGATCAGAGTGAATTTTCCAAGTTGCCGTACCTTCGTAATCCCCATTAGACTCGTACAACTCTTTCTGAATCCTTTGCACTGTCCTCAAATTGACACCCAAACACTGAAATGTTTGTATTAGAGCTTCCAGTGTGAATGTCAAACAATACAGCATGCCATTTCCAGATTTCTGGCAAAGTGAATTGTGTCATATGCACTTTTTCTCACAGACGGTGCCCAACTGACTCTACTATACTGTGCTGTTGGCAAAATCAAACAAAGTGCATGCACAAAATTCAAAATATAAAATAGCGACAATTTACCCATCGCACCCTGTATTTTTCTCCTTCTTACAAACAAAATGTGAAGATAATAAGGGTGATTCAGCCCTATGGACACAGTATGGTGGGTCTTGACTGTAAAGGGCAAAATTGGTCGAACTAAAGAATGGAGTTCATTTGACCAGCAACAGAATATCAATAAGCTTGCAATGTTTTGTCTATGGGAAAGAAGCTGCAGAGTGGAGAATAAGTCTTCCTCTACAAGACTGTGAAAGCAGCATGACATGTCCCAGTTGTAAAGGTCTGAACCAATGGAACTAAAGAATATTTGCCATGGAAATAACACCAGACTAGTGATAGGCTGACAATATTGTATTTGTGGAGAAAGTTCTGTAGAGTGAGAAATAATTAATCATCCAAAATGTTGCATAGACTCTTTTGAAGAATTGTCATTCTTGGAAAGTGAGGATTGGGCAGATCCAGCTACAGACTTTCTTTCCACTATTTTGATTTCAAAATATTGTACTTCAATTTGTTACTCAGTTCCAACTAATAAATAATAATGTGTGTTCAAATTTACTTCCAGCAGAGGTAAAAAAAAAAAAAAAAAAAATCATTATTTAGTTACATTATTTACCTTCAGACTAATATCCTCATCTTTGTTGTTATTATCACAAAGTTTCAGTCATTGTGTTCCCCAACCTTCCTCAGGTGCCTGTTAATCTGGATAATCTTCATGGAATTTCAAACTGAAACCTTTACTTAAACTTCACAGGTAGATTATTCTCATTCTGCTGTCCATGTTTAAGGATAACTTTTCATTTTAGCAGTGCTCAGTTATTGCTTGCCCTTTTGTCATTCTTAATCATTAGACTATTATTCCAGCCAAGAGGAGTAAAGGGTTGGTTTGTGAATTTAGTGGTATGGTAATTGTGAGTTCAATCTCTGGGCTTGGTAGTAGAAACTCAGATGAAAAGAGGGCTAACTGAGCAGTACAAAAAAGAGAACAAAATGAGAGATCCCTAGACATGAGCAACCTTTCCTCACCCACCAATATAGATTAAATAAAAGATTCAGCTTACAATTCCCTGAAAGGTTACTCAGATCAACAGCTGAAAATCGTGATGATAATGACAACAAATATGAGGATATTAGTCCAAATGTAAATAATGGTGAAGCCTCATTCCAAAAATTCAAATGGAAGAAATCATTCCAGTTAGAAATGAGTTTTCAAAGTGACAGACCAAGGAATTATGTGCAGACTGATTTTTTAGATGGTCATGGTACAGGTAGTGATTGGTTGCTACAGTTTTCAGTTTTTCAAGACTGCTCTCTCAAGGCTTGATAATTCCAGTATACCTTGATGTTTTACTCATAACTGAGAAAAACTTGTTATTACCTTCCATGAAATTCAGGCATATATTTTAATTTTTGTGAAATTGTATTTTGAAATAGATGAAATGAACAAAAATATTTTTGAAGAATATAAAAAAAATCCAAATTTAATTTTTTTCTAAATCCTGAAAATGTTTTATTAGTTTTTTTGTTTCTTTTAATGTTTTAATGTTCATCGATAAACTTTTGTATAAACTTAAAGTATACTTGTTCTTACTCATATGGCTGCCTTGTATCATAAAATGTCAAACAATTTAAAGAATGTTAAATTTAATTCTAATTGTTTTAAAAATTTTTTTTTTTAAAATCATATCACCCATGCAAGGCAGTAAGGCCACTAAGACACAAGGAAGTTGCTGAGTTTGAAAGAATAAGAAAAAGAGAGAAACATTATTAAGGAAGAAGAACAAGTCAAGAGGACAGCAGGTAACGATTGACAATGCATTTGAATTTTTGCAGATTAAAGTTGGCTGGAAAGCATGGAGCTGGAAAAGTGAGAAGTATCAGAAAAACTCTTAGCATAGAATTTATGATTACATCTAGCCAATTCAAGTTAATTTTTGCATTATTGTTCTCCCCAAAGAAGGCCCAAGAGCCACTCAATGAACAGAGTTACTGAATGAGATTGTTTTATGCACATAAGAGGAAGATTTGATTGATTCATTTTCTACAGCTCATCAACCCTTTGCAGGTTATTTAAAGCCAGAAAATTGTAGAATTGTAGATTGTAAGAATTTTGGGGGAGATAATAATGGTTTAGCGATACAAGTTTTACTAATTAACCCATAGTTGGGGGAGAAGAGTTGGATTCATACCTTTCCCAAGGGTATTTTCATGTAAGTGAATATAATGAACCTAAATGGAATCCAGATCTCCAATTAACAATTCAGAGCCAATGTCCATTACCCCACCCACACTTCCAAGCAGTCAGCCATCTAGGTACTGACCAGGCTTGACCTTGTTTAACCAGTCTTTAAATACGATGTGTTTGTAAGCCATAAGAGGAGAAGGTAAGAAATCAAGACTATGAGGATATGTAGGATAGATAACAGTTGACCTTAGACTTAGAGCAATTAAGATTGGGGAATCATCTTCTCGGTAGTCTTTTCCACAAAGCAATGGCTCTTAGAGAGAAGCAGTCTAAAATAAACTTCTACCTTACTAATGGAATACAAAGAAAATGAGGATGATTATACCCTGTGTACATGGTGGGACTTAGCAGTCAAGGTCTGAACTGGTGGAACTAAGGAATACAGCTCAGCAGAACATTTTCAATGGACATAGCAAATAGAATAATGAGAGACTAGCAATGTTTCATCTGTGGGAAAGGGGTTATGGAGTGGAAAATAATTCATCACTCACAAGGTCGTGTAGTTCCATCCCAGATAAGGCAGCAATACTCCATTTTTTAATGCACTGTTATTTTTAAGCAACAGAAATGTGGTTCTACAGAACGATGCTGAGTTTCAGAGGAAAATGAAAACAAAAAGGAGAAGATCAGAAAGAGAAAGTTAAAATTTCTAAGACAAATAATGAGGAAAGAACGTTTAGAAAATTTGACACTCAAAGGACATATTGGAGGCAAGAGGAAAACAGTGCATAATCTACATAATGATTTTTTTGTAAATAGTGGATTGAACAGGGTTTATGAGAGATAGCAAAAAGACAAAATTTACTTGGAGCTACAAAAAGATTTCAAATTCTGGCTGGAGCAGTTCATATTCGTTTTGGCCTAAAGCCATTAGAAAATGCACACATCTTCTTGCATTCTGCCCTGATATCTTGGCAAAACGGTCTCATCATTGATATGCTACAATCTCTGATGGATAAAAAAGTAAACACATGGATTATTCACAGGCCCTCCACCTTAATTACCTTCCCTGTCCCTATAATAGCAAATGAAATGTAGATACAAGCTTGATAAAGGTTGATGGAAATGCTGACCACTTAAGAGGACTTGCACTATATTTTTCTTTTGATAGTGATTTTCAACATGTCTCCACTTCTTTTATGAAATCAAGTAAGAGAGTCTCTTATACAAAAAGCAAGAGGTGAAAAGCAAAACTGAAATATCTACTCACTGATTCAACTGGAAGAACTTGTTTCGCATGTGCTTCATCATCCGAAGCAAAATTAAAGCCTCTCGATTAAGTCCACTGTAGTCTCTTTTTACAAAGGCTGTTATGTTTGGTATGGCACCTGGTGTTGGTGAAGGTCCTTGTTCATAAAGACGCTCATATAAACGCCGGTGAAATGCACTAATGGACAATACAAGATCTGCAAAATTAATATCCAATGAAAAATAGAATTGCAACAAAACACCTTCAGGTAATTTTAGACCAACAATTTTCTTTTTTTGACATTGTTATAGTACCTTACCCATGATAACATAATGGACTATTCCATACGTAATAAATACTGTGCATCAAGAGGAAGCAGCGAGTTCAGTCTGAAGTCTGGAGTGAAGTCCATCTGTCAGTCAGTCAGAGCGAGCGAGTCAGTCAGTCAAGTCATAGGCAGTCCGAAACAGAGTCGCATTCAGACAATTACTACTAAACCTGATTGTTCGTACTAACACTTTTCTACCTCTATGTGTATATTCCTGTTTGTAATATATCTGTGTTATCCCATATCTGTATTCGAGTTCTTCTTTATTGGTTCTACCTTGGACTGTCACCATGGTACAAGGAACCAGACCATAACAGACATAATAAAATCAGAACTTCTGTAAATCAAAAAGAAAATTTCAAGCGTATACCTTTAAGTTTCAACTTAAGGACATATCACGAAAGTTAAGCAATGTCAAAACTGATCAGTACCTAGATGGGTAAACACACTTGGGAGTACCAGGTGCTGTAAGCTTGGATGTGCTGGTGGTGTAATGGATAATTGGAGAGTTGAGTTCCAATTCCAGTTGGATTTGTTATATTACATGCAAATATCCTTGAAAAAAGTATGAATCCACCTCTTCTCCCCTCAGCTATGGGTCAATTAGTAAGACTTGTATCTAAAACCATTATTGCCCCCCCCCCAAAAAAAAACCCAACACACACACAAAAAAGAGATACCAATGTGAGAGAGGAAAAGTCTAGGAGGATAACTCTCCTCCAACTTTCCCTCACGGACGAGGCAGGAACACCGAAGTGGAAAGTGATTAATCTTCCAAAAATAGGAAGTAACTAATTTTCCTGGCCTAAGAACAAAGAGAATTCTTGTTGGGAATTAAGAATTATCAAAGAACCCAAACCACGACAGGCCCCCACCCCGAAGTTGGTCAGTGTCCATATAAACAAACGTCTCGAGGCAGCTGAGCAGAGTTTCACAGAGAGTTTCGGCAGAGTTTTCAGAGAGTCAGACATAGTCAGAGTTACAGAGTCGGAGTGTTGCCTCGCAAAAGCTGACCGAAAGATTTCCACATTCTTTTCGACTTAGTCTTCCTACCAAAAGCAATTTTTTATTGATGAATGACTTAAGATACCATAACTCGCTTAATAAACACAAAAGTGTCACGAATCCATAGAAACAGGCCATATTTGAACCTTGTGAGTGTTTTGTTATTTTTCTTTTACTTACACTTGTGCAGTATCACCTTTACACCTTTTATTTATCATGAATTCCTTGAAAGTTTTGCTCAAGAACCACTTCGAAACATAAACTGCTAGACGTACCCCTTGATAATCCCTGCAACCAACTTTTTGATTTACCACACAAAACCCTGATGTCTGAACAGAGAGAGGTTGATACCATGAAAAAAGCCCCCAACAAATAATGGATATCCAAAGCATGGCACTTAACCAAGTCCAGATGGATAAAACTCTCAGAGTTACCACTGTCAATAAAACCGTTTAGTTCCACTCCCTTGATAAATACCTTTACTAATGCTTTCTTCAGAGAACCTACAGTAGCCACCAAAGTCACTGGGGCTAGTGCTGTCTGATCATTTAAATCCATAGAGGTCCCAGAAGTCACTGATAGTTTAACAGGGCATACCTTAGCAAAGTTTTCTGACATCAATGACATGTGGCTCCAAGTGCTGAGCATTTTGGACCAGGGTGCCACAAAAAAACCACAAAAGCAGCACTTGGTAATTAAATGCAGCTGTCACAGGAACAGGTAATATTGTAAGATTTTCATTAATTTTCTAGTCAGGAGTTGAAACACTCACTACTCAAGGAGGTTGTGTAGCAGCGTACAGTTCAAAATTCCTCTGAACCGAATCCAATGCTCTCATTTGGTCAAACATGGCAGCCAAATCCAGAGTCTTATTCTCCAATAAGCATTACTTCATCAACAAGGATTGTAGACCCCCTAATAAAGGTACCCCTGATGGACTCCTCACAATATTAAGCCAGTCACTGCCTTGAAGTTACAATCTTTACTTAAGATTTTCAATGCTTGAAAATACTTATCCAGAGACTTGCCAACATCATGATGTCAAGTTGTGAGGTGTCAAAGTGCAAAAACCTTGTTCATGGATTTGATATACTCTGTGATTTCAGTAAAGTAATAGCATGTTTATAAGTAATGCATTTCAAAATAGACTCATAGATTCAGGGTGAAACAAAGTTTACTAGGAGTCCCAGCTTGTCCAGATTCTCTTGAGGAAATGCTCCTAAAAAACATCTGAAATGTTTGAAACCAATGTTCCAATTCTTGGGCGGCCATTAGGAACCAGACTCCAAATCCAACCTCTCAGTTTGTAGTAAATATTCCAGTATAACAGTAATATTTGTTAGAATAAATTGTACTGAAAATAGTCTTCACTAAAGGATTTATTCTAACAAAATCTGTTAGTTACATACTCAACAAAATAAGAAAATAAAAACTGCAATATATAAAAAAAATTCAGGATAGGAATAGTCCACTCCAGATAGCAGTGGCAGGAGTCGATGGACTATGCTAATTATTTACAACAGTCAGCAAAAAGAAATATCATCACAGTTGTGATAACAACAACAAAGATGTGGACAATATTCAAAATGTAAATAACTCATCTCAGAAATTCAAACAGAAATCAATTTCATTTATATATATATATATATATATATATATATATATATATATATATATATATATATACATACACACACACATATATATATATATATATATAACTGATTTTGAGGTATATATATATATATATATATATATATATATATATATATACCTCAAAATCAGTTATATTTTCTAAATATGGAGCTCAGCATTTATAGGCAAGGGCCCTTCTCTCCGTTGGTCATGATGATCTGCAGTTCTTACACATATAACACTGTTTTGTCTCATAGTTGTTTGACAGAAGTTTTTTTTTTCTAATCAGCCTCTACTAATTTTTCCATGAGTTAATTACCACAGCAATACATTAGCAACAAGATCTTTTTGGAACCAGCAATGTCCTACAGATCTTAAATAGATTAAGGATTTGTCAGACCTTACTGACACCAAAAAAAGAAAAGCTTCTCATTGTTTCAGAAATGGAAAGGATTTATATTTATTTTTACAGTGCTGATGTTCACCCTGTATTCCCGGGAGCCACTCAAGGTAGAGGGTTACAAAGTACGAGGTACAGTTTATATGGATATGTGGGGAAGATAACAGTTAATCCTAGACTTGAACAGGCCAAGATTATAGTGATCAGAGAAAACACTCTCATAGGAGTCAGTTCCAGAGCAGCAAAATATGAAGGGAATGAGGATGGTTCACTACAATGTGCGCAGCATGCTGGGTCTTAGCCATGAAGGTTAGAACTGATGGAACTAAAGAATGTAGTTTGTCTGAGCACTTTCAGCAGATATAGAGTAGGGTGGACAATAATTTATCAGTCGCAAGGACGTGTATATGCTTTTGGACTATCGAGACTAGAAAGGACAGCTCCTATCTATATATGGCAACAGTACCCCATTTTTGGCTTGATCTGGCTCCTGTAAAAATAGAGGGTAGCAGGATGGGTCAGATACTTACTGGAATAGTACAGTAAAACTGACCTTTCTTGCATCTTTAGAGATGAATCGTATGTACGAATTCTACTTGAGGTCTGGTGTGACTTTTAGTCACAATAGGTGTTCAAAGCATGGGGCTTCCAAGAGGAAACATCCACCCATCGCGACTGGTAATGGTCAGTGTCTGATTGGCAATGATGGAATGTAACTAGCTTGGTTCTCGAGGCATTGAATGTAACCAGCCAGTTTTCATCTACTGAGATGTTAGAGCTAGGTTAGAGAAATGATCAGCCGCCAAACTCTGATCATCAAGGGTTTTGGAGACACACCCATATACCATTGTCCCATCAGCATAGATATTTACAAATGATCAGTGTATACTCTTAGGCAGATCATTTATGTAAAGTAAAAAGAGTCATCCCTCATCCAGCTAGGTTAGAAAAGAGATCAGCCGCCAAACTCTGATCATCAAGGGTTTTGGAGACACACCCATATACTATTGTCCCATCAGCATAGATATTTACAAATGATCAGTGTATACTCTTAGGCAGATCATTTATGTAAAGTAAAAAGAGGGTTTTTAAAAAATGCCTACACTTCTTAAGAATGGCCAAGAGCATTCAATTTTTTAATATTAGAAATTATGCATAAAATCTATATAGAAAGAGAATATTTACCATAAATGTTGTTGTTCAGTTCAACGATATCTTCAATGTCCTCATGAGTATCCGATATCAAGTGACTGGCATCTTCCTTAAGCGCTGAGTGTTTGTTAACAATCTATAATTTTAAAAATTTAGAAAAGGAAAAAAAATCTTATTAATGGTGAATTCCAATCAGTAATTTTTATATTTACCAAACTTAGTTTGTGAGAAAAAGAAATAAAAGCAATAAAGAAAATAATAATAAAGAAAAAAAGAAATTAATTTTCCCATGATGCAATTAATAAAAGAACCTTGAAAGAATTTTTGGTTATCTCTGCAATTTTATGACCTCACTTTTAGAAAGGACAGAATCTTTTGCTTTTCCATTTTCCAATGACATTGTTCAGACGCGTTTTGGCAGCCCTACTCATGAAGTAAATGAACTGGTCATTCCAACTCGGTGCAAAGTTGACTTGAGCTTGACCAATTTAACCATTGTTATCTTAACTTACTTCTGAACCAAAAAGGAAAAATGGGCATAATCAAGAAACACTAAGAACTTTGTTTCACTATGGTCATCCTAAAAAGATGAAATGTCCATAGTAGAAATTCAAGTTTTGTATGCATTATCTTTAATGAAACTTGTATAAAAGAGAGATTGCTACCTTAATACACAATTATATATAATAATAAATAGACATTTTTTCCTTACCAGTAGCACTATTCAGAGTTTTATGTACAATGCAATCTTCAGGTGCTGGCTGAAAACTCCTTTTACGCTGCACCTGAAGATTGTGTAGTGCATGAAACTCAGAAAAGTGCTACTGGTGAGACAAAAAAATCCATATTTATTATTAATATAAATTATAGCTCTGTTATTATACATTGAGCACTATTTTATTAGCACTAGCACTCACTATATTCATTTATATATATATATATATATATATATATATATATATATATATATATATTTCTTTAAGCCAGAGAGTGCATATTTGTCTTAATAAGATTTCTTGAATATTCAGGCCAATAAACAAAAATAAATGAATATACTTTTTAATGAATAAATGGAACAACTACTCAAATATGGGTATCCACTAAAAAATAATGTTCATGTATGTATGTATGTATATATATATATATATATATATATATATATATATATATATATATATATATAGGATGTATCAAAAAAAGCTTTTACAAACTTTGGGAATGGGTTCCTCTGACGAAAACAAGGACAAAAGTCCATATAAAAATGTTTGCAAACCCTTCATTTTTGAGTTATTAAACTTAAAGAAAGTTTACAGTAGATGGTGCTGTGTTGCTATGTAGACAAGTTTATATTTGTCATTTGTGTACATTTGTGGCTTGTCTGACTTCACTGTTTAACATGTGTAGTAGTGACTTAACTGAGAAGTGCTTTGTTTAACAATTGCAGGATATTCATATCGTGAGTGAGCAGATATGATTTTTACAAATGGTTGCATGAATGGTAACAGACATACGGCTGCATCGCTGTATCAGATTGCATTTCCAGACCAAAGGCAGCCGAATCCTCCAATCTTTGCTGCTGTTTATTGTAGCATTGCTGTGACTGGACCCATGGCACCACAAACTATGGATCGAGGAAGATTGAAATCCATTTGTATATCTGACTACAAAGGACACATTCTACATACTGTTGGAGACTATTCAGGTATCAGCTCACATCAAGTGGCCTTAGCATGTTGTACATTTCATAGTACTGCATGGAGGGTACTTCAAGAGCAGCACCTGTGTCACTATCATTTGCAATGTGCGTATAGTCTTTCAACCTCTCATCACTCAGCACACAATTTTTGCCGATCGTTTATTGCACAAACTGCCGATCTGTTGTTTGTCTCTTCAGTTTTGTTTACAGATGAGGCAACATTTAGAAGAGATGGAATAAAAAGTTACACAACTAACATTCATTCATACCTCGACCACATGAATTTAAACATACTACTTGATTGGCCATTAGGTCTTGTTGTTTTACTGTTGAAATAGCTAGATTTAACACTAAGTTCTATAGTTTCTTTTCTTGCACTTCTCACCTCTGGAACTCTCTTCTGGTTTACTGCTTCCTATCACCTACCATATTCAAAAATTTAAATGCAATGTCAATCACTATCTTTTGTCTTCCTGAATCTTTTATTGTCCTTTCACCTCACTAAAGTTTTCACATTTTCTTTCACTTCCAGTACCCCCTTGCATCTTAATGGCATTATCACCTTGCTTGGGGTTGTAGAATAACAATAGAATAAACAGCACTTACCGGCGTAAGGGTCCCAGCTAGCATCCAGCTGGCAGACAAAAATAAAGCAGGTTGTAACTCAATACAAACCCTGCAAACTGACTGGAATAAGCTGGTATTTATACAGAAATACCTCCACTCATGTACCAGCAGCCAATCACACCCCAAGCAATGGACTATCCCACTTGAGCACAATGAGATGCTCCAAGGCACCATAAATAGCTCTCTTTCTCAAGGTGGAGTGTTCATTCACTTAGCTTGTTCCACAACTGAGTGTTTATCGTGGCAACGTGATCGTTCTACAATATGTATGTATGAAATATATTTAAATATATATATATACATGAAATATATTTAAATATAAATATATATAAAATATATATGCATGAAATATGGAAATTTGTATAGGGGTGAAAAAACAAAAATAAAAAAGGTTACCAACTGATGCAGCTTTATTTTGGTAAAATAAAAATAAATACTCCTTAGCATATCTATATATGTTGAGGAGATAACATTTATTGAATGGGTAATATACCAATAGAATGTGTAGATGGTGTAAGGGGAAGAGGAGTCTATAAACCAAGATCAAATTCCCACCTCATCACTAATACCCCTGGGAAAAGCATGAATTTATTTCATCACCCCAATCTATATACTAAACAGCAGAGGAGACAGAGTTCTTTAGCCTTGATTGGCAACCAGTATAAGAGAAGAACAATTCTAAATTCAAAACTATAGAGAAAGTAATGGGAAACTACTACACAATTTTTCCTGAGAAGTCAATTCATAAAGAAAAAGAATCTGTGGAGAGCCACAAACGCACAAAGTGACACAAGGCATGCTAAAATGAACAACTGTTTTATTCAAACTCCATTTGATCTATTTTACTCTCAGCATTCCCTAGTGAGACTGGAAATACATACAAATCCTGATCATCAATATTGTTGTTATAGAAGAATTTTCATTATTTTATATTTGATGAAAAAAATTTAGCAAATATATTTTCAACTGCACAAACTCTCAAAGTTATATAGAGCTCAAAGTTTGTATTATCACTCCAAATCTAAATCCATCTCAGACCTATTGGAGGAATCCCTCATTAATTGACCATGTCTTCAGAGCAGGGCAGGTACATACTATTCCGAACAGGAGAGTAACCCAAGCCTTATTGGGGTCACCGGGCAGTGCTTTGTGACCCTTACTATCTTATCAACATTTTTTTTTTTTTTTTCCTACATTACAAATTAAACTGAGCACAACTGACTATTAAAGGATAAACAATTTTTGTGAATTTTAACATCATTCTGAAGTGGTTATTTTTCTTTCCTTTTATTCAAATCTATGAATTTGTTTTATTTATGCTAAGTATCCAAAAAAAAAAAAAAAGCTCTATATAAAATTCATTATTTTTTATCTATAATGTGGAATGTTAAAATTAGTTGACTTTTTAAGAAGAAAAATCTCAAGTTGATGTTAAAAACTGCCATGAAACATTGTTGATTTATTTAAGATGGAATGATCTATTATGACAGGTCTCTAATTTGTATTTCCATACATTGTATTTACTTTCAATTTTTCTAGTTGAATTGTTCACCTATATTGCATATGATTCATTATCCATACATAATTAGGTTACAATAAAATTTGTATTTTATATGAATACTACCTTATGAAAATTGAGATGTAGTAGAGTGGGGGTGGGGGCACAAGACCATTGCACCAGCCCTGCTTCAGGGATGTAAATGTGCTCACCAAACTTGGCCAACTTCAAGTTGGTGGGACTATTTAACCCATATTTGGAGGTTTTGTATTCAGAGTTGACCTTCTCTTAGATCAGTTGCCAATCATAGTACCCAGTCTGTTCTTCTATTTATCCACAGAAGATTTGGATTCATGTCTTTTCCAAGGCTATCTGTACGTGGGTCAGTGTAACAAATTTGACTCTCCAATTCCTCAATTTGAGTCACTATTACTCGACTTCACCATCTCTGTGCATCTTTCCTACTTATGATTAATTCAAACGTTTTTCTATATCAATTGGCATTCTTCTTTTATGTGTCACATGTGATGTGGGTGATCATGGCTCTTCACAACTTCCTAACCCTTGATTCTTTACCATACCTCTTTGTCCTTCTGCTCCCCATTCATACAAAACTTTAAGTAGGTTAATTGTTGCTTCTCTCTGTCCCATCTCTGCCTTCAAAGTACCTTGTAAGTGTCAAATTCTCCAAGCCCTCTCTACTCATATGTCAAATTTCAACTGTATTCTTCTGATTTTAATTATAAGTGTCCTTTTAATTCCCATTCTCATACAATTTAGATACCTTCACAGATTCACAATACCTAAGGTTTAAAATAAATTTTTAAAAATTAAAAATCTTTCTTGAACCTTAGTTACCTCCAGTAATTTGTTGAAAAAAGAGCATACCATGATGACAAAAATGACCCAAACTTGATAAAAACAATGTTTTATCATCAAAATCTTTATGATTATTAAAAGGAAAGACCAAAGAATTTTTTGATTATTTAAGAATACTTTTTAATCCAAGAACAAAAACAAGATTTTTAACCAAAATTTCACGTGCTTTTAGCAGATGTGAAATTTTGGTTAAAAATCTTGTTTTTCTTGCATCAGTGGGGACCATAGATTAGTATAAGAAATTCTAGCATCTTTTATGCAGTGAAAAATACATGAATTTGGAAATTCTTGCAAAAATCAAATAATTTTTGGATTTTAATGAAACTTAAGGGTTATTCATAAATGAATGAAATTATTTTAGAATTTTTTTTTTTTTTTAGACAAACTTAGTAAAAATATATATATATATATATATATATATATATATATATATATATACACATTTTTACATGTCACCCCACCCACTTAAGAAATTTTAAGAAATGAAATTTTGACCTATTTAATGTCCATATTAGTTAAAAGCAGAACTCCTTGGAGAATTTAGATCATCCTTTTTTTGTAAAACAGAAACACCAGTTACTGAAAATCTGCTCTGAATCATAAAATAAAAAAATGCAATAAGGCATTTAATTAGAAAAGCTTTTAATTGCTTTTATGAATAAGATATATTAAGGACAGTATTAATTTGCATTCTATCAGTTTTAAATTTTCTTATTTCCAAGTTAATCCAAAACTAAAGTCAATAAAAAATTTATTAAAATCTGTCAGAGTCAGATGGAACTGATTTGAGAATGTATTACTTTATTTCTCTTGACTTGAAACAGATAAGTTTTTACTGACTTTTGGATTTTTAAATAACTTAGAAATAAAGAAAAAAATAAAATTTGCATTCTATGAGAATTAAATTTTCTGCTTTCAAAGATATTTACAAATCCCAAAGGCAGTGAAATCAGTTTCAAATTCCAAGAAATAACTCGTCTGAAACTGTTTTGAGAAAATCCGCAATAATAATAAACATGCTTATCTCCCTTGCATCGTTTAAATTTGACCAATAATTTTTTTTTAATCGCTAGTAATTTTTACAAAGTAGTCTCAAGAATTATTTGATTGTTAATTGACACAATTTTTACTTTTTCTACTATTAATCAATTTTTGCCACAATGTTTTCGTTTATAAAACGAGAAAAGAAGTAAGCAAAACATTTTAAAATAAATATTTTCAAAGACATGGCCCAGTGGTTGAAGTAATCCGTTGACTTGAACCAAAGAGTTGCGAGTTCAATTCCTTGCCACAGCAGAGGTTAACAAAAGCTTGGAGAAATGACTGAATTAACCAGGAATTAAGGGGAAATGACTGAATTAACCAGGAATGGCATGGCACGTGGAACTAGAACAATCTAACCCAGTGAATGAAATAAAGAGTTTGATTTGAAATTTCAACGTATATCACCTGATGAAGGCAGGAGTATAAAACGGCTGAAACGTTGTGAATATGACAATAAAGATGAGGACAACAGTCCAAACAATGTAAATGGTTATAGTACTTCATTTCAGAAATATAGACAGAAATATTCTCAACAATTTGAATGAAATAGTGTAGTGGCCATGTTAAATGTTAATAGTGGAACTGCTCAATAAACAGGATTTACAAAGTTTAGCAATAAACAAAGAAAAGAAAAGAACAGGACAAAAAAATAATATTGATCAAGCAAACAAACAATATATGCAAGACAAAGCAACAGTTATAAAGCAAAAAGTTCACAAGCTAAGAATTGGTGTAGACACACAAGAACAAATTTGGATTAACAAATGTAGCGTTCTGACTTCAAGACAAGACAGGTGAGAATTCAGTCAGATGAGACTGAGAAGTGACCTATCTTATTGGATAGAATGAAATCCCAGCATGCATTTGTGGTTTTACCTTTTAAATGGAGAGGGGGAAGTGTTTTGCAGTCATTCCCAATGAAAATTGGAACCAAAAAATAGACTTATTCTATCCCAACAGAATCCTCAACAATTAATTCAGTTTGTTTGGGAAAAATGTAGAAGTAGTACTATTATCTTTATTTCATTTTTTTTTTTTTATTCAGTAAAAAATATTTTATTTCAATTTTCTTCAGGCTGTCAATTTACTGCAGTAAGTAATGCAGATCATAAATAAAAGATAAGCACTCGTTGATATTCAAACTTACATCCCTTTTACCTCAGGGAAACCCAGCTGAATGCACCGTTTTAACAGACTAAGCTGCAAAAATTCAATAGTTTACAGAAGATCAGATCTAACCTATAAACAAATCATTCATGCCACACTCTCTCTCTCAGCACTATTTGTTTTAGGGTTTATACTAATAGTATTAATCATGGCAGGATTATTTGTATTTTTTTATTAAATGAAGTGACATCAACCATCATTTTTATTATTAATTTTGGCTAATATTTACTTTCATCTTAATTTTTTTAGTAGCTTTGTATTATAGATTCGATCTTCTGAAAATCATTTGATTTCTCGCAGCTGAGTAGGTAAAGCAGGCTTACCCAAGGCAAAAGCGATGTAAGTTCAAATCTCACTGGGAACCTATCCTTTATTTCTTAATTCTGTGCTGTCTGCTCACTGTCATAGATTGACTGCCAAAGTTGTGACAAAAGTGAGTAAAAAGAGAAAAAAACTCATACGTAAAATGAAAGAAAACAGGAAAAAACAAAATTAATAATAATGAAATAATACATTTATAAAAATAACTTAGAAACATATTTATAAACATAATATAGTTAGAATATATAACATTATGTAACTTACAGCGGAAATATCTGTCACTGTGTACAACATATGCAAATTCATTCCTGCATACAACAACAACATATGCAAATTCATTCCTGCATACAACAACAACATATGCAAATTCATTCCTGCATACAACAACAACATATGCAAATTCATTCCTGCATACAACAACAACATATGCAAATTCATTCCTGCATAAAACAACAACATATGCAAATTCATTCCTGCATACAACAACAACATATGCAAATTAACTTATACTACATGAAAATTAAGTGTATGATGCTTCCCTCTCTTAAATGTCTTTTTTATATATAAATTGGCAGAAGCCATATTGTACACAGGCTATTTTTACTGTATTACTACCAATGTTGATAATACTGTGTATATGATTAATATTTCAATTATTTCATCAACATTTCACTCAGTCTAACATTCTGATTTTCAACCAATGTGCATGATTAATTAAATGATTTTCAAAAGAAGCCCAAAGCACAATAAGTGTACATATCAAAATTAAAACCCCTTTAAATTGATTATACGAGTATATCATTGATAAAAATAAATAAGAAATGGTAAAGGGTTGCAATTAAATATTCTACAACAGGTTTCATCATTTTGGTCGTCCCTTTCAGGGTGAATTTCTAAATATTACAAAAAAAAACAATAGCAATACTATTTCTGTTTTCAATGTCATCTTTGTGTGAAACAAGCTTTTCTGCAATAAACAATATTAAAAACAAAAATTGATAATAGCTAAAATCCTTGAGAAAAGATTTAAGACTAAAATATTCTATAGGGATAACCTCGGATATGCAATTATCAATGCCAATATATAGTCAAAGGAGCATTTATTCTATATATATATATATATATATATATATATATATAAAAAATTTTGGTGAATATGACACAAGGAAAATTTTATTAGTTTCTCTTTAGTTTTCCAGTGTTGTTACATTTTTACATTTTGGTTGGAGTGCGTGTGTACAAAATCCATATCATCCATTGTCCCAAGCATTTTTGGCCACCTCCTTAGATATTTTAAAGAGGATTTTCTTTTGGTGTTGTTAGTTTCTTTTCATGTTTTGACTATGTGAGATATATTATTTATGTGGTTTTTGAATACTGGTTATAGAGTTTATTCTGAGCCCTCACAAGATGGGCATAGCTAAAATTCAAGTGAGCAACTTTCTATTTTGTAAAAGACTTTCAAGCATGCCACTCTCATTGTTAATAAAGGTGAAGTTTATGGTGGAGGAGAGATGGTTGATGTACAGGGCATTTCTTATAGCAAGATGTTTTCAGTAATTTGATTTACATAGAACTCTAGTGTTTTCAAGCAGAATTTTTCTTTAGGGTTCTTGTAGATTCTGGGTAGCTAGATGTTTTTATGGCACTCTGCTCTGATAAGTGACACATGAGATGGTAGTATATCCAATATAGATAATTAATTTATGACAAGAAACAGCTTTCTATTTTCTGTAATATATTATAAGTTTTACATGTTTTTCAAGAATTATAGTGGAAATGTGGCATTTAATGATTTTTCTATATAGCAAATTAATCCTGCTTATAATTATTACTTATCTTGTTACCATAAAGTATGTTGATGTTTTGTTGTGTGGTATTTTTAATACTGGTGTGTATTTTTGTAAGAATAATTTTATTTGTTTATCAATGATGTAATTATTGTTGACTAATAATTGTTTATATATATTAGTTAACATGGATATATTCTTTAGGAAGAGGAATTTAGGTGTGCTCTATTTAGGAAGTTTTTTAATCACTGTTATTTTATATATTTCTGGGCATTTACTATCATAGTTCGGAAGACAAGAGTTCATGCTGGTGGGGTTTTTTATACAGGTAGGTGGTATTCAATGTTGAGAAATGAGATTTTTATATTAACCATTTTTCAAAAGTTGATTTAAGATTTATAATTTTGTCCTTATTTTTTACCAAGACAAAAATGTTGTCAACGTACCTTGTGCAGATTTGTGATTTGTCAGTTATTCCAAACCCTTTGTTTTTTATATGTGACATGTAAAATTTAGAGAAAGCAGGACTTAATGGGTTTCCCATGCTGTTACCATTAGTTTAGCTGTAGATGCAGCCATTATGTTAAAAAAAAAAAATGGAGAAAGAAAATCAGTGACTTTTAAAAAAAAAAAATCATTTAACATTTTAAAAGTCACTCATTTTCTTTGTTTTTTTTAATCACAAGCAACGCCAGCTTGAGAAAAATATAAGATTTCATTATTTTAAACACACACAATATATACACAAATACATACACAAGCAACTCGTTTTTTTGCCTTTGATCTGATGAAGCCTAATTTACTAAATGCATAGTCTGATCTTTTTTTTTTAAACATTATACTTTCATGAACATTTTTCCATTTTTCAATAATTTATAACTATCAGGACCATATACTCAAATTTATAACACACACACACATATATATATAGTACAGGTAATAAATCCATTGGTATATAATCCAAGTGGATCCTAGTAATATAAAATATTAAAACTAAAAAGAGCTCAATGTATTTATTATAACAGAGCATATAAATTGCACAACAAAATCCCAAATTACCTCATATATATATATATATATATATATATAGTCATCCACAGACAGACTGTTTCGCTGTATCACAGCTCTTCAGTGTGGTTACATATCCAATTGCTACAAGCCAGGATCAAAACCAAACCAATTTGGTATCAGTCAGATTCTACTCCCAGGCTATTGTCACATGGCAGAGAGAAAGGGAAATCTTAACATTTTCTATATGTCAGTGGCCCAGAGACATCAATTCAATTCAGTTGAAGAGCAATGCGTTAATAGTAGTGTGAGCCACTGTTTTTAAAATTACCCTTTTCTCTCTCTCTCTCTCTATATATATACATATATATATATATATATATATGTGTGTGTGTGTGTGTGTGTGTGAGTGTGTTTTGGCTACAAGTTGTTCTGCAAATAGATACCCGCAGGGGATAGCAAGAGGGAAGGTTCAAAGTGATCTGCAATAGAATGATTGATTAGCTTTCAACCAGGGATAACCATTAGAGTAACTTTATTGCCTTACTTGCAGTGAAATGATTTCAAAAAATTAAGACACAATGTTTAACACAGTAATAAAAACATTGATGAAAATCAATTAAAGGGGGTGGGAAAGAAAAGACTAAAAATGAAAACAACTCACATATTTGGATCTCCTTGTTATGTTATACAATGTATCACTGAGTCCATTATATACCATATTTGACATCTGTCGAATCTTGTATTGCAGTTTTCTTTGCTACAAATAAGAAAAGGGAAAAATAAGTTTCCTTGGTAAATGAATCCATGCACATCAAAAGGCACAAAGTTAATCATCTTCAAATATCTGTCTATATTTCGGAGGGCTGAGGTATTGTAATGTCACATTAGAACAATCTACCACCATGGACTAAATAAAGGGTTCAGTTTTGAAATTCCAACTTATATCACCTGAAGTGGCCAGAGCATACAACAGCACAATTGTGAATATAACAATAAAGATGAGGACAACAGCCATAACATGGCTTATACATATAAATATATAAATAGCATATACCCTGAAGGTAGTATTATATAAAATTTAAAAAATTTTGTGTACATACAGATATAGATAATGACGCTAGTCATAAAATGCTCACATAGATTTTTAAATGGTGAAATTAAGATTTCATGTAAAAATAATGTTTTATACTTTCTGTACACATAGAAAAAACATGATCAATCATTACAAAAAAATAGATAAATGCAATACCAAACACTACTTCTACATTAGGTGAGAGAAACTGGAGGGAGAGGGTACACCATCGATGACATCACTGTGGATGCGAGAAGGAAAATTTGGTAAGCTATCAATCACTATCAACAATATCATGTTTTGATAAAAATGCTACAATACAATCAGGTACAGTATTTGTATAAAAACAAAAAAAGGATTCTGATTACAGTCAAATGTAATGAAAACTGAAAAAAAACTCAGCATTTTATTTGTAACACTGCAACACAATATTCAAGCTATGTGTAGCCATGTTGCTTTCTAAAACTTTCCATTGTAAATATTTTCAAATTCAATTAATACAGTGTATTCATTTGGGTGGACTGATTTTGAAAAACCAGGCTAGGCTGAATTCACGTAGCATCCACACTAAAAGTAAAGCTATACCTTATATACATATTCTTCAAGCTGTTATATATGGTTTAGATTGTGCTAAAGAGACTCAAGAACTTTCAGCTCAAATTGAAACATTCCAAAACTATATGATGTGCATCAAATCTGATCACAGGCTCAAAAACAATATAAAAGTAACCACTTTAGCTTCACTCTTCAATACAATCCATAGGAAATCCTTGAAACTATTTGAATACATGAAAAGATCGAAAGTTGTAGTGATAGAAAAATGAATAACAATATTTATTGTGCAAACTATTGCCCTCATCTTTCTTCTTGTTATCACAACATTTTAACTGTTGTGCCTTACAGCCTTCATCAAGTAGATATCAATCCAGGCAACCTACAGGGAATTTCAAGCTGAACCCTTTATTCAATCTATGGGGGTACACAGTTCTCATTCCACTGGCCAGGTCAAGGTATATCTTGCTTAGTTCTTATTTTTAGTACTGGTCAGTCATTGCTCACCCTGTTTCCACTGAGTAAAAGTACACACCCAGGGACTGAACTCACAATTACAATGTCACCAAATTCACAAATCAACATTTTAATCCACTAGGCTATTGTCCCATAGGAACAGCTTTTTTGTTCCTCCATCCATATTTTTAGGAGGCAGCTAAAAATAATTCTGGAGGAACATCAAAAAGCCATAGTAAGGAGTAAAGCAATGAAATCAGGCATGGCTGACCATGTATGAAGGAAAAGGGTAGTCTGTAGAATGAAGTGAAAATACTGGACAAAGAACACTGGAGAGTTAGACGTGGATTAACAACTAAACCAGTAGATTAGATAAAAACTAGACGAGATTTACTTAACAGGAAATAAAACTTAGAGAAATAACAGGTAAGCATAGTAAAATGTATGAAATTTCATACAATTTATTTATATTTTTCTTTTGCATATTGGTGTGTATTTTTCAGGTTACAATTGTTTTATGGTACATGTAATAAAAGGGAGAAGTTACTTTTTATTATTACAGGCTATATCACAAAGAGAAGTCAAACACATGTTGCCCATACCAAGGTTTGTGGTGAAGAAGTTGAATTTAACGTCTTTTGGCGAGATGTTTGTATTTCCAGCAGTAACAGTTTTTGCTACATGCTGGGGTTATTTTTTCATTACCTTTATTTATTTTAAAAAGAGTTTAAATATTATTGTTTTATTTTATTTATAATTTTCATTATTATTATTTTATTTACAATATTAATGTCCCTACAGTCATCATAACATATTTAGAGTAGAAATATATGCATGACACACAGAGTCTTGCATAGACACATTCAATACCTAAATGCTTCTACCACCCAAATTTTAAAGCAGGTGGCTGCAAGATTTGAATATATATATGTATGTATGTGTATTCATTCTTATGGGCTGTCTTTTGCTCTCTTTTATGCACCAGGACATTTATATTTGAACTTTGGAACCTCCAACTTCTCCCTCTATCCTTCTGTGTACTAACCTCCTACAATTAATACCCAAATAGTACATGAAGTATCACAAAATCAGATAAGAAAACAAAATAATGACCAAATGAAGACATATATAAATATTTATTTTATCATTTAAGTATTAAAATTAACTATTTATTTATGTAAAAAATTAAATACAATTTTCCTAACTCAAGAAAAAAATTGACAGCCTGTTTAGAAAAACCAAGAGCCAAATAGCAATAATTGAAAGAGGAAAATGAAAAAAAAGATTAAGGAGTGAGTGTGAAGTGTGTATGTGTGCGGGGGGACAGGGGATGTGGCAAAAAGAAAAAATAATGATATTTTATACATGTGCACACACATGAATGCACACAGATACACTATAAAAAATAATTGCACCATTGATAATCAAGAAGTATAAGCAGTCACTTGTTGATATCCCCTGATGAGGGAACAGACATGTCTGTCTACAAAACTCTGGAGTCAGGATGTTGAAGGTAACATCAATCAGCTAAGTGACAAACCTTTTACTTGTATTAGTTTTTATATATATATATATATATATATAAGGATTTTTTTTGTTTTGTTTTTCTTTTTAACCCATATCACCACATGCAAGGCAGTAAAGCCACAAATACACAAGGGGTTACAGGGTGTGAGAGTATTAGGAACAAAAACATTAATAAGGAGCAGGAAGCAAAAAGAGTAATCAGGAGAACAGTAGATAGCAATTGACATTGCATTTACATTTTTGCCGATTAAAGTTGGCAGAAAAGCATGGAGCTGAAAGGGAGTTCCACAAGCAATTAGTACGAGAAAAGCAACTCTGGTAAAATAATATTATTATTCTAGTTGTCTGTCCTTATTAAGGGATTATTTCTCCTTCATAGAAAGGTTTTAAAAAATCACCATCTTTGTTTACACCTCGTGTGTCCTTTTGAGCTGAATAAAAACCTGATTCATCCAAAGGTATCTTCTTCAGTTTTATCATTTACCACAATTTATTCAACTCAAAATTATTCAAAATGGACAAAGTATTCAAACTGGAAAAATTCACTTGGGACCCCAAATTCACCAATTGTCACTAAAGAGTGGAAATTTTGGTACCCGACATTCAGCAATTACTTGGACACTATTCAGACACTTAGTGTAATGCTGGATAAATTCAGTGTTTTCTGAAGTTACATAGACTGGACAGTATGATTATATAGAAAGCTGTAATACATATGAGGAAGCTATACAAACACTAGAAAATATTTATGCCAAACCAATGAACAAGATTTTTGTCCATCATCCCCTCACAAGTCATTGCCAGAAACCTGATAAATCAATCAACCAATTCCTACAGGTACAGCATAGGTTGTCTAAAGACTGCAACTACAACCCAGTAACTGCAGAAGCTAACAGTGAAGAAGCCATTTGTGATGCATTTAGTCAGGATCAGTCCCTTGACCTTACACAAAAAAAAATATGCTGTTGCATTTATCCAACAGATTCTATCCACATTGACCATGAGTGCAGCTGCCAAAGAAGAGAGACCATCTACAGAAGCGACATTAACCATACCAAAATCACAATGCTGGTTTTGTGGCAATCTGTCATTCACAAGGCAAGTGACCTGCCATATGTGTTCTAAAATGGGACATTTTGCAAAATTGCCATTCAAACAAGTCCAGTCAGCTGCAATTGCTGATGCAGTCCACTCAATATCGACCAACAACAGCCCCACACTTTCAAGTATTTATTCTGCTGCTACTGAATCTGTATTTAAAGTATCCACTAATTTATTCATGAAGGGGCACAGACTGAAAGCTCTAATTGACAGTGAAAGCCCCGACAGAAGCTTCATAAGCAACAAAGTCACCAAAAGGCTTAAATTAAAACAATACTCAAGCTTAGGATTAATTCACGTGGCTGTAGGAGCACAGATCACAGATATTGTGTTGTGGACCTCAACCTTACTAGACATGAGTACATAAATGTTCATGTACATGTAATCAACGATTTGTGTACTAATATAATTCTTGGGACTGATTTCCAAGAGAAGTACAAAAGTGTTCTCATCAAATATGGTGGCAGCAAACCAATGTTAACCTTCTGCACCCTTACAACTCTTAATGTTAACCCTCTGACTATCTGCTAATTTATTTGCAAATTGCAAACCCATTGCAACCAAAACTCAAAAATTTTCAAATCCAGACCAACACTTTATGGATTCAGAGATGCAACGTTTACTGAATTAAGGGATCATTGAATCAAGCCTATCACCATGGAGGGCACAACCATGAGTCATAAAAGAGAACGGTCATTGATTATTCCAAAATGATCAATAAATATACACTGCAAGATGCATACCCAATGCCCAACATTGGGAGCACTGTCAACCAGCTAGCTCAGTACTTTAGCCGAATATAGCCGAAGTGTATATGATCAAATCCTACTGCATTCCAACAACAGGGCCTTATACAGCTTTCCAATCTGGGCGTCAATTCTACCAATTTACCATGATGCCATTTGGTGTGGCTGATGGGACTGCTTGTTTCCAAAGTAATATGGATGAATTCCTTAGGAAACATGATTTATAGGACACTTATGCCTATGTTGACAATCTGATAATCTGTGGCACCACTTTGGAAAAACATGATGCCAACCTTCAACATTTCCAAAAGGCTGCCGAACTGGACGTACAATGAAGAGAAATGGAAATACTCTTCCCAGATAATTGATCACTTGGGATATCACATATCTGAAGGGATTATCAAGCCTAACCCAGAATGACTGCAGGTATTAACAGAACTACCTGCCCCCCCCCCCCGAACAAATCAGTGGAATTTTTGCATATTATACAAGGTGGATCAAAAAAGTTTCTGACAAAATCAAAATGTTAAAATTAACCCAAACTTTTCCGTTATCAGGGGAGGCTTTGTTAGCCTTTCAGACTTTGAAAACTGATCAGTGATAATCTGATATTTGTCATAGAAACCAACACATCACACAATTCTGTATCAGCAGTACTCAGGACAATCAACCATGAAAAAAGGAAAAAATTCTGCACTGGAGAATCAATCGTGCTTCTTTTAGTTTCGACATTCAGTACCATGAAGGAAAAAAGAATGTGCCAGTAGACACACTCACTCAAATCAGTTGTGCTACCTTCTCGAACAAAAAACTGTTAAGATTGCATGAATCCCTGTCACCCAGGTGTAACCAGAATGATACACTTTGTCTGAAGTAAAAATTTGCCTCTGTCAAAGAAATCCTCACAATTACAGCCAACTGCCAAACATGCAACATAATTAAGCTAAATTTCCACAAACCATCTTATCTACACCTAATCAAAGCCACTCAATCTTTTGACTGTCTGAGCATCAACTTTAAGGGTCCACTCTCTTCCTCATCTCACAACAAGTATCTGCTTACCATCATAGATGAATTTTCCCAGTTCATCTTTGCTTACCCATGCCCAAACATGGAAACTAAAACTGTAAATAGCTGCCTGTTCAATCTATTCTCCATATTTGGCATGCCTGCTTACCTCTCTTAGTGTCAGGGATCCTCATTTCTTTCACAAGAAACAAAAACATTCCTACACAATTATGGTGTTGTCACTAGTAGAACTACTTCCTATAATCCAGGATTGACTTCCAGATGATGCCATTGTACTTTTCTACTTGGCAATCCAGGAGGTAATGGCCAAGTAGAAAGGTATGATGGCATCATCTGGAAGTCAATCCTTTTGACATCAAAACCAAGACTCTTCCAGAGTCACATTGGGAAGAAATCTTGTCTGAAGGTTTTCATTGTTGTGCACAGCAACTGTCACATGAACAACAATTCAATTTCAACAGATGATCAACCAATGGGACCACCTTACCTGCGTGGCTAAATCACCCCAGTAAAATACTGATGAAATGATATCCACAGAATGGTCGATGAGGTAGAACCCCTAGAAGTAAAACCACTGTATGCTTACATCAAGAAATTAGATGGTAGTGAGGCTACTCTCACTTAAACATCTAGCACTGAAAGGAACTGGGGAAAGCAACCTTGCTGAATTACCACAAGTTTACATTCCCATGGAATTACCAATATCAACTCAACCAAGAAATCAGTCCTCTAAGAACAGTTATTGTAAACTGCACATTCAACAAACTATGAATGATTCTGTGAAAGGACATATAAGTAGCCCACAAATTCTGCATCACTCTAGTCAAGTTGCAAAACCCCACAATCACTTAGAGCTTTAAGAACAATTTTATTTATTTACATTTCTTATCACAATGCATTACACCCATTTTCTTTTTCAATGTGGCAGTGATTGTAATAAAATAATAATATTATTCTATTTATCTGTCTTTATTAAGGGATTATTTCCCCTTTACAGCTGTTTACACCTTGTATGTCCTTTTGAGTTGAATAAAAACTGAATTACACAAAGGTATTTTCTTCAGTCTTGTCATTCACCACAGGAACTGTTTGCATAGAACTTATGGCTACATCTAGCCAGCTCAACTGTAAATTGATGAGATCTAAATGCAAGTCTAGTACTGTGTTTAAATTCAAAAAGTCAGGGGACCATAGGGAAGAGTTCATCTGGACAATTGCTATGAAAGCACTTATAGAAATGAAACAGAGGGGACAATCTTACTATGATAGGAAAGTGACTGAAGCTGAGCTAACAGATCAGGACTAATAATATTGCTGATTCATCTTTGGATTTTATCAAAGAACTCAAGGTAAATATCAGGGGCACTGAACCATAAGTGGCAGCAATATTCTAAGCACGGACAAATGGTAGACTTATAGATATGTAAGATAGATTCTGGATAGAAAAATTGTCCCACACAACAAACTGAACCAACTTTTTTAGCAGGTGACCTAGCAATTGATATATTATAGTCTTTCCACTTCATATCAGCTGAGAATATTAGCTCGAGAAGGTGTTACTTTCCTGGAGGTTAGCATCAGTCATGTTATATAAAAAATGTATTTTGAATATATTAACTCCTTGTGCATTTTCTTTCACTCCTTATATAAGGACATATAGATCTATATTGGGGAAAGGATATTATCATAAGGTAACCTCTGCCACCCACCATAGTGTCACTAAATATTAAAATGTCATAAGCAATAAAAGATCTCAAATTTAAGAAAAATTTTATCTAAAATATAACCTAATAACATGCATTGTTAGTGTTAAATACACACAACATGCTCTTAATTAGATTGAAGTAAAAATTTCTACCATTTTGTGTTTTTGAGGGTATGGTGCCTAGAAGAAGTAAAGGAAGACCAAGACAGATGTAGGGGGATAATAATTTCAATGATCACTAACAAGTTGTAGACACTAAATAAGCTTGCAAGATTGTATTAAATGGTGGGAAATACAATGTGCTACAGGTGGAAACAGTTTAAAAAAATTGATGTAATAATTTTAAACTGCAGGAACTTCTAGACAAAATAGTAAAGGAAAGCAAGAAGAAAGGACTAACTATCAATTAGAAGAAGACAGAATGTATGATTGTCAGCAAGAGGAACAACCCAAGATCTGAGACGTGTTATAGCAGACAAGGGAAAATGTGACAGAAATTTGAAGGTGCAGGGGAATAATGAAAAAAAGCATTCCAAAAACTAAAGAAAGCATTAAAAAACTGGAAAATGTTGTTAGAAACAAAGAAGAGAGTTCTGAACTGCTATGTAATATAAACCTTCTTATATGGAAGTAAATGCTGGACAATTTCTTCACAGATGAAAAGGAGACTTGAGACAAGATGTGGTTCTACAGAAGGATGCTGAGAATACCATGAACAGAGCATGGAGTAGTGAGGAGGTGTTAAGGAAAATGGAACCACAAAGAATCAGAAAGAGACAGTAAAATTTTCTGTAACACACAAAGGTGGCTCAGAGAATTTAACACTCACAAGACATACTGAAGATAAATAGGGTAGAGGAAAAGAGTAAGTGGATCACAGAAGAGGGACTTAGAGGAATTATAAAAGGACAAAGATTACGTAGATCTACAAAAGGTAGGAAGTTGTAGAGGGCCATGATCGGCCACGTCCTGAAGGGACTCAGCATATAGAAGAAAAATGTCAGAGTTGGTAAATTATATCCATGTGCAAAGAAATAAAAGAAATAATATCCCAGAGGTCTTTAGCTATTCTTCACCTAATATAAGGCCTAAGAACCACTCGAGATAGAGTGTTACTGAATGGAGTTTTTTTTTTTTTTTATTGACATGAGAATTGTAGATTAAGAGGATTGAGAAATCGGAGAGCCGAGTTCAAATTCCAGTCAGATCCAATACACTCACTTACGTGCTAATACCCTTAAGAAAGGTATGAATTCTCTTCTTCTCCTTCTAGTTATGGGTAAATAGCAGGACAGACTGGGTTCTATAGCCTTGGATGGCATCTGGTCTACCGCAGAAAGAAATGACAACCTACTACAGGAAAAAAATCTGCCTTGTCAATCATGTATCACACATGATCGCCTAAGCATGTATCACACATAGCACATAACTGATAGAATAAATAACAGTTGACCCTAGATTTGAAGAGGTTAAGATTGTAGTGGTAGGGGAAGCATCCTCCTGGGAGTCTGACCCAAAAAGCAACTTGGGAAGAAGCTGTCCAAATAAAACTTCCCTCTTACCAATAGGATACAAAGAGAAAAAAAAGATGTTTCTCTCCTGTATATATGGCATGGCAAGTCTTAACTGAAGGTCTGAACTGGTGATAGAATATAGCTCATCAGAATATGAAAACACTTACCATTTTCATGACAAAGGGTGGGACATTCCAGTATGCATAACCCTTGTGCTGAGAGATTGAAGTGCTTCCTCCAGTTTGATTCCGACTCGGACGTTCTCGGTGTCCAGGACGGGTAATAATAACTCTTCTGTCACCTGTCTCTGTATCTACTAATGCTGTACTAGTTGGCAGCGGAGTTGTCATGTTCGGTCTCTGTCTTTGTCTCCATCTTTGCCTATTTTTCTTCCGCCATTTTCTGTCTCTACGAGATGGACCCCAGTAGCGACGCCGATTTCTCCTGGGCCACCAACGTTTAAATGGGCTCCTGTCTCGCCTACGACGAGCATCAGTGTCAAGAATTTTGATGTGAACGTCGTCTTTTTGAAAAACATCTTTTTTTTCTGACAATGGAACACTGGGTTCTGAGAAGAAAAAGAAAAGAAAATAATTGAAATGTAATCTTTAGATGAGGTCATTCAAATAATTTGCAATCACAATTCTCAGATATTCAAGGTCATTCAAATTTTTTTTAATCAATTCACTCCAAGTAAGGCAATAATGTCACTAAGACACAAGAGGCTGCTGCAAATGAAAAAAAAATGAAAAGACTTTAGAAGGAACTGGAAAACCAATCCTAAACATAAAACAAAGGATAATCATCTACCCCTGTTCAAAAGACTGGGGCACAGTGTGTACCAGACAATAGATGAACATATCTATTCTTATTAAGCAGAAAAAAAAACTTAATATAGAGTAAATAAAATTCTAGAGTTTAGGTGAACACGTTAGAAGAATAGAATTAAACTAGTGCTTAAGAGAAACCAGGAACCAAATGCTAGACCAAGATTTTGCAATCACAATTCTCAGATTTTCAAGGTCATTCAAATGTTTTACAAAGTGGTTTGTGAGTTGCCTGTCAGATATCACTTTCAACCATTGTAAATATGCATCAAAACATTAAATTATGAAAACTGAATTAGTTAAATAAAGCTTTATGAGCTTCTTTTTAGAGTTGTTGCTATATTACAGCTAGCATAAGTTGTCCACTTTTGCATAGACATACCTGGCTGGTTATTTAAATTTCTATTTCAATCCATCAACTGTTTTCCCAAATATCCTGTTTATTTTTTATTTTGCATCTTTCCCCCCAATCAGCTGCTTAGGCCTGCTACTGGTAATATGTAACCCAGTACAAACTGCTGCATGGACAGGTGTTTGGCATCTAAACCAGGTCCCCAACTAACGTTTATCTTAGTGAGAAGAGTGGCATGTCACCCCACAGGACGAAAAACAAGACCTATCAAAAGCAGATGAACTTCTTATAGGAGTCTATATAATAATGAAAGTGAAGTGTTTAGAAATCCATTGGTAATAATTTATTTCACAGGATCAAACACCCATCTCTTCAGAGCAAAAAATTTTACAACAATAAATTGATTGTAAATTTATCCAGACAAAAGAAAAGAGAAAGAAAGAAAGAAAGAAAGAAGAGAGAGAGAGAGAAAGAAAGAAAGAAGAGAGAGAGAGAGAAAGAAAGAAAGAAAGAAAGAAAGAAAGAAGAGAAAGAGAGAAAGAAAGAAAGAAAGAAAGAAAGAAGAGAAAGAGAAAGAAAGAAAGAAGAGAAAGAGAAAGAAAGAAAGAAAGAAAGAAAGAAGAGAAAGAGAAAGAAAGAAAGAAAGAAGAGAGAGAGAAAGAAAGAAAGAAAGAAGAGAGAGAGAAAGAAAGAAAGAAGAGAGAGAGAGAAAGAAAGAAAGAAGAGAGAGAGAGAAAGAAAGAAAGAAGAGAGAGAGAGAAAGAAAGAAAGAAAGAAAGAAGAGAGAGAGAAAGAAAGAAAGAAAGAAGAGAGAGAGAAAGAGAGAAAGAAAGAAGAGAGAGAGAGAGAAAGAAAGAAGAGAGAAAGAAAGAAAGAAAGAAAGAAGAGAGAAAGAGAGAGAGAGAGAGAGAGAGAGAGAGAAAGAAAGAGAGAGAGAGAGAAAGAAAGAGAGAGAGAGAGAGAAAGAAAGAGAGAGAGAGAGAGAAAGAAAGAGAGAGAGAGAGAGAAAGAAAGAGAGAGAGAGAGAAAGAAAGAGAGAGAGAGAGAAAGAAAGAGAGAGAGAGAGAGAAAGAAAGAAAAAAGAAAGGAGAAAGAAAAAAGAAAGGAGAAAGAAAAAAGAAAGGAGAAAGAAAAAAGAAAGGAGAAAGAAAAAAGAAAGGAGAAAGAAAAAAGAAAGGAGAAAGAAAAAAGAAAGGAGAAAGAAAAAAGAAAGGAGAAAGAAAAAAGAAAGGAGAAAGAAAAAAGAAAGGAGAAAGAAAAAAGAAAGGAGAAAGAAAAAAGAAAGGAGAAAGAAAAAAGAAAGGAGAAAGAAAAAAGAAAGGAGAAAGAAAAAAGAAAGGAGAAAGAAAAAAGAAAGGAGAAAGAAAAAAGAAAGGAGAAAGAAAAAAGAAAGGAGAAAGAAAAAAGAAAGGAGAAAGAAAAAAGAAAGAAGAAAGAAAAAAGAAAGGAGAAAGAAAAAAGAAATGAGAAAGAAAAAAGAAATGAGAAAGAAAAAAGAAATGAGAAAGAAAAAAGAAAGGATAAGAAAAAAGAAAGGAGAAAGAAAAAAGAAAGGAGAAAGAAAAAAGAAAGGAGAAAGAAAAAAGAAAGGAGAAAGAAAAAAGAAAGGAGAAAGAAAAAAGAAAGGAGAAAGAAAAAAGAAAGGAGAAAGAAAAAAGAAAGGAGAAAGAAAAAAGAAAGGAGAAAGAAAAAAGAAAGGAGAAAGAAAAAAAGTGAGAAAAAAAGAAAAAGAAAAAGGGAAAAGACGAAGGAAAAGAAAAAGCAACCAAAAAGGGGTAGAAAAGAGAAAAAAGAAGAGATTCAGAAATGAAATGGGAAAACAGTTTTTAAATGGGGGAACGGAAATAGAGAGAGATATATACAGGGACATGGGGAGAGGATAGAGAGAGTAACAGTATATATGTGGGGTGGGGCTAGAATAGGGTCTCAAGCTTTGAATGGCAATATTCCTAGAGATGGTATTTTGATAAAAAACATTCAGTGTACTTGAACTACAGTGAGTGTCTGGGTTGGGTGTCAGGAAAAGCATGCAGCCTTGTAAAACCTTGCATCAAATCATTATGATAAAATTCTCTGTCAGGTAGGATCCCACCTTGCTTTTCCAGTCCTGCCTCAACACAAAAACATGTCTATGTATGTCTGTTCATTTATTCCAACCTCTCCACCTATTCTGAAATTAAAGAGCAATCTGGAAATAGCAGAATACCCAAGAATGTTAGAAATCAAAAGAATATGGCAGTTAAATTAAACATTATTTTTTTTCTTCATTTTTTTTTTTTTTAAGCATTTCACCCCAAGCAAGGCAGGAAGCCACTAGCATGCAAGGAGTTACAGAGAGGTGGAAAGAAAGCAGAGAGGATGAAGAGAAGGATAGAGGATAGATCAAGGCAGCTGGAGGCATCGATTGACACTACATTTGAATAGTTGGAGATTATAGCTATCAGGGAAACAAGAAATGGGGAGGGAGCTCCACCGGCGAGAAGTGCAAGACACGAAGTTATTGGAGTAGAAGAGACAGTTTCAACAGTGAAAGGGTGAAAGCGAGATGCCAGCCTAGTTGAACACTTAAATTCATGAAGTCTGGGAACCAGCAAAAGCAGCTCATCGGAGCAGTTACTGTGAAAGACAGAGGGAGGCAATGGCACATCTGTGAGAGAGAGTGGAGTTGAGCGTCAGACATTCTAATGGGGGGCAGGGATGGTTTTCCGTGGTAAGTAATAGAGAGCAGTTTTGTTTTTGAGGCATTAAAGTTAACCAGCCAATTCCTGCCCCAGTCCACAACCGATTGGACAAACAGCCAGGTTAGTTTTGTCAGTGACACTAGATTTGTTTTTGAGGCAGGAGTAAATTGTAGTGTCGTTTGCATAGATGCCCATTGTCTTTTTCCTTTAGTGTATGTCATCTTGCTAATGTCTTTTTCATATTTACCCGCCCTTTCTGTTCATGACATAAATTGTTCACCAGGTAGAGCCACCCACAAAGCAGAATTATCTTTTAAAAAGGCCCCGAAATGATTTATAGGTTCCAGCTCAGTGACAACAGAGACATAAACTCCATAATTAGTCTTATGTAAACACATATCTAAAGAACGTATTTGCAAATAAGATAAAAGCCAATCAATTCCCTTGATATGCCATATTAATTTTCCCTCAAATGTTTATTGAATTTTTCATGTTTCAATTTAATCAAATCCACAATTGATTCCTGGTTTAATTGTAAATTTATCTGAAAAAAAAAAAAAAAAAAAAAAAATTTTTTCCTGCATTGATATCAATGACAGCCAATTTTTCACATTCAATTTTTGGTCTTCCGCTTAGAGAGGCATCCAATAAAATACTTGCAAATACATGTAAAATTATTTATATAAATATACAGTAGAGTGCCTCATATCCAGAATCCTGCATATCCGGACATGACTTTGATGTGTATATTTGAACTATTTGGGTGATATGTAACCAATTTGAAATTTCTGATTTTCAGGAAATTTACTTTAGATAATTGCTTATGCTTCTTTCACCCTAATGATGCAAAAGATGATGGGAATAAGAGGAAAAGAACAACTTTAGAATTATCACAAAAAGTGGAAAATTTAAACAGACTAGACGCTGGTGAAAGTTCATTGTAACTAATGGCTAAGTTCAACATAGGAAAGTCAACATTGTATCATATAAAATCTTCCAAAGAAACTATTCTCCAACGTTCACACTGTCACAATGAACAAGGAAATAAAATAAAAAAAAAACATGATTGTGATGAAACCTGGACTGAAATGGAAAAAGCTATTGAAAAGGTTGTCAGTTTTATGGAAAGAAAGCCAGCATTCAGCTATAACAAATGCAATAACATACACAGACTTAAAAAGTGTCTTTTGCTTAAAAAATTTAAAGAACAAAAGCAAAACGAAATGCAGAAAAAGTTGAGAATGACATTAGAAGAGAAAGAATCATCATGCAACAGTGATTAAAAAAATACTTGTTATTTGTTTTGCATACATGGCATATTTAATTTAATAAATTTGCATTAACATTACATGATTTATTTCTTTTTCCTTAAAATCAATTCCATTATATTTCACTCAGCATTAGCTTATTTTGTTTACTACAAAACATTGAAAATAAATGTTAAACCTGATTTCAGGTCTTTTATTTTAAAATAAATATAGCCCCTTGTATCCGGGCTTTTTAACCAATTCCTCATAACCGGAATGATTTCTTGGTCCGGTTGTCAGGGATTCTACTGTATTTAGTATTTTTATATAATTTATTGATTTAATATAAAACTAAGAGGAGTCTTACTTCTCTCAATAAGACTTTTGTGTCTATTCTGTGAAAATTTTAATGTTTAGAGTTAAATTGATTACTGAGAACAGGAGGAATTTTTTCAAATTCTCAGTCAATCAAGATTTTACTTTGTTTTTAATCAATTTTCTAACTGAAAATGCATCTTCCTATGTGTACAGTGATTGCAAAATGTCCGATAATTCTGAAAATGTTTTTACATGATTATTAGAAGCATTCAAGATTGTGAGAAGCTTATTAAACTTTATTTTAAATAATCAATTTATTCTTAAGCAAAGGGAGGAGATATGAACAAGTTTTTCAGAACCGTCTTTAAAATATAGTAGCGACCATTTTCCTTTAAAGATATTTATCCCTTGAATAAGTTTTCAGGCAATTTTCTCAGTTGAGTATCTGCCAAGAGAAAGCATGGATAGAGGCCATTTTTTGAAGAAAATTGCTTTATTTTTTATTATCATTGTTGCAAGGATTATCAACATGGCTCTGGGTAAAATGCGACTCAAAACAAGAAAAAGCATAAAATTTCTAATAGTCAAAATAATTTGCAGTTCAGCCAAATATCATGGTAGATTAACTAAAAAGCAGGGTTAAGCCCACACAAAACCATGCTTTTGATGAAAATATTCACTGAAAAGAACATGGGAATGTTCTTTAAAGACTTGAAAAGATTGTACTAACCAAAACATTAGTCATAACAAAAATCGTTTTAATTAGTCATGTTTTGATCAGATTTTATTCATGCATGAAGCATCACTAATAAAGTATTATTGAGGGAGAAAATTAAAACCCCCTTCAAAAATTTGGAATGCATCCCAACAAAATGGCCAAAATGATGATTTACTGTTTTTAAAGTACTTTCAAGTTTGCTTAATCATCAACAGAATCTGTAACCAACAAGTCAAGCACCATTAGATCCAATAATGGTTTCACCTGGGGGAACACTGGTTTGAATCATGCCAAAGAGTTCCATATTTTTCACTAAGATTTCTGAAATATTCAGGTAGATAGACAAAAATGTGTGTGTGTGTATTTTAGTCATTGCCACTGGGTGTTCACCTCAATGTCCACTTTTACATTTACATGTGCTCTATCCCTGATACAGAGCACTTTAACCCATAAATATAGCATACCTTAAAACTATATATATATATATATATATATATATAAATGTGTATGTATGTAAAAAAATGATATATATGTGTGTGTGGTACATCTTGGAAAGCACTCAATATCAGTGATAGAGCTAACATATTTAGTTGGATTGATGTCAGTTTGTGACCCTGGGTTTCACACTCCATGCAATCATCAGTTTTGTTTGACGATCACAGAGAGTGTGAAACTCAGGGTCACAAGTCCACATCAATCCAACTAAATATATATATATATATATATATATATATATATATATATATAAGAGAGAGAGAGAGACGTGGCAGATAGATATAAAAGTATTTGGTGCATAGCAAACCATAAAAAAATTTCAATCTTTTAAGTCAATTTCTGACCCAATTATGTCTTTTCCTATAAAAACAAAATAAAAATTTAACAAAAAAATGAGAAAGAGAGAAACCGTTATTGCTTTACATTCACTTAAAATTGATAATCCTTTCTGGGGTTTTTATTTTTCTCTTCTCACAAATTCCTTCTCTTGCAGAATTTGTCAGAAATTCAGTTTCTTTACAATTACCACTAAAGTTGAATATATTTCAATTGCTCACATTCTTTGTGACCATAATTTTCAAAGAGAAGAATGATCTACCTGCTTGATGGACATCTTTTATAAGAAGTGTCCTTCATGCTATTTTTTTTTAAATGTTTTCATCAATATTATTGGCAAATTTGTAATTTTGAAGTGTTTAAGTTCTACATTTAGAAAAACATTTTCAGATACAAACATTCCTGAATGATTAACATCAAACAAACATGGAAACAATTTGTATAATTTGAGATAATTAACAAAATTCCCCCACATTTTTTTTTTGCAAATATATGGTAATTATGAGAGTACATTATCCATGCAAATAACAGCAGAAAAATGGCACTTTTTTGTTTGTTTTTCTTATAATAATGTTCACCCAATACAAAGCCCAAGAGCCAGTAAAAGTAGAGAGCTACTGTTCGTGGTTTATTTTGATTGATCCATTCATTTTCTCCAGCTCATTAATTCTTTGCAGGTTATTTAAAGCCACAAAATATTTTGAGATTGTAAGAATTTTTTTGGGAGATAATGATTTAGTGATACAGTCCATCAAATGATGAAACATGTCGGTAAAGAAAAATTTTCCTTTTATCTTTATTTATATATACATGTGTGTGTGGTTTGGTTTATTTTGTTTTAAGGCCTATCAACCTCAATGGGTTATATAATGCCAACAAGATTTTAGAATAGATTCATATGAATAGAAAATGTGTTCTTTTTAAGAAATCAGTTTGTAGATCAGGTTTCATTGATGTATTTTTGTAAAGAAGGTTTTTTTGTCAAGAGTCTGGTTTCATTGATGGATTCTATTCAGATATACATTTTGTAAAGAAATTGGTTTTATTGACATTCTTATTTGGTTTATATTTTTTGGTATAGGCTCACTGTTTTGAGAAGAAATAATAATAACAATAATAATAATGATGTCCCCATTTGCTTTCTTGAAGGGCTCATACATGTTGTTCATATTATAGCATTTTTGTCTTGAGAGAGCAAAGCTCTGAACATTCAGTTAATATATGTTTAATAGTGTTATGCCGTTTCACATACTGGTTAATCATTGTTGTTTAGCAAGTATGAGTGGGTTATTCTCATGTGGCCAATGAATAAATGGGCCAGTATTACTTCTTTCAAGATTTTCTGAAAGCCAATTTCCATTCTCCTAGTTTGATGGTTCGGTTTGTTTTGTCTTATGGCATATCAACCTCAATGAGTCATTTAATGCCGACAACTTTTTTTTTTTTTTTCCTGGTAATATTTTTGTTTTATTAAAAATCTATTTCTGTTAATATTTTTTTCCTCAAAAATGTATAGCTGGTGATATCATTTTTTCAAAAATGGATAGCTGGTGATATTATTTTTTTCAAAAACATATTGTTGGTAATATTTTTTCAAAAACATATTGCTAGTAATATATTTTTTTTCTTCAAAAATTTATTTCTGGTTATAATTTTTTTTACAGAGTATTTCTGGTATTAAAACCTATTTTTACACTTTTATAATGCTTTTCACCTCAGTTTCGGGGTTAACTATTTGTCCATAGCTGGGATCCTAACAGGTGCTACCACCCTGGGTCAGGGTGGACCTGGGAACACCAGCAATTAAGAGGTGGTTCCACGCTCCTCAAAACCTCTTGATCAGAGGCCTTGCTGTTGGACATAGTTTATCGTCTTACCCAGGACGCAGATGTAGTTTATCTGCATACCCAGGACACTCTCCTAGTTTGAATTTAATTGCAAGGAGTTTATTGCATGGGTTATCCTCCCAGCATCGTTGCCATTCTTTTGAATATATTTGTTAATGTCATCTATAAAGTTAATGTATGAGATTTTGGTCCCTTGAGTCTACATTCATATCTAAAAGCTGATTTGGCTGCAACGACTGCTTTATTGTTACTTTCAATTCCAATATGGCTAGGAATCCAACATAATTTGATATCTTTATGTTTGCAACTAGTGCTGCTCATTTTGCATAATAGTTTAATAATGAGTTGGTTGTTGGATTGTTTTTCCTTCAAAGCCATCACAATGGATAGTGAGTCCAAAAAAAAAATTAAGACATTTTTTTGTTTGTGCTCTGTAATGATATTGAGAGCTAGCTCTATTACATAAGCCTCCACACTGAAAATAGAGCTTCCCTTTGGGAGGCACTTTTTTATAATATTTTAGCTCACTGCTGCACATCCTCACTTGTCTTCACACTTTCACCCACCTGTAGATGGGTGTGTGATTAGGATAATTTTCCAATATGCTCTGAGATTTGTCCTGAAATGCAAGTGGGTAAGTTTTTGTTTAGGGAGTTTATTTAATTCTAGAAAGACTTTGGGTTTCTTGATTGTTTATGGGAATACTGGCTGCAGTCATTTCTTGAATATTTGAGAGTGTGGGTCCCTAAACTCTTCAGCAATGGATTTCACCCTGACTCCATAGGGTTGTACTGTATGGTTTTTGTTGAAATAGCTCACAGTACTTATGTATAAAGGTACTTCTGTAAGTTGGGTTAGTTGTGCATGATATATTTCGACATAGTATTTTAGTACCATTTTAGTGCACCTAAAATGTGGAGGTGTTTCATTAGCTTCTGTGGATAAGCTCTCCACTGGGGATGTCCTAAAAGCCCCAAGTACTAGTCTGAGGCATTGATGATAGGTTGTATTGAATATTTTTAGGTGTGATTTTCTGGCCACCCATATATGAAACTAGCATAATCCAGTTAGGAAGCACAGTGGATTAATGGGCAGCAGCTCGTATTGAGGAATCAGAGAGCTGAGTTCAAATTCCAGTTGGATCCATTACATTCACTTATGTGCTAATACCCTTGAGAAAGGTATGAATCCTCTTCTCCCCCCAGCTATGGGTAAATAGCAGGACAGACCAGGTTCTATAGCCTTAGATGGCAACTGGTCTACCACAGAAAGAAATGACAACCTACTGTGTGAAAAAATCTGCCTCGTCAGTCATGTATCAAAAGATACATGATTGCCTAAACACGTATCATGTATGGCACATAACTGACTGACTAATAATCCAGTTATGAGTGAAGATCTGTATAATTTAATTAATGTTTCTTGATCTGCTACCCATTCACTATGGGCTACTACACGTAGAAGTTGGAGGACTATACTACATTTTATTTTTAGATATTTCAGATGGGTAATGGATGTTAATTTTTTGTCAAAGATTATGCTGAGGAACTTTTGTTCAACTACTGGGACTCTGTCTAATTTTAAACAGGTGGTCAATATGCAATTTAGTTTTTGGAAAAGGTAAAGCCATTTTCTGTGACCTATTTGTGTATTTTATTGAGACATTATTGTATTAGGTTGGTGCAAAAATAATGACGTAATAATGTCGTTTTTTGACATATTTTTTAACGTCAAAAAACATCATTATTACGTCATTATTTTTGCACCAACCTAATAGTTGTCATTCTATGGTATGCATATATCAAGATCTGTACATTATTAGAAAGTCATTGACATATAGAGAGCATCTCTCTCCTAAGCTTAGAGATTTAATTATAGAATTAAATTTGACACAGAAAAGAGTCACCAAAAAATGCCTCCTTGTGGAGCCCCTTCTTGATTTTGCAGTTCTTATACAAATAGTTCCTATACAAATAGGAAATCTTTGGTTGTCCATAAAATTCTCTATGAATTGAAACAGTCTTCCCTTTAGGCCCAGTTCCTGCAGGTCTTTCAAGATACCAAACTTCTATGCTGTGTTGTATGCCTTTTGCAAGTCAAAAAATTCTACCATGAGATGCTCCTTCTTAATGAGGGCTTCTCTTACAAAGGTTTCTAGGCATATTAAGTGGTCTAAGGTGCTTCTTTTTTTTCCTAAAAGCACATTGGAAGTCACTTTAGTTTCCACGTACCAAGTCAACCTGTTGCTGACCATTATCTCCATAGTTTTACATAGACAACTATTTAATGCTATCAGTCTATATTTTTTGGGGTCTGTGTCATCCTCTCTAGGCTTTGGAATAGAGATGATGAATGACTGTCTCCACATTTCTGGGAAGTTGCCAATTGTTCATGTTATTATACAATTTTAATAACACTTGTAATGATTTGTTTTATGAATTCATAGTGGATATAATCTAGGCTCATAATTATATTGTGGGCTTTTCTTTAAAGATTCATTTAATTCCTCCAGAGTGAATAGTATGTTATAGCTCTCAGCATTATTTGATTTAAAATTTAGTTTAGTTTCTGCTTTTCATTTGAGCTTTAGAAAATTGTTGGCTACCATTCTTGGCAGATGAATTTTTAGCAATTGTTTTGGTTAGTTGGTCAGCAATATCCTTCTTACTAGCTATTTTAGAGTTATTTATCAATAGGTGTTTTACAGTATTTGCTACTTGTCTGCTATTTTCTTTATCATATTCCAGATGTATTTTGTTTTTATAGCAGAATTGAGTTTGTTGATAGTTTTTCCAGCATTTTTTGTTTTCTTTAATTATTTTTCATACTTTCACTCAGAGTTGCTTAAACTACAGCAAATTAGAAGTTGTAGATTGTTTTTGGAATTCTCTCAAAACTGCTCTTCTTAGCTTGATGGCTTGTTGCATTTTTGGTGCTGAATTTTTTAGCACTAGAGATGAAGGTTTCCATGAAATGTTTTAAGTTCTTGATGCTTTTTCCTTCAACTATATTTTCAGAACATTCCCAGTTCATGCCACCTAATTTTCAACAGAGAGGACTTTTGTCATTATGTCCTGAGTTTTGTAGTGCAATTAGCAAGTAATTTCTATTGCATGCGTCTGCCAGTACCTTCCAAGAGAAATCCATATAAATTGATGGATCAGACAGAGATAAGTCTACCACTGAATAGCTGCCAGAAAATGGATTTACAGAAATTGGGACTTTATCACTATAAATGCATAAATCATTATTATAAATTATTGTTTCTAAGGTCCTTCATTTTCAGTTTATGTCTTTACAACCCCATATGGTGCTGTGACTGTTAATGTCCCTTAGTATCATAAGAGAGGCAGGGAGTTGCTTTATGATTTCATGAATTTTAGCTTCATTTACTGGTTCATTTGGTGGGATATATACTGAGTAGATGCTTATTGTCCTGTGTAAGGTCACATTAACAGGAGTTGCCTGTAAAGTATTTGTTAAATTTATTTTACTTTGACGTACATCATTCCTAACTAGGATGGATGGTACCGTCTGGTGCTCGGAGCCCAGTGTCATGTGTCTCTAGTTGTATTCATGGTATTCTTTTATATACAGTTTGTCATTATTGCTTAAGGAATGTTTCCTAAAGGCAAACAACTGGTGGTGACACGTCTCTTATTAGCAGAATCAGTTCATTTATGTTTACCTTTATTCTGTGACAGTTCCAGTGAATTATTTGATAATAACTGCTAAATATTTGGAAGATTTAGCTTAGCACGTGGTTGTGATTTAATTTTCCAAGCTTTTGAGTTTGAAGGCTTTGGCCATTTTTGGGTTCTGGCTTTCTACTTCTTCCAGTTTTTCAAATCTGTTTTAGGTAGGAATTTGGTCAATGAATTTCTGATTTTTGTTTGACTGGTTCTGTTTTTTTAGAAGATAAGTTCTTAAGTCTGTCTTTGATGGTTTTGGTGGACAGATAAGAGATCTTTGTGACATTTGCTTTGTAGGTGATTTTGTATTTTTTTGAAGGAGTCGTTTGTGTTTGAATGGTAGATTTTGTATTTGTTTTTTCTTTCTTTATTATTTCAATTCTTTCATTTGATTTCATTTGTCATTCAGTCTGCACTATCTCCTTGGATTATATGTCCTTCAGGTAGTTCTGAAATTTGGGTCCGTCATTTGATCCCAAGTGTATGAGCTTCTCAATGAGGGCTCTGTATTTGTCTGGTTGACCGATATTTATGGTCCTTCATGGTGTTATTTTGCATAGAAAGGGCCTTTCATGTAGCTTTCTACAATTTGCCTTGCCTCCACAAATGAGACATTTATGTTTCACCTTGACTATTTTCTTTCCCCTTTTCCAGCAGTCGCATGATCGTATGTTGGATGGTTTTCCTGTCGGTTAGCACATCTTACTTCATAGTGGCATTCTTCTTTTGTGTGGCCTAAATCCCTTTGGCCACATTTTTCCACATGTTTGTTTTCTAGGGATTTGTAATGTGACATAAGTAAGGATATTTACAGTCAACGACAAAATTATTTGTACACCCATCAATTTTGAATATTTTTATCCATTTCTCAGAATCTAATGCTCATATGATGCCAGGTTTTTTGTATGTTAATAAGCACAAAAAAGGAAAATAAAACTCAATTTTCAGAACAATAGGTTGAATACAACAAATTTGACAGGTGAATTATTCAAATAGGAAATGACAAAATGTCACCACCAGACCAAACAGATAGCCTCATTTGCTTACCTCTCTGCAGAGGTGCAGTTAGCATATTCTGAAGCCTCAGCCAACAGGGCAGTGTGTGCATGAGTGGGAGAGATTGATTGATTCATTCATTTCTTATGCCTTAACACTTTGCAGGTTATTTAAAGACAATTTGGGGGGAGGAGGGGATAATAATGATTTAATGTTACAGTCCATCAGATGATGAAATGTGTTGGAAAAGAAAAGTTTTCCTTTTGTCTCTCTCTCTCTCTCTCTATATATATATATATATAGATATATATATATAGTAGAATATCCGCCTGATACCAATTCAGTCGGGTTTCGATCCTAGCTAGAGGCAACCGGATGTCTAGCCGCACTGATGAGCTGTGATACAGCGAAACAGTCTGTCTGTGGATGACATTATATATATATATATATATATATATATATATATATATATATATATATATATAGATAGATAGATAGATAAAGAGAGAGAGACACTATATGTGTGCATGTGAGTGTTTGATTGACTCGTTTTCTTTGCAAGTTATTTAACACCAGAAAATATTTGTAGATTGTAAGAACTGGAAGGAGTGGAAATGATAATGATTTAGTGTTACAAATTTCACTAATTAACCCATAGCTGGGGGAAGAAGCAGATTCATAACTTTCCTAAGGATATTTGCACATAAGTGAATATAATGAAAATGATGTGAATTTGATCTTGGCTCTCTGATTAATAACTCTGAGCCATTATCCTTTACACCACCCACACATCCAAGCTTACTCCACCTGGTATTCCCAAGCAATCATCCATATTGGTACTGACCAGGCTCAACATTACTTAACTTTGGTGATTAAATGGAAACTGATGTTTAAATATAATATAGCTGTAAGCTGTTTGGTATTGTAAAAGCATAAGAAAAGCAGGAAGTGCAATTCATGTGATCAAGATTGATTGATTGATTGATTATGTTTAACATCCCCTCAACTTTTCATGGGTCACTTAGGGTCCAAGCTTTTTGATAAATTGCAGAATTCTATCTGATTTAATGTTTTCAAAAAGTTCTCCAAGATTGTTGGTTCTGTAATATTTGTTTCAGATTTCCCAGAAGCTACAAGAGATTCCAGCCGTACATGCCTGACCGTATACGACTCTTGACTTGATATACATATTGGTGGGATTTCATTTCTTAATAAATGTTTGAGAGTAACATGTGTATCTCTAATACAGAGTCTAAAAAGAACGACAACCACTTCTATCTTTCTGGATTGTCTTATTTCTTTTATGAACCTTTTATTTCTCTTGTGAATGTTTGGAGGGTTCTATTTCTTAAAAGCTTTTGGTACTTTAGACTGGGTTTTTCAGAATTATTTGTTTTGCATTTATAGATTCTTTTTTGTTTGAGGTTGACAAGATAAGGTTTGCTTTGACTATGGTTGATTGATTTATTGTCGTATACTAAATTTTAGTAGTTCTATTAGTTTTTTTTTAAATTCATTTATTAGAGTTGTAAGTTCCTAGTTTCTTATTGTGTTTCTCATTGTATGTCATTTTGATGATTTGTTATTTTATTAGAATTTGTTTATGATGTTGGAATTGAGTTAGTTTTGACCTGTTTTCTAGCTTCTTGGAATGGGATGTTTTGCACATATTTGTAGCGTAAATGAGTGTGTGCCTTTGATCTGCTTGTACAACACTAAATACTTCTTTTTTTTTTCAGTCTCCCATTCTTGATTTTCCAACACTGCTTCATCCCTCTATCATCATACCAACACCACAGCCAACTGACCAGTTAACATTCTTCACTTTGTCCTCAGTTACCCAGTCAAATGGCACCCTCCTGTCCGACCAATCAGCACATGACTTGCTATTGGTCAAACAACGCTAAGCTGTACAAAAGCCACTATTATAGAATATACACTTTTGGAATAATCTAATATGGGGAAGGGAGATTCATGCCACTTTCAAGGAACAAAATGCCACTGATACGTGTCGCATATTGCGGTAAGGGAACCTATTTTCTTTTGCACCAGATGCAAGCCACCGACTCGCTTGCTTCTATGTAATTGTTCACCGCAATATTTTATTATTATTATTTGTTTTTCCTTTTTTCAGATGTTACACTCTTTAGAATCTGCTGAGTGGTTTTGTTTGCAGTTTGGGGGCGCAAAGGAGGGCCTTTCACAGAGTCAGTTTCTAATTCCCCACATCTTCAACAGACTGGTACTCTCACACATTGATCTTGTAGATGGCCAAATTTCTGGCACAGTATGTATGGCTCTACCTTGGATATTGTGTATTCTATTTTTATTTGTTTCGGTAGGGTAGGTTCATTAAAAGTCAAAATATTTATGTTTGTGTTTATTGATGTGCCATTTGTAATTCTTTTGACGTCTGTTATGCCTTGTTTTTGAGGGTGTCAGCATTTTTAATTTCTTCCAGTGAGCAGTGACAATTCTGGGAATTTTATTACTCGCTTAGAGGAGTTAAGGAACTGGTGGGGGGGAGGGGGCTTGGGGTATGCCTTTACTTTCATATCCTTTATTTAACTGATTTTTAGCATGTTTTCTGCGTCTTTTGTTGTTTTTACTTGAATTAGAAGCGTGTTATTTTTCTTTATTATTTTTTACTGATTTTGATTCTGTTATGGCTGATATAATCTTCAGTAACACAAAAGGTGACACTTTTGTTATTTCACCCTCTAATGGTTCTATGACAAAGAAAATTAGAAATAACTGCCCTGATTCAACTGGGGTACACAATGTCTAATTGGGACGAAAGTGGCCACATGCGCCCACCATCTCTACCCAAATATAGTATGGTGTAAGGATTCGCAGCCATGTCACAGTCAATCTCTTTCATCCCAATTAACCCTTGCTACTATGCAGCTAGCAGATTGGATTGTCTATCTCGAGTTGGGACTGAAATAGCATGTTGTAGAAACTTCTGTCTATTTCATACCAGATCAGTAGTCATTCAGTTACCAGAACTCCCTCCCCGGGTGTCACAGGTTACCACCCACAGCAAACAGGTGGCCCCATTGAGGGGGATTTATAGTTTTGGGAATCGTTTTTTGTAAATGTGTGCCTTATATATTGCAATTTTATAGTTATTTTTGTATGGTTAGGTAGTTTAGGCATAGCATTTTATTTAAATAGAGAGTTTGTGGATTACGATTTTTGTTGGTAGTTTAAAGGTATATACATATATTTTCGAATAGATTGTTTATATGGATGCAGTTTAACATCATACCCAGGATAATATAGTGATCAGGAAAGCATCCTGCTGGGAGCCTCTTCCACAAAGCAGTAGTTCTTGGGAAGAAGCTGAGTAGAACTTCTTTATTACTAATGGAATATGAAGAGAATAAGGATGGTTCAGCCTCATGTACATGGTATGGCAGCTCCCAGATACAAAAGTTAGAGCCAGTGGAACCAAGGAAAGTAGCTTGTCAGTACAGTACAGTTGCCATAGAAATAGTGATGGAGTAGCAAGAGGTTTGTGATGCTTCACTGGTGGGGAAAGGGGTTGTAGGGTGGAAAATAATTACAAAGCTGTGTAGACACTTGTGGCCTCTATCAATTCAGGCAAGTAAGGATTGGGTATCTCCAGTTCAGATAGGGAAGCAATAGTCCATTTTTAATCCAATTTGACTCTTGTAAAGATAGAGTATAGCAGGGAGAGTCAATATTTACTAGAGTGGTACAATAAACTGACCATTTTTTGTTGACTATTATTAACTATGTTGATTTTTTTTTTTTTATGGTTGATCCACCCATTGTGGTTTACTTGAGAATTTGGATTTTTCCAGATACAAGTCTATTTAACCCATATCTGAAGGGAGAAGAGATGGATTCATACCTTTCACATGTTTTTTTTTACATTTGCATGTAGCCAAATGTAATGAAACCAAATGAAATTCCAGTTCAGCTCTTCAATACCTCATTTTAACCTGCTATTCCTTACATCACCCACACATGCGTATATCATTAACTATTTTTCCCCACATGTTTGTAGTTGAACACATGACATTTTTATTTACTAATGATCTTACTTTTATATGCTTTAATATTGTAGTTTGTAGCAATGAATAGAGGAAAAAGTGTCATTTACCTCATGCTGAGAAAATGCTACAGATCCTCCAAAGGAACAGAGACTGGTAGGATCGAGGAATAAAAAATCAATAGCACTTACCTCAAGTTGTGAAATATATTGCCCTTTTTCCATGACATATAATCACCTGATAACATGGAAGGTAATTTTAATAATAAAAAGAGATAGATTTCATCTCCTTTTATGCAACTTCAGAGATCACATGGTAACCCTGTCACGTGACTACTGTAACTATAAAAGGTTAGTAAAGATAATAAACTTTTTGTTTAGTAAGCATTTCAACAACACAAAGTACACTGCTCCTTTCCTGCCTGACCAACAGTCAATTTCCCCACACTCAATACATTCAGAGAGAGAGAGAGAGGAGTTTTTATAGACAAAAACCAGAGAATTATCATTAAGAAAAGGACCTCAATCTATTGTTGACTGGGGCAGGAAATGGCTGATTAACTTAAATGCCTCAAAAACAAAACTGCTCTCGAATACCCACCACAGAGAACCCTCCTTGCCTTCCATTAGAATGTCTGATGTTCAACTGCATGTAAGCACCTCTTTGCAACTGCTCAGTCGCATACTGTCCACCGGCCTCAGATGGAATAATTACATTGAATCAATAGCTTCATCTACTGCAAGGAAAGTTGGTTCTCTGTGTCGCACCAGAAAGTTTTTCTTGCCGAGTCCATCCTTCAACTCTAAATCAACCATTCACCCTTGCATGGAATATTGCTGTCATATATGGTCTGGAGCCCCTGCTGTCTGTCTAAGGGTCCTTAACAAAATCCAGAGACGAATATGCAATGTGGTTGGCCCTGATCTAGTATTTACAGTCACTAACAGATGTGTTGTCACCTCCCTCTGTCTTTTCTACAAATACTTTCACGATAACTACTCTGATGAGCTATTTTTACTAGTTCCCAAAAATTTAACTGTGACATTAGGTTGGCATCTTGATCCCACCCTTTCACTGCCCAATAGCTTCATGTCTTGCACTTCCCATCTGTGGAACTCCCTTCCTCTTACTTGCTTCCCTGATAGCTATAATCTCCAACTATTCAAATGCAATGTCAATCAACATCGCCAGATGTCTTGATCTATTCCATGTCCTTTTATTCATCCTTTCCTCTCTCACGCCTCTTTACTCTTTCTCCCACTCTCTGTAACCCCTTGCGTGCTAGTGGCACTTCTGCCTTGCTTGGGGTGAAAAGTTTAAGAAATATAAAAAATAAATGTCCAGATAATGAAGGAATCAGGTGCACTTCCACATAGTGTAATGGTTAGCCAACTAGTCTCATTAGACCAATTGCAACTGAGTAGAGAGTTCAAGTTCTAAGATATGATATGCCTCTGGTTCAGTGGAAGAAACAGACAAATGACACAAAAGGTGAAAAAAAAAAAAAAAAAAATGGCACAAATAAAAGGAGAAAAACAAAATGGCACAAGTAGAAAGAGAAAAAAATGGCACAGGTAAAATGAGAGAATGGTATAACTAATTTCTCCACAAAAAAAAAAAAAAATTTTTTTTTTTTTTTTAAATACTAAAAAGTAGAAAGAAAAGCAAAGCAAATAAGTTATTAAGGCTATGGACATTTTCAGAAATCATTTAGTAATAAATAAAATTTACAAAGGTTTTTTTTTTCATTTTGTAGAAAAAGCCTATAATTGATTTAAAATATAGATAAATAAATGTAGGTGAATGCACAATTTGAATGAAATTGCCATCTTAAGCTAACATGAAGAGTGCTACCCTTTGAATTAATTTTCATGACTCCTTCTGTATTTAAAAACTATATTTACTAACCAATCTTATAATTTAAATTGACAAACAATTTAGATTCTAAATTTGATTATCTTGCTACCAGCAAAGAGATAGGGACTAAACTGTAATAATCCACCATCTCAAAAATTATGACAAAAATTCACTTACTTTTATAATGAGGACATTTTCAACAAATGAAATTTTAAATCTTTTAAGCTATCACTACTGACCTCTTGAGTTTCATCAGTGTCCATCTTTGTTAAACATCTAAGAGTAGTCTGTCAGTTATAACTAAAAACACTGCCACTTGTTGTCATTGGTGCAAAGAAAATTAATCTAAGAGTGGAGGAGCTGAAAGTTCTTGGTCCAATCAAGAAGCTGAGAGAGAGAGAGAGAGAGAGAGAGAGAGAGAGTGTTCAGATTTTGGGGAAGCAGATCAGACCAAGATCTTTTCAGTACTTATTGAGTACAGAGAAAAAAAAATGAAAATACATTAATTACTTTCATCTTAATTTCATTTGCTTTTTATCAAAACATTCAGACCATCATTCTATGATCAACAGTAAGTAATGCAAATTGGAACTAAGGGATCTACATTAGAGGAACTTTTTATCTTAGTAGCATGTATGTGTTGCCATTAATGTCTGGACTGTCTTTGACCAAAAGATTAGAATATTATTAGAAGAAAAAAAGTATTATATAAAATCCATTTTATAGCCCAAGATTTCTACAACAGCCAAAAGCAACAATATGAAAACAGAAAACCTTAAAAAACTGAAAGGAAAAATATATATATAGCCTTTGTAACAACGTTTTCCCCTTGCGTAGGATTGTTAATTAATTTGAAACTTTTAAAACCGTTTATTTTACATTCAACGTCATCACTTGATAAGACACCGAGGGTGTTGAAACAAAATGGCTATTTTTGTAGTGATTTTATAACATATTTATGTTATAAATTTTTTTTTAAATAAATAATTATATCTGCTCTACTTTGTATTGAGCACTCTTTTAAGAATAGTAATTGTTGGTTATTGGAATTCATTCCATATACACCAATCATATACTTGGGTATATATATATATATATATATATATATATATATATAAGTGACCAAAAGACAGCTAACCAAAAGACACAATACCTTAGACAAGAAAAAAAAAAAATCACAAACAATGAAAGAAAAAATAAAATAAAAGTCAACTACCTATGCAGTAAATTAAAGTGCCTCAATTCCTGGAATATCTAGACAGAACAAAAAAAATGCTTCACAATGTCAATACTCAATGAAGGCCAGCTCAAGTCACCACTCAAGTTTCATGCACTTGCAATCTTCAGGTGGTTCAAACGCTATATATATATATATATATATATATATATATATATATAATTAAGTAATGAAAATCTTGGTAAACCATATGGATAATCCCAAGGAGGATGAAATCCTGAGAGCTCAATGTTAATTCAGAGTTAATAATTTAAAGAAAAACAGACCACTTTAAGGCTCCATTGTAATAGTTTATTTCACCAGAGACTTTTAATTTTCCCTGGATCTTCAGACATCACTTTCAAAAGGTGAAACAAAAAATGAAATTAAAATTTACACTTTTTACAGGCAGTATTAAGCTTATATAAGTTAACATAGAATGTAGCAAGGAATGGTGTGAGAGACATGGTCGAGTTTAGAGAGGGAAGGGAGAATTTTAAAATTTATTTTTATATTTCTTTCTATTATAATCCTTAATATTGAGGAAGGAGGGGGTAAGGATCAGACATTGACCTATTTACTCCTTCCCTTTCCACATTATCATTTCCGTTGAGTTGACTGATTGACTCAAGACAAATTCATCACAAGCGCTATTACCTTAGATCAAAGGCCTTTAACAAAATGTAGCATAGGGGGTTGCTACACAAGCTCTCCAGCTATGGAATTACAGGGAGAGTTTTTTTCAGTTATCAAGTCATTCCTAACATGAAGATCATTGTTAATGGTCATTCATCTGAAGCCCGTGTGACCTTCTACCCTCGTTCTGCTTTATATTGATGATCTGCCTAAGAATGTACTCAGAGGTCGCTACTAATTATCTATATAACAGTGTAAGAGTGCACCTCCAAAAATCTAGATGACCAGAGACTGGTAGCTCTGATAGCTCAATAAGGGAGCTATTCAATACCTCCAAAACCAAACTAGTAACATTCTACCATCACTGAGTGAACCCTGAATTTTCACCAATCATGATGCATAGTTGCTCTCTCTCAAGCAGGATTCATGTCTTGAATGTCTATTGAGACTCAAGTCCACTCCAAACATCAAGTGGAACTTGTATACATGATACATTACTAAAGATGCTGGAAAAATGGTCAGTTTTTTGTCCCGCTCAAGTAAGTACCTAACTCCACCTGTTATTTTGAATCTACAAAATACAGGTCAAACAAAAAATGGAGTATTGCTACCATATTTGTCCTTTATTTTCCAGCCTTGATAGAATTCAGAAGTGTCTTAATGTCATTGTGGGTGATGAATTATACACCACTCTCTATAAACCCTATCCCACATGCCTCTTGCTACTCCATTGCTATTTTCATGAAAAACATTCTGGCAAGCTACATTCCATACTACCATCAGTCCTAAATTTCACAACTAAGATCCACCATGCCATATACACAGGAGGTGGGAGCAAACCATTTTATTTCTCTTCATATTCCATTAGTAAGAAGGAAGTTCCATTCTGACAGCTCCTTCCCAAGAACTGCAGCTTCATGGAGATTCCTGAGAGGATGCTTCCCTGATCACTACAATCTTAACTTCTCTAAGTCAAGGGTTCTTCTTCCTACATATCCTCTTACATTCAACAACGTCAATTACTAACACTCTACCTTGAATAGCTCTTGAGCCTTGTATTGGGTAAACAATTAGTAAAAAATAAATAAAACAGACTACTCTCAGGTGTCAGATAAACAAACTTCCCACACTCAATAATTTGGGGATTTTTCTACCCATCCATAGTTTATCAATTTTTTACTATTCTCAGTTACCTCACTCAATAGATTGCTGAATAACTGTTATGAAATATACTGTTGGGAATACATTGCACTCTAAACTTTCTTTTAGTGGAATATCTTGGGTGTTTGATTCATTTAAACTGGACATTCAACAGACATTGTAATGTTGCCAATTCTTCTTTGAAACTGGTTTGTTAATGCATTTTACTTAAAGATATTGTACATTTATTTCTTGGAAGTCTTATGATAATTTGAAAAAAATCTAAATTCCGTTCTGATCCCCCACCATTAGATTTTTTTCATAACCTCCCCCACCCCTTTAAGTGGCAATTATCTATATCAGCACACTGAAACAAACAATGGTATTGAATGCTTCAAAAGCAAAAAAAAAAAAAAAAAAAAAAAAAACACTCACAATTAAGGCCATGGAATGCTGACAAGTGTAAATATTATCATGAAAGTCAATTGATTTCATGGTCATTCTTTCTAAGTTCTGCTGTAGTTATAGTTTCAGTCATGGCTAAGCAGATTATATAAGTTGTTTCAGTATTATACACTTCTTTCATTATAAATTTGCCCAAAAGAAAAACTAATATTCAGGCAAAATGACATGTTAAAGCTAATTATGGTTTGGTTTGGTTTACGGCATATCAACCTCAATGGGTTATTTAATGCTTATATTTTTTTTTCTTCAAAAAATGTATTGCTGGTAATTTTTATTTTTCAAAAAATCTATTGCTGCTAAGATCTTTTTTTTTCCAAAAATATATTAAGTAATAATTTTTTTTTTCACAGAGTATTTCTGATATTAAAACCTATTTTTCCACTTTCATAGTGTTTAGACCCCAGTTTGGGGCAGGGGGTTATAGCTGGGACTCTATCAGGTGCTAGCACCCTGGGTCAGGGCAAACCTAGGAATACCAGCAATTAAGAGGTGGTTCCACACTCCTCAAAACCTCCTGATCAGAGGCCTTGCTGCCGGATGTAGTTTATAGTCTTACCCAGGACACGGATGTATATTGTCAATACCCAGGACAGCTAATTATGTAAAAATTTAATCTTTCTTATGAGCAGATAAAAATGCTTCTTTAGCAACTTAAAAGAAAAATTTCTGCCTGAATTTTTTGGATGGGCAGTTATCCTTACTTATCCTATTTATATTCAGACTATTGTCTTCAACTTTGTTGTTCTCATCACAATGTTTCAGCTGTTGTCTCCTCCAGCCTTCATCAGGGGCATATTGTCATATGAATAACCAACAAAGAATTCTGAACTGAAACCTTTAATTTAAGGAGGTGGAAAGTTCTCGTTCCACTGCCCATGTCTAGGGACATCGTCTAGTCTGTATTTTTAGTACTACTCAGTTATTGCTCTCCCATTCCCACTGAGCCCAAGTATACACTGCTAAGCCCAGAGATTGAACTCACAATTACTATATCACAAAATTCATGAACCAATGCTTTAATCAACTAGGCTATTTGAAAGAACAAGTCCTAGTTTTAAACTCATGCACAATTACTTGCCTGTCTACAATACATAGGATTACTGCCAGGGATGATGTGTACTACCAATGGACCCAACCAACCAGGGCAGGCTAGCTTGATTTGGGGCTCCAGACAGTGTCTTGTGACCCTGTTCTGTTATCAATATTTGCTTTTTTTCTATTTACATTTATATATGTTACAAATTAAATTAAGCACAACTTAAGGATGAAAAATTTTCAGTTTTAATGTCATTATGTTTTGTTTTTTTTTGTTCAAAATCCATGCTAAGTCATGAAAAAAAGACTATATAAAATTCACTCTTTGTTATCCATAATGTTGAATGTGTTAAAATTATTCAACGTTTTAATAAGAAAAAAAATCTCAAGTTGATGTTAAAATTTGCCACAAAACATTAAGATTGTATGATAGATTATGACGCGCGTCTAATTTGTATTTAGATACATTGTATTTATTTTCAATTTTTCTAGTCGAATTCTTCACCAATTATTGTACATAATTAGGTTACAATAAAATTTGTATTTTATATGAATTCTACCTTATAAAAATTGAGTTGTAGTAGAGTGAGGGGCTCCGTTTCATAGATTTGGTGAGAGATCCTTGTACCAGCCCAGCTTACTGTACATCCTGGTATAAGAGTATGCCCTATTAATTAATTTTTTAACACTAACAATCAAATCACCTAATGTAAGGCCCAAGAACAACTCAAGATAGATGGTTACTGAATGAACTATGTGATATGGATGTAAGAGATGGAAGTGAAGATTGAGGGTAAGATTGTAGTGTTTGGGGAAGCATCCATGCAGGAGTCTTTTCCACAAAATAGCAATTCTTTGAAAGAAGATGTCTTGGTAGAACACCCTTCTTACAATGGGAATGAGGGTGATTCAACCCTGTGGACATGTTAAGGCAAGGTCTTGGTTGTAAATTTCTGAGCTGGTAGCCCTAAGGAATGGAGCTCATCTGAATAGCTGCCATGGAAGTAGGAATAGGCTTCCAATGTTGCGTCTGTAAGGGAAAAGGGTTGTGGGGAATAAGCCCATCACCCACAAGGCCGCATAAATGATTTTAAACTCTTAAGGCCGAAAGTGAAGATTGGGTAGCTCCATAAGACAAAAAAAAATGGAGTATTTCTGTCATATCTATGACAGAAATACTCCATTTTTTTGTCTTATTTGAATCTCCTTACCATGTTTATAAAATTATCAGAATTTATTGTCTATAAAGCTTAAGGGAGTGTCAGATCATGAAAACAATTAAACAAGAACTGTCTTCAAGAGGTGTGATTCCCAACTGACAACAATTTGAGCAGACCAGAGTTTCCAGTGAGTAGAACAGGAGCAGAGTATAGAAAATTCTAATGGGGAGAGGGGCTAAATTGAAAGCAGTTGGTTCAGTCAGCTTAAGGCCAGCCATGACAAGAACCTAAACCTTGTTGCAGGAGTGCTGGTCAACTGTTTAAATTGGAAAACTCATGTTACCTACTGCATCTCGCAAATTCAGCTCCAAAGATTATTGGCATCTCTGCAAGAGCGTACTTAACAATAGCAAACCCTCTATACCTCCTTTGTTCAACCAGTTTGAGGTTCTGACCTCATCTACCAACAAGACTGAATGCTTTGCTTGGAAATTCTCATTCAATTCAATGCTCGACTCTTCTGGTGTACCCACACCCAATTTCCCCACTTAGAACTGAGGCTCTATTGAGTCCTCTCCAAATTATACAACTATTGCCTCAATGAATCTTGTTTTCCAAACTGTTGGAAGTCCTCATCCATTGTTCCTGTCTTTAAGAATTCTGACCCTTCTAATTACCATCCTATCAGTCTCCTACCCGTCTTCGGCAAAGTCTTC
>OZ010593.1:8009898-8034898 GCA_963932145.1 Acanthosepion lycidas | reverse complement strand
CAAAGTCAGGGTCCATACTGATATTATACCCACATAGTAAATTGAATATTTATTTTATGGCCACTTCATAATTTAAATTTTCTCAAAGATAAAAAATGTTTCCAAATAAATAAGTCATTTTCATAAAAAGCAGAAAAAAACGTGATAAAAACTACATCGATAAAAATACATTTACGTGGAAAATTATTCAGTTTTCTTTTACAATGATGTTCACCCTGTACAAGGCCCAAGAGCCACTCGCGATAGAGTTACAGAGTAAGAGGCACAGTTTATGGGGATATGTGAAGAAGATAACGGTTGATCCTAGACTTAAACAGGGCATGACTGTAGTGATCGGGGAAGCATACTCATGGATGTCGGTTCCACAGAGCAGTGGTTCGTGGGAACTTAAATCTAATCGATGGAATACGAAGGGAATGAAGGTGGTTCGCTACAATGTACGTGGCGTGGCGAGTCTTAACAGTGAGGTTAGAACTGGTAGTACTAAGCAGTGTAGTTAGTCTGAACATTTTCCATATAAATGGCGATAGAGTAGTGAAAGGCTTACAACTTTTCGGAAAGGAGTTGTAGGATGGAAAATTCTGCTTTTGTTTTTAAGTGTATCCTACAATGTATTTAATTGGCTTCTTGTAAAACTAATTACTTCAATATTATACACCTTTCCATTGGCACTAGTATACAACTCTTGATTGTTACTCATTTCAGCCGTTGCACTCACCGTCCTTCTTCAAATGTTTGTCTTCGTACTCAGTAACCATTTCAGAATTTTTAACTGAAAACTTTATTCAATTCACGGGGTGGGGTAGATTTGTTTTTCCAATTTCCATGCTTTGTAAATATCTCGTATCAGTTAATAATACACTCTGTATAGTCTAGGGATGGACTGTCCAGGGTGTCACCTTCCCGAAGGCTAGGTTGCGCCCCGACATCAAATAAAAATGCAATAAAGAAACAAACACAAGCATTTGTTTTAGCAGTAAAAAGGAACATGAATGTTATATAAAGTCATCTGCACACTATCAGTTACTCAAGTCCAATGTGAGAGGATATTTCAAAGCTAAAGGTCATATATATAAGATTAAGAAATTCGCTGTATGATGAGAATTTGAAATCATACATGTTGCTATTCATTGAAAAGGAATTGTTATATATGCAGAAGCAATTATTGGCACATTCAGGCAATCATCTAATGAACACAAACTATTGCTCTTAATAAAAAGGACTGCATGCAATGCTCTATTGTGCTTTTCTGTTTATACGTAAACTGTGTATTAAACTATTTAAAATCATCGACCAATTACTTAAAATAAAAAAAAATTAAAAATTCAATTAAAATGTTCTGTATTTATATTTGGTATCTACTGTCAGTAATATGTATAATATAAGTACACTATAAATACAAAGAAATATTAGGTTGGTGCAAAAAATAATGTCGTTTTCTCACATAGTAACATATGTGAGAAAACGACATTATTTTTGCACCAACCTAATACAAAAGTTTTAATTGTATCCTTTTTTCCATATGTATTTCTTGAAAATTTTATTTATTTGTTATGAAAATGAAATGATAGCATTGTATTTGTAAGTGTCCCCCACTTATCTCCTGGCAACCAATATTTTTACACTCAGCCCACTACTGCTATAGTCTATTTTGCCTTTTGAGACACATGGTCTAGTGGAATAAAGCGCTGGTTAAAAAAATATCTGGTGACCTGGAAGTTGTGAGTTCAATCTCTGGGCCGGATAGTGAGAAAACGTTATGCATTGTACTTCAAGGTGAAGAAACAGACAAGTGACACAAAAGGCGAAATAGACGGAGATTGAATAAAGGGTTTGGATCAGAATTCCGAAAAGATTTGTAGTGAGTGCAAAATAATAACTCCCTTCATCCACTCCATTCAAATTTGGAGGACTGATGCAGAAGAGGGAAAGGAATTCGCAAGCAAATGTGAAATTTTATTTGGACCAATGAAGACTTTGCCTTCACATAAATTGACCATTCAGCTGGAAAAAAAAAAGAGGAAAGAAATTCGCGAGCCTATGTGAAATTGTTTTTGGACCAATAAAAACTTTGCCATCACAGAAATTAGCCAGTCAGCCGAGGAAAAAAGTAGCGAGCCGACGCGAAATTTATTATGATATAAAACGAGAAAATTAAATTATTAGGTTGGTGCAAAAATAATGACATAATAATGTCGTTTTTTGACGTATTTTTTAACGTCAAAAACGACATTATTACGTCATTATTTTTGCACCAACCTAATATTAAGAGAAAAGTGTCTGAAGTCATATAAAAAGTTTATTTTCAGTTCCTCGCGACCTGCGTTAAAGTTCTTGCAAGTGTAAAATTACTCGCCAATTATATTATTGGCCTCTAACCAGCGCGCGGGACTTCAAAGACTTTTCTCTCAACAATCCGAGAAAGCTAAGACGACAAATGATCTCTCTACGTCTACTTTTGAACGTATGTAAACCATTTATCCCTTTGGTGAGCAACGAACACTCTTCCTGTGTTTTAAACATTTATTTTAATATTATTTTATGTCAGATCATTTAATCTGTTGTATGAACATTTCCTCTTCATGAAAATACGTTAAAACTTAGGACTTTATGAATTCTGATTTATTTTCCTGAAACAAGCTAACACCACTTGAAGCAAGTAAATTCCTTAGCTTGTTAAAATTACTCGTGTTTCCTCGTCATTATCGTCATGGATTAATCTTTTTGGCGTAAATCAACTGTTCATTTGAATCCCTAAGCCACGCGCCGCTATAGGTTACTGAGTAAGAAAAATCCCTGAATAAGGCCGGTGAGTACAACGATTGAAATGTGAATATGATCACTAAGATGAGTTTCCGACAATTAGTTCTTTCAAATATAGTTGCAGAATAAACCACAGGTGGACTTTTTTTTATTAAATATTAAAGAAACATAGGTAATGCCAAAATTTGAGCTAAAATAATTTAAATGTCTCCTTTTTAGTAAAATTTTGGTATTATTTATTTTTTTAATCATTTCACTCCAAGCAAGGCAATATAGTCACTAAGACGCATGGAGTTACTGAGTGTGAAAGATTATACGAAAAAGTATTAAATAAAAGAACAGGGACTAAGGCAGAAGATTATGATTGACATTGCATTTCAATTTTTGAAAATCAAACCTGACTAAAAAGCAAGAAGTTGGAAGAGAGTTCCACAAGCGAGAAGTGCAAGAAAAACTGTTAGCATAGAACTTACGGTTACTTCTACTCATTACAAATGTAAAATGATGAGACGTTGCCGCCAATCTAGTACTGCGCTTAAATTCATGAAATCTAGGTACCATAGTGAAAAGTGTATCAAGGCAAATACCATGAAAGCATATTTTAAATATAATAGCCTAAAGGGGAAAACTAATCTATAAAGAAGAAAAATAATTTGACGTATTTCGGGTAATTTTCTTTAAAAAACTAGAAAAAAGTTATCACACTCCAATTTTAAGTGTTTCACGATGTATCAAAATATGGGAAAACTGACCAAAAATATTTCCATAAAGTTTTCTGATAAAATAACCTATTCAGTATAATGAAGAAGTGTCACTTAAATCGGATAATTCCTTGAAAACGTTTAAAAAAAAAAAAAAAAAAAAAAAAAAGTGGGGGAATAGCATTCTTTTTGCTTTGAATTCAGAAGAAAAAAAAACATCCATTTTGGCGGTACGTAAAAAAATATAAGTAAGCAGATGCGCATGCTCGAAAACGAGTAACCAAGCTGAAGATGAGAAATCACACTGATTTAACTCGAAACAGCTCATGATTTAAAATATTCCAGTTTATAATCTATCACACTTGACAAATTGGTTGCAACTCTGAAAAGCTAGTGCTCATAAATAAGTATTATTTTCCTTGCCTACGGAAAAAAAGTGTGGGAAGAGGTGTTACCACAACTTGACAACCAAGGATTAACAGAGTAGAAGGAAGTCAGTGAAATGGACGTAGGGGAGGGTGAATGTATTTTCACGTTTACTTAACCCCGATTTCTTTCTTCCACTTTGTCGACACTCACATGTACAAGGGCTTCTAGAATGCAAAGATCAAAGCTCAAAAAGCCGAGTGTATGCGTGACGTGGCACAAAATGGAATTTATTTAGAGAGTTGAGTTCCAACATGATGATAAGGTCGTCGGTCGTCAATTTCTCAAGTAGAACCACGCTACTAATACACACCAAATTGTATGAGAAAGTAAATTTAATCAACAACTATAAAATAAATTAAAAATAGGGTTCTGGCTTTGTAAAGATTATTTTGCATTTATTGTTTCTTTCTGGGCTATTTTCATTTAATTATATTTATGCTGATAATGGCTAATTAATAGAATATCCGAAAGCGCTTGTGTGTGTATATATATATATATATATATATATATATATATATATGAACGATTCAAATGAACAATTGATTTACCCACGCCAAGAAGATTAAACAAGGACGATAATGACGAGGAAACACGAGTAATTTTAACAAGCTAAGGAATTTACTTGCTTCAAGTGGTGTTAGCTTGTTTCAGGAAAATAAATCAGAATTCACAAAGTCCGTAGTTTTAACGTATTTTCATGAAGAGGAAATGTTCATACAACAGATTAAATGATCTGACACAAAATAATATTAAAATAAATGTTTTATATATATATATATATATAAAATGTTCTGTCATTTCTTTTTTTAGCTAATTTACACTGAATATCCGTTTAAGTGAAACCTAGGTAGGTTTGCCTGGCTCCTTAGGATTTATTCTAGTTTATCGCTCTACTTAGCGTATTGAGCACTCTACGTTTTAGTCTTTCTAATCGTTTTTTTTCTTCTTCTTCTTTGGACTAAGGACTTAAAGCACTTGGCGATTTGTTTCGTCTTGTTCTGGTGCTTTTAGTTCTTTCTTTTTTATTTCAAATTTTTTCCTAGACTACCGATTTGTCCTGACATATCTACAAGTTGAGCTATCCGAAGTTTTTTTTCCAAACAAGTACTACTATTAATATATATATATATATATATATATATATATATATATATATATATATATATTAGGTTGGTGCAAAAATAATGATGTAATAATGTCGTTTTTTGACGTTAAAAATAAGTCAAAAAACGACATTATTACGTCATTATTTTTGCACCACCCTAATATATATATATATATATATATGAACAGTTTTTACACACTTTCAGCCCAGAAAAGAAAATAATTGTACGAATACAAGAAAAATTTAATAAAAAGCTTAATCGCAGTACCATATCAGTAATTTTTAATAAAATGGTAACATTGTATTTTATATTATAGTTAAGTTTACACAGGCAAAATGTTATATTCGTTTTCAGTATAACAGAACGATAGCTGAACAAGTATGAATGGGGCACCTCGTGTCAGCGAGGCTTGCCTTTTGACCATTGAGTAGTGAGTTCGGTCCTCACTGAGTGCTCCATACTTGTAACCGTTTTCCAAAACTAAAGCAAGCTTATTAAATGACAACCAAACAATTATAAACGTCTTTTTTCTCTATATCCAGGTGCACGAGAGAAAAATAACGCTATAGTTTCACCAAATGAAATAATGTTAACATTTTTGAATGGACTGGCTTAAATATGTTTGTATGTTCCCAACGACTGTATAATTTTCTCAGAGTTCCGTGATCTTGTGTCAATAACTTAGATTTAATGGCTTTTAGGGGGAAAAAAGTCAAATTGAGAGACTGCTACGCGTTTTATTATCAGGCGTTTTATGTGCTTTTGTGTACATATCAATATGTACACTGGGAAGGTTTACACATTGTGAATAAATAAAGTTGAAATCTCAAAGATCGGACTAAAAAAATATTCCCACCTTATTCTGGGTGGGCGCGCGTTCTTTATTTCGTGAACTGCGACAACACCAGTCTTCCGGATGACATGAAATCGTTTGCTATTATTCCACATGGTATTATAAAAAAAAAAGCCTATTACAACTTTCTGGGGTTTTGTGCTTATGTTGCTTAAAGGAATTTTGTTCAATGGTCATAGCATACAAGCTATAAGAAATTCGATAAATGATTAATCAGAAAATAATCTAAAATGTTTGAGTAACAATTTACTCAATGTTTATCGTCACAATAAGTAAAAAAGAAACTCGAATAAAAAGGCTTTTCAGCTTGCGACCAATGACCGACCATCAAAGCCAGATTCAGATCAATTGATGATGTAAACACACCCTAACAATGGACTCCAATTCAGCCATATCCTGATAACAACTCGTCCTAGATTTACTGTTTTAATTTCGTATTCCATCAGCTATCACCTACAAGAGCCAGATCAGGCTGAAAATGGTGTACTGCTGCTATACCTGGGCAGGAGCAATCCATTTTCAAGTCTCCATATTCAAAAGTGTTTCCAAGTCTTATTTTCCACCCTACAACTTCTTTCCACAGACGAAACGTCGCAAGCCTCTCTCTATCCCCATACCCCACAAAGTGTTCAGACGAACTACATTCCTTAATTCTAACAGTTCTCATACCAATACCCGCCATGCCACAGACATTTTAGCGAACGAACTCTCATTCCCTTCGTTGGTACGAGATAAGTTCCATTCGAGCAGCAGCTTCCCACGAACCGCTGTTTTGCGGAACCGACTCCCAAGAGGATGCTTCCATGATCACTACACTCTTAATCTGTTCACATCTCAGGTTAACTGTTATCTTCCATAAACTGTACCACTTACTCTGTAACCCTCTACATAGTGTGCCTCATCGATATGGTACCGAATGAACATAATTGTAAAAAAAAAAAAAAAAAAAAAAAAAGGATACAATAATTAAAATATCTACTTCATTACTGAGAAATTCAAAAATTTACCTGTTGATAATCTACATAGTTTAAAATAAGCATATTTCGTTGATACTGCAAGAGCCTGCGTGAAGTTTGGAGTGAGGAAACAAACGATTCCGATCTTTCAGACAGGTTTTTTAACGCCTATAAATAATACCAGTTTTCCATTAGGCAGCTTGTCCTTGTTATATTAAGCGTTTAGTTGCGAGAGAAAGGAATAGCGAGAATTAGAATTTTAATTACGTTTATTGTTAGTATATACACGATGTCATACTTCTTTTATGTGCCGTGGCCCTTCAGGACATAGGCGATCATGGCTCTCCACTTCCTCCTATCCCTTGTAGCTCTCAATAAGTTTTGTCTTTTTGCTAATTCTCCCAGACCCTGTTCTGTCATCCACTTGCTTAATCCCGCTACGTATGTCACGCGTTGCTTTCTTTTGTCCCCCCACTTTCCTTCTATTCGTCCTGTGAGTATCAAATTACAAGTCTCCCTTTCTCATTACGTGTCCCAAAAATTTCAGCTGCCTCTTCCTGATGTTAAGTATGTTTCTTCTTTGTTTGCATCCTCTCCAAAACCTCATTGTTGCTCAAATGTTCGGTCCATGATACCCTTAGCATCTTTCTGTAGAATCATACTTCCGTTGTCTCGAGTCTCTTCTTCATCTTTAAGGAGACCGCCCAGCATTCGCTGCCATAAAGCTGGACAGATGCCACACAGCAGTTCAGTACTCTTTTCTTTGTTACCAGCGAAATTCTGCCTATCTTTTAGAATGTGTCTGGCCATCCCAATATGTCTTCGGATCTCAGCGTCGTACTTGCTGTCTTTTGTCAGAGGACAGAGGACGGTAAGTTTCCAGATATTTAAATTTCCGCACCTGCTTGATTTTAGTGACCCCGACCTGTAAATTGCATTTCTGATTCATCGATTTGTTGATGACCATGCATTCTGTCTTGTAGTTTATGCTTAGTCCTTTCTTCTCGCTCTCCTTCGCTACCTTCTGTAAGGGGTTTTGTAGTTTCTTTTCCGTGTCTGCTACCAGCACTGTGTCATCTGCATATCTTATGTTGTTAAGATTGTAGTTGCCAATTATGAATCCTGGTAGAATCGCCTCACTGTATAGATTGAATAAGTCTGATGAGAAGACGCATCCTTGCCCTACGACTCTTTCAATTTTGTATATCTGCTGAATTCATTTTCTATCCGTATGCAAGCCGTTTGCTGCCAGTTCTTGATTATTCTAATATCTTTCCCAAATATATCAAGGTTGCTGAGCAGTTCCAACAGATCTTTGTGGCGTACTTTGTCGAACGCGTAGCCTATTAAATGCAGGTGCACGTCTTTCTGCTTTTTCTGATAACATTCTTAGGATGAATACTGTGTTCCTTGTTTCGATGTCTTTAACAAACCCGCACTGTTCTTGTCCTGATTCTGCTGCGCGCTCCATTCATCAGAATACGGATGATGAGTTTTGTTATGTAGCTCATTAGGTTGATTGTTCGATGGAGTTTACATTCGCTTGCGCCTGGTTTCTTTGGCAGTGCTATGAAAATAGATTTGCTGAGATCTTCCGGTCGATATACCGGTGTCATACAGATATTGCAAAAATAGGTGGAATGTCCGTTTCTGGTGTGTTGTCCGGCTGGTGATCAGAGAAAAGCCGAAAGTTGACCTATTTTTGTGTTGGCTGTGGTCAAAAGATATGGTCGGTGTATATGTTAGTTATGCCGAGGTGACGGCGTTGGGTTGGTGAGGTGTCGAGTTTGGTAGGCCGTGGTGGGTCGAGTGGGTTGCATGCTTGCGGGGTTAGAGTCGCTTCGTTGCGGAGTCGGAGTCGGTGCTTGTGGTGGTAGCTTGGTTGCGGAGTCGGTAAGCCTGTTCTGTAGAACGGGGCCGCGGTGATGGCTGCAAGTAAATACCTTGTACATGTTGGTTATGCCAAGGTGACGGCGGTGGGTTACCGAGGTGTTTGCGAGCTAATGTTAATGAGTCGAGAGAAGTCATGAATCTGACTTTACCGATGCATAGGATGCAAGCGTTAAGAGTCAGGAGACGAGGGGTTGTCATGCTGAAGCCAGACAGCCGAGGTGGCCAGTCAAGCCTGAGAACGGTAACAGTCGGTGAGAGGAGCGGTGGTGGCGGCGGCGACAGCAGAAGTGTCCTGCGTGCCAGCCGGGCCGCAACTATCCTGGTCGTTCTCAGAGACCTGCTTTTAAGCTGGTCCCCAGGAGCATTTCTTTTTCTGGCGGGAACGTTCGTGATTGGCCACTGCCGGAGCTCGATTCGTAGACCGGACAGGATGCGTGGAACCTATACACAGAAAACGACATTTTTTTTTATTTTGTTCTCTGCCTTCGTAGTGTTCACATCCAGCCTGCATACAAAATGAATCAAATACAAATCTAATTGGAAAGGAGTATAACACTTTAAGAAGTGGTGGAGCTCGTTTTTATTAGGTTTGGTGCAAAAATAATGACGTAATAATGTCGTTTTTGACGTTAAAAATACGTCAAAAAACGACATTATTACGTCATTATTTTTGCACCAAGCTAATATTAGTATAAAACCCCTACAAGCATGACTACCGTACAAAATGGAACAACTATTTTTCAGTTTTGCCAAAACCCCTTTTTTCTTAGGTTTATATTGCGACCGAGTCTTACTTTAACTCCGTACGATTGCCTTTGGTAAAGGCATGAACCATTCCCTGCCCTTTCAACCACATTCAGTTATATGGTTAAATAACAGAACCGAGTGACCTTGAATGGTAGCTAGTTTAAAAGAAGAAAAAACTGAATTCAAACCAACTGGGCGTGCTGACATTGATTGAGGAGTAGCGACCCTTCGATTACCTGCATTTAGTTCGTATGATTGATATGTATCCATCATGAGTAGCACCTAGATCTCTATCTAAAGGGTTATGATATACTGTACTGTAAGGTATTACCTTAAATATGTTCTGGTTACAGCAAAGCGTAAAACCCTGACAAGACAAAAAACCGGTGGTGCCCTTTTATATACAGGTTGCGAGGGGTAAGTTGTTGTCATTTTATAGTTTTTACGCAAGTGCGTTGTTTCTTTTTGATTTTGTCGACTGAACATTATAGTAGGGTCAGTTGGGCACCGTCCATGAGAAGAAGAGCACCATGACGCAATTCACTCTGCCAGAAATTTAGAAACGGCATGCTGTACTACTTGGCATTCGCACCGAAAGCTCTAATACGAACATTTCAGAGTGTTTGAGTGTCAATTTGATGACAGTGCAGAGGATTCGGAGAGTTGGATGAATCTAACGGTGATTACCAGGGTGTTTGGCGTGATCACTAGTGATGGTGACGTTATACCTCTATTCCTTTTCCCATACATCAAGTGCCTTGAGGAGGTAGTACTGCTCTGGGTCAAGAGGATGGCTGCTGGAAGACTATGTCTGGAAACATGACTCTGCACCATACCACACATGCAGAGGAACCCAGTCATGGCTGTCAGACAATTTCTGAGACCACATCACCCCTTACATCTAATTCCCCGGACTGCAACCCTCTTGATTATTAAGTGTGGTGCGCAGTTGAGCTTGAGACCAACAAAACTACTTGTAACACCAAAGAAGAACATGAAGGCAAGGATTATGGCAGCATTCACCATCTTAAACAAAGAGACCGTTCAGAAGAGTTGCAGGAGATTCCGAAGTCGTCTGGAGGCTGTGATTGAAGCCAATGGCGATTTTATTGAATAAATTTACTCTTTAGTAATTCAAGATATTTGTATAATTTTGGTAAATATATCTGTTAAAATGTCAGTGTTATTTTCATTTTTGTGTAATTTAGATGACAATTTATCCCTAGTATCCTCTGTGTGTGTGTGTGTGTGTGTGTGTGTGAATTGGAATTAAATATGGAACCGACAGAATAAAGAATAAATAGGAAACGTTTATAAATTTAACAGATTTCATTTTTATTTAAGCTTCATCATTTAGGTACATGCTTTTATTTAGCTTAATTTCTTACAGTTTTTATTAAAGATGTCTTCCATAAACTAAGCAAAGTATTAAGATATTGGAAAATATCGTTTGAAACAAAGAAAACAGTTCTGAACTGCTGTATAATATATAAATTCTTATATAGCAGAGAATGTTGGACAATATCCTCACAGATGAAGAAGTGACTAGAAGCAACAGAGATTTGATGCTACAGAAGGATGCTGAGAATAACATGAACGGAACATATAGTAAGTATGTTTTTTGTTGTTTTTTTTTTAGTTTCTATTCTCCTTGAGACTTCCTCATTGCTTATAAGGAAGGGATATTTAAAATTTCTAGGAATACATACTGAGGAAAGACAGCCTCGAGAATTGAATACCCACAAGGTATACTGAAGACACGTAAAGCAGAAAACGTGAGTTTAATGAGTGGGTGGCAGAACAAAGATAAAGAGTCGATGTTTCGCCAAAGGTTACTTAGAGCAACAAGAGACAAGAAGTTGTGGAGAGCCATTGCCTATGTTCTGAAGGGGTATGGCACAAAGAAAAAGATTTGCCATGGAATTAGTGTCAGGGTTTGAGATTTTATTTTTGGACAGATTAATATACATGAGCAGAAAATTTCCAAATGAAACAAAACTGTTTCTTGTTTGCAAAGTCATAAACGCTATTCGTAAAATTGTACCAGCGGACAACGCTCAACAGAACAAATTACCGTGAGATATTTATAGAAAATACACTGGGAAGCTAAGTTAAGGGCAATGGGAGAGTGATTGAACACGAGATGCTACGTCAGAACCGATAACGCTGAAGATTCTTCTTTGGATTTTACTAAGAATCACTATATATAAAACAGAAGCCACCAGGCCATATGTTCTGTTATAATGTGAGAAAAAATTATGTTGAGATTGAGGGAAACGCCTAACCGATTGCTCCCCCACCAACTACGGGGGTAACAGACAGAGAGGGAAAAGAGATGAGATGTAACAAAAATGACACTGCCTCGGAAATCACAGCAACTTTAGGAACAAAGTGGCCACGGGACACCGCGTCCTGCTGACAGATGGTTTTCCCGTTGCTCTACAAAGACCCAGATCTTGAGCAGTTGCAGAGAGGTCCGTATTTAGACATACCAAGCTGTTCCGCTGCTAACGGGGAAAACCCGGATGTAACTGGCGTTGAAAAACACACGTCCACACGCGATCCGAGTGTTTTTTCGTCTCTACAGACACCGTTCACCACATATGTTCGATGCACCTACGAACGGTAGACTTATAAAGATGAAAAATACATTCTGTCGAGAAAACTATTTACATTGTTCGGACTGTTGTCCTCATCTTTATTGCCATGTTCACGACGTTTAGGTCGTTGTACGCTCAGGCCTTCATCATGTGATTGGAATTTCGAACTAAACCCTTTATTTCGTTAAATTGTTTTAGTACCATGTGGCTTGCCCTTTCCGGATGTCTCAGTTATCTCCTTTTAACTGAACTCTTCAAGTTTTTTGTTCACCACTGCCGTAGCCAGATATTGAACTCACAATTGTTTGGGTCAAGTCATTTAATGGACACATGGCCCAATGGATAAAAGCGTTGGTTGGATCCAGTCACTTCCAGTTGTCTTTTTGTTATCTCTCCTAAACCTTGTTCCGCCAACCAGTCAGTCAAGCTAAGTAGGCTATGCGTTGTTTTCTACTTTGCCTCTTGTCTTCGATCTATCCTGTGAGTATAATATTCTCCAAGCCCAACTTCCCTCATTATGTCTCCTAGAAATTTCAACTGTCTCGTCCTGATGTTAAGTATAAGTTTCCTTTTAGTTGCGATTTTCTAACTTAATGGCATCATAAAAGAAATCTTGGAAAATACATTTCAAAACCAAACTAAATGAAGGTTGTCTATGCCACCATAATCTAACCCACGGGAATTTCTTTGTCACCCTACGTGTCCTTTTGTCTGCCTGTAACTAAAAGACGTATACAGTTATCACCACCAAAATTTCAGTCATTACTAAAGAGAAATCGAAGCATAATTTGAGTATTAATTCTAAACTGGATTCTTACTTTATGTCCACTAGCACAGCCAGTCAGTTATGTGTCACGTGTGATACACGCTTAGGCGATCATGTATCTTTCGATACACGACTGACGAGGCAGATTTTTCCCCGCGGTAGGTTGCCATTTCTTTCTGCGTTAGACTAGTTGCCATCCAAGGTTATAGAACCCGGTCTATCCTGCTATTTACCCATAGCTGCAGGAAGAAAAAGAGGATTCATATCTTCCCAAAGGGAATTAGCCTCGTAAGTGAATGTAATGAATTCGACTGGAATTCGAACTCAGCTCTCCAATTCCTCAATCTATCCATTTCTCCACTGACCCACCAGGATAAGTAAACCGATTTTTCTTTATTATCCATATAGATAAACTAAACATTTGTTATCCAGAAACTAATCATTATTTTTATTTTCTATTATTACTTTTTCCGGTTTCCAAAATATCAAGTTTTAAAACAAGTCATGTTGTGTTTACATTTGTAATAGAAGCAAATGGCAAACAGGGTGCCATAGACGTTAACCTCACGATGATGTTTATTAATCATAATAAAAACAGAATCCGATGTCATGCTTGTGTTTATTACTGCATTAAAAAAAGTATGGCTGATATATTTATGGTAATAATCCAGGTACTTGAAATTATTTTATCATGTTGCATCCACCAATATGACTATTGGTGAATTGGTTCCCTTGCTTAAAATGTATACCTTTCTTGCTAATGTACTATCGAGTTACCTCCTCTAAATTTTCGAAACCGTTACTTGGGGACGCTTTCCGGCACTATAAATACTCTGCGATAATTAATTTTATCGCTCTCTTCTTACTTTTCCGTTTATACGACAACATGAAAAACTCTCTCGGAAGAAAGCGTTTCTTCTTGGGAAACGCATGAACAACACACACACACATATGTACGTACGGACGCGCATTCACTCACTTTACATAGTTTGGACCAAAACGTTTCCACATTCATTTGTTACACACATTATTGTCTTTGTCACTTGTAGCCCTTTGTTGCTTGTACATATATATCGTTTCTGGTTGTTCCTTTACATTTTTTTAGGTGAACTCATACTCCGAATCGACCATGTTTGTTGTGGGCACTTCAGGAGACACACGTGTTTATCTCTCAAGCGTACAAACGTGACTCAAGATTACATGATGGTGATTATTTTCAAATAAGGCAAAAATTCAATAAGTACGTAATTTAAATCCATGATTTCTTCTTGGCAGCAAAGAGAGTATTTAGAATTTCTGCATGAATTAACTTAATATTCTGCCCTACGTAGGGCTGGTTTTCAGCGAGTAGAATTAAATTCAGAAAGTACAATTTTAGTGCTTCTTTATGTTCGTGAAACTAACAATAAATAAACCAAGTTTTGTTCACCTAGGATCGAATTTAGTCAAGCGATAAGTCAGAGTCCAATGGATCTGACTGCGTTTTTATCGCAAAATCTTTCGAGCACAAATGATTCAAAGATAAAGCGGCGCCTAAGTTTGGTTTTTGCTCAGCCGTTTCATGTGAGGTATAAAAGTTGAAAAATGCTAGGCACGCATTTCTATTACGTATCTTATTGCAGATTCGTCGGCAAGAGGATAAGATGAGGGGGTTGGGGGCTGCCTCCACTCCGAAAAAATCATTTGCCCACTCCCTCGATAAAAAAAAAAAAATGATGGGAACTAACTTTATGCAAATTTCTAGTCGCGGTTCCCCCCCCTTATTTAAAAAGTCCACTTGCTCATGATATGCTGAGGATGGAAATGCATCATTGCAAAATTTTACAAATTCCTGTCAAAAAAACAAAAAAAAAAAAGTAGTTAGAGAAACCCTTAAATTTCATCTGTTTATATTTCTGAGATGAGCTATTTACACTTTACATTATATTTACATTGTTCGGAGGTACGGATTGACAAATCGGAGAGCCGAGTTCGAATTCCGGTCAAATCCATTACATTCACTTACTTAGGAAAGGTATGAATCCTCTACGGGTAAATAGCAGGACAGACCGGATTCTATAGCCTTGGATGGCAATTAGTCTACCGCAGAAAGAAATGGCAACTTACAGGGGAACAGTCATATATCAAAAGATACATGATCGCCTAAGTGTGTATATCGCATGGCACATGACTGACTGACATTGTTCGAACTGTTTTTCTCGTCTTTATTTTATATTCACGACGTTTCAGCCGTTGGAGAAGGCCGTAGCATACAACGTCTGAAACGTCGTGAATATGGCAATAAAGAGTACAACAGCCCGAACAATGTAAATACGTCTAAACTTGTAGACAAATACGTACCGATCCAAAACATTGCTTTATGTGAAACATGCGTGTTTCAAGGGACAAAAAACATTTTAAGTTTCCAAAGTTGTCTATTTGCGGCACTGTAATCAATAAAAAAATAAAAAAGACGACCTTGGGTGTAAATTATCAGGTCATCTCATAAGTTCTGTCCGAATTTTAACTTTTTGTTAAAATGAACGAAATTTAAAGTGTATTTTATGTCTAATGGAGCTGAACATTATTTTTATGTTTAGATGCATTTAAACTGATCAAAATTTATTTCAGAGAACAATAAAATTAAATTTTGTTTGATTAAAACCCTGCTAACATGGAAGTACCCAAGAATCATTTGAGGCACATAATGCTTTATGAGTTCAAGAAAGGAAACTCAGCAGCCGAAGCGGCTAGAAACATTCACTCAGTTTATGGTGAGGAATATGTGAATGAAAGAACTTGCAAAATTAAGAGGTGGAGATTTCACCCTTGAAGATGAAGATCGAACCGGACATCCAGTTGAGTTTGATGAAAAGCTTCCTGAAGCAGCCCTTGAAGAAAACCCTGCTTTATCAGTTGAGGAACTGGCAGTGGTTCTCAGTTCAAACCATACAACTGTTCATCGTCATCTTCAACAACTTGGAAAAGTTCCTAAACTTGGAAAATGGGTGCCTCATGAAATGTCTGAAAACAACCTCAAATCCTGAGTTGACATCTGCTCTTCTCTCCATTCTCGCCAGCTTGTTTCAGCTTTTTTGGATAGACTTGTGACTGGCGACAAAAAATGGATCTTTTATTAAAATGTTAAGCATCGTAGACAGTGACTTGGTAAAGGGGAAGGACCACAGCCACAGCTGAGAAGGGAACTTCATGGGCAAAAGGTTCTTCTTTCAATCTGGTGGGATCGCCAAGAAATAATCCACTTTGAATTCTTACCACCTAATGCAACAATTAATGCTCAAATATACTGCCAGCAATTAGAAGGTTTTGAACCAAGTTTTGAGGAAAAAAAGACCTGCTCTAGTGAATCGAAAAGAGATGATGTTTCATCAGGACAATGCGCGACCCCACACAGCAAGAATCACGCCACAAAAGATTGGTTGGGAGAAAATTCTTCATCCACCTTATTCTCCCGATCTTGCTCCTTCAGACTACCATTTGTTTCGTAGCTTACAGAATCATTTGGAAGAAACAGCTTTTGTAACACAGGAAGAGGTTGAAACTGACATTTGTGAGTTCTTCGAATCAAAGCCAAAAGAATTTTACAGTAATGGAATTAGTAAGCTTGTTAATAGATGGAAGGAAGTCATAGATAATCAGGGAAAATATATTGTTGATTGAATCTGTAATTAAATGTAACATTTGGTCACTTGTTTTCTTCATTCAAAATTCGGACAGAACTTATGGGATGACCTGATATGTGTCGGGTACGTTAAAATCAAGCAGATAAAAAAATTCAACTATCTGAGCAGTGTAATAACAGAGGAGAGAACATGCGACACAGACATCTGAAAGTAGGATTTAAGTAAAGTATAAGAGATAAGAAAATTCGTTAGAAACCAAAGAGTGATGAACTGCGACGTAATATTTAATATCTGATATAGCAGTAGATACTGAACAATTCTTTCACAGATAAAGAGACTTGAAGTGACTGAGATGTGGTTCTCCCGACGAATGCTTTGAATAACAGACAGAACATGCTAGGAACGAGGAAGTTTTAAGGAAATCAGGAACTCAATAACATTTATATTTCAAATCAAATTGATAGTTGAAATTCCATTAACACATAATGAGAAAAGAGGGTACAGGGAATGTAATACTCACAAGGCATTGTGAATGCAATAGAATCATAGAAAAAATGTGGTAAAGAGTTGCTTAGAGTAACAAGAGATATGAAGTTGTGGTGAGCCATGATCACTCACGTTCTGAAGATGCAGTGTACACAAAGGAAGATACACAGAGCCTGTTTTGCATTGACTGTAATAAAAAAATAAACTTGTACAAGATTTATCAGCAAGGAACTTTTTTAATAGTGTAATTGTGGACCAACTACTCAAAGTCTTTTCTGAACCGCAGATTTTCTGAGAACCAATTGACTAAAGACTAACTCAACAAAAGACTATTTTGAATACTTTTTGACTCCATTGAATTCGTTCACATGTATTTGTAAATACAAATGATTTATTTAACAGGCATGAGACCAGGATTCCTTTATTTTTATTAATGTTTAACATAAAAATCCTGGATGACTGAATTTCCTACATAACAAATTCTATTTACATTATTCGGACTAATGTCCTCATCTTTGTCGCCATATTTATTACAACGTTTCGGCCGTTGTACGCTCCGGCATTCTTCAGATGGTTGGAATGTCGAACTGAACCCTTTATTTCGTTCACTGAGGTAGACTGTTCTAGTTCCACGTGCCATGTCTAATGAATATCAGTTAACTCCTGACATTCTGAAACTCTGAAAGTTCTCCACCACCTTAACCAGGTTTTGAACTCACACTCTTTGAGCCCTTTCACTGGATCTAACTAACGCTTTTATCCACTGTGCCACGTGAGTAAAGGCGTTAATTTCACTTATTATTTCTGCAATCTTGTCTATGTCGGAATCATCTAAGATTGCCAGCATCTCTCTTACAATTCCGTCTGGCCCAGCCACTTTGTTTCATTATGTGATTAAAAAAAAAAAAAAAAGAACTTTCTTTATTGAAAAGAATTTGCTGAAAATAATTTAACATCAAATAAATTAACAATGAAAACATTTTTCTTGCTTAAAAAAAAAAGAAAAAGAAAGAACAGAAAACAATTAAAAAGAAAAAACGCACTTTCTGGATGAATGTTTTACCTGTCAGAAATCTGTGTTGACAGGCATTAACCTTCTTTTCATTTCCATTATTCATATTTAATAAAATATGTCGACTCTCAAGATATTCAGACCAACGAAATACTACGGTGTTTAAAAATGTTATAATATACCGATTATCTTTTTGACTGGTACATTTTAGTGAACATTATTCGTGACATGATGCACACCGAAATTTAAGCGTGGTTTTAAAATCTTTCACTCGTAGGAGTCAAAGATTAATATTTAGTGTGACTAAAAGTATTCTATTAAACTTAATTCCACTAACAGAATTCAGAATAAAGTCTTTCGGCTGCTAATACTACCAAGAATGAATATTAAAACGAAGATAATTTTATTTATCAACAATCAAACAAAACAAACTACACAAATTGAGATTCACAAAACTATGAACAGGTTCTGGAGAAAGGTTTAAATTTTACAGTTAATTAGAATAATTTCTAAATTTTTAAATCTTAAATTTCTGTATTGAACTGTTCCACGTAGGTGATATTGTTATTAGGTAAAAGGTGTATTTACTAATCATAAACCCGGCAGAGTCTCGTTCGAGGAGGTAGACTGCGCCTGAACCAGTTTATACGAGTTCGAAAGGGAATATTTTTGGCCGGGCCTACGGGCTCGGAGAACCCACGTTAAACCGGCCTTGTAATGGGGTAGCTAAATATACTAATCATAAATGGAAAAGATTACTACAATTTGTATGTGCGTGCATGAAAACCGGAGTATAGGCTGATAATTAAGAGGAGGTTTGTTCATGTACACATGTTAAAACATTGGGGAATAAAGACGGACAATTCGTGGCTGAAGTAAAGATCGGCCGGGTTTCTTTGAAGTTACCGCGGTACCAAATATTCTGACTCTTGTGAATTTTCGATTACAGACTTTTTCGTGACGCTGTCTTGCTTTTTATTTGCAAATTGTTTTCAGGCTTAGGGTTTTTAAAAACTATATGTAACTATTTGATTGGTTTATTATTCTATGTGAACGAACTCGTCAAATATTCTCTACTACGTCTGCCAAAATCAAACTGGCGCAAGTGAAGAAATTTCTTTTCATTCTAGAAACCAATTGTGATTTATATATTTTAGCTCTAGTTGCTTTTGATGACTTCTGCCAATGGTTCATTGTTGTGTGGGGATGTGCATCTATAGCCCACAAAAACAAGTTGTTGACAAGGGTAGAGGCCAGCTATAAAGAAACAGCTTTTTACCGCATCCGCATCCGTCGGGAGGTAATATGCACTAACTATTCTCACCAACGGGCTGTCACGGGGCTCTCAAGGGTCCCTTAAGACACCAGGCGATTCTTCCTATCAGAAGGGAGATAATAAATCCTCACTAAGTTTTTAATTTAACCGATCAATTTAATTTTCGTAGAATTTTAATTAAATTAATTTTGACAGGTCATACTTATTGCGTAATATCAGGATCATTTGCTATATTTTAAAATATTGAATTAAAAAAGTAATCAGTTTTATGTACCCAAAATTATATTCTTTTAATGACAAACATTTTCTTTTCTTTCAATTGAAAACAAAATAAAAGAGATTTAAATTATTGCAATACGTTTTATCTTTTATTTTTTATTTTTTTTTGTTTTACTTAAATGTAGATAGCTCCCCAGATTCGCATACGATGATGAAAAAATATCCCAAACTTAATAAAAACCAAGTTTTATCATTAAGATCTTTGTTATTAGTAAGAGGAAAGACCAACGGAGTTATTCATTATTAAATTATATTTTTATCCTATTTAGAACGTTAAAAATTTAATTTTGGTTTAAAATCTTGTTTTTCTTGAGTCAGCGGAAGGACCAAAGATTAGTATAGGAAGAATTAGCGTTTTTTTTTCTGTAATGAAGACATTATTTAATTAGAAAAGCTTTTAATTGCTTTCATGAAAGATATATGGACACTATTGTCTTAAGAAAAAAAATTTCCGATGAATAATGAATTTTTACAAGAATTGTTTTCATTAGAATAATGTATAAAGTTTTAAATCTTAAATTTCTGTATTTAACTGTTCCACTTAAGTGATATTGTTATTAAGTAAAAGGTGTATTTGCTAATCATAAATGGAAAAGATTATTACAATTCAGCGACCACCAATATTTGAAAAAGAAATTTGAAATGTGTATGTGTGTATAAACGTGCTAATATTTGGAGATACGCACGTCTATACACGACATCAAAAATAAGACCAATAATTAAACTACAGAGAAATTACTTAAAATTCACTAAAACATTAGATTACGGAGAATACTCTAATTTTCTAAGATTACTGGGTAGTTAAAAATATATAAAAAAGGTGCTCACGTTATATTCCTCAAGTAATTTTTACAGATACGACACACTTAGAAAAAATTAGATAAACTTCTAGCTGTCAGTCGAGCTGTCAACATCTTAAATAAACAGCGATATTTTAAACTAAAAGTAATATTTGTTTCAAATCAGATTAATTAAACTTTAAATCAACTAATATTCCTCAAATGAAGTTTCAAAAAAGTATACTTTATTTTTGAAAGATTTTTAACAAACAGAATTACCGTAATTCTCCATGTATAATACGCATTTTTCTTTAAAAATTTAGGGGTACATATTATGCACAGCTAAAAACAACTTTCAAAAAATTGCCGTTTCATAGATCGATTTCAGTTGCGAAATGACTACTCACCACAAACATACGACAATTTGACACTAACATTCGGCGATTGCGACCCAATAATGATGTCAAATACAAACATATATACCTAACAATAGTTACAAAAATGTAAAATAAAATAAGAATTATCATAAAAATAAATTAGAATATTATTCTATGTTTAAAACCATTTTTTAATAAGAGTAGGAAACGCTAGCCGTAATGAAATTGGAGAGGTACAATATAGGGTTTGATTACCAAACAAGGGGTGCGTATTATGCGTGAGTAGAAGCATTTTCCTACACTTTCAGCACAATTTTAGGGGTGCGTATTATGGATGAAGGTGTATTATACTTGGGGAATTACGAAAAATGGTGCTAAAATCAGCGATTTTTAACGACGATTAAAAAAAAAAACTACTTCCAAGTCAGTTTAAATTAGTTTCGAAAGACTGTCACGTATTTTTACTTATTGGAAATATTAAACTTAATCTATTACCTAGAAATTAAAACTAAAATAAAAGCTTCAAGAAAAATGTTTCATTTTTAAAAATTAATTTTAAACCTTATCGCGAATCTGTGGAGGTACCTACTTAAAAAAAAAACCTGCCGGCGGACCTACAAATATTGACATCTTTCCTTTGTACTTTTTTCAACTTTTTGCACATTCAACATTTCACGTTTTCAATGAATATGCACAACACAGATTTTAAAACGGAACCCTACACACTCTTTATTCAGTTCATCAAAAATAAATTAATCTTCTTTCAAATTAATACACTTGTAAAAAAAAAAAATTCTATCAAACGATTCCTTGTTACAAAAACTTACGATATACAATACATGTTGATGCGATTTTGTTTCTTTTCAACTAGTTTGACTAAATTATTGCTATCAATGCAATATTATAACACTTTACCAATGTTTTTTTTCAATTTCCAACAATTTTTCAATTAAATTATTATACACCAAGCTTAACATAAGGCTACATGTATATGTACCCAGAGAGGAACGAAATTACGACTTAGTAATGGTCAACCAGATAAGCTCACAAAAAAAAGACATCACGCCATACCGAGGCGTCTTTTGTTTACTAATGCACTACTAATCATCTAAAAGTATAGTCTGCTGACTATTAGACCATGATGAAGGGCCTTATTTCTAGATTAAGTTGTTGACAATAATTTATAATTAGGAGTTCTCCCATCTGCACTAGATGCTCCCAAATAAATTGGTCAAAAGACGTCACCCCCTACACCATCCTGTGAGCGTGCGTCCGTGTGTGTGGTAGATTCCGTTTGAACAGGCGACTGGGACTGCTTTCTGGTGTATGGCCGCATTTCGTTTGACAACATTTGGGTGGTTTTCATTGTTTTTGTTTGTTTTTTGTTTTTTTATCCTTTCATCCTCAACCAATGCGATAATGTCACTAGGACGTGGGGGGAATTAGAGTAAATGAAAGAGAATGAGAATGCTTAAGTGAGGAGAAAGAACAATAAAGAAAACAAGAGTCAGAAAGAAAGAAAATGGCGATTGACATTGTATTGAAATTCTGAAGATTGTAGATGGCAGAGAAGCAAGAAATAGGAAGTGAGCTGTATAGGCGAGAAGTGCGAGAAAAGAAATTATTAGAATAGAGCTAATGGTTGAATCTAGCTACTTCAACAGTCAAACAATGAGACCTAATAGCCAATCTAGTAACACGCTTAAATTAACGTAGACGTGGCACCAAGAAAGAAAGCCGATAAGAACAATTGCCATGAAAACACAGGTTGAGAATCCTTTATCCGAAATTTTTCGTATGGAAGTGCTTCGGTTTTCAGATTTTTTTTTTTTTTCGGATTTTGGAATACATGCGATTTAATTTGTATATAGCATCTTGCAAGCGTAAAGGAGTGCTGCAAGAATACATGCATGACAGATCTTTAGTTTTATACTCATTGAAAGTCTATGTATGCTTTGAGCACTCGTTTTACGCTTCAGACAAATGAAAAGTCTTCAGTGATTCCACCAGTACTGCTTACGTCGTACCCTTGGCTTTACTTGGCAAATGTTTGTTAGGGATATAGAGGTGCGAGAGAGAAGCGGCTGTGATAATGTCGGGTCCTTGATACAAAAACATCAACTTTGGTAGATAGGTCACCTCGTCAGAATGGATGACTTCGAAAAAAATTCCTCTGGACTTGGCCAAAGCCGTATTTTTAAGAAATAGAGAATAAAAGATACATTTATTAAATTTTAGGATGAGGATTTATATTAAATATCAATACTTAGATGATTAATTTAATTAAACTTATTTAATTTATAATATAAATAACGAGGGTCATGTCATACTAAATGACACAAATAGTTGACCATCAGAATATTCAACTGATAAAAATAAAGTTCAGTTTCCGAATAATCTCGTGTATTAAGCTACCCAATCAACGATACTAATATTAGCAAAATAAACTGGAATATATAGTCCCGGGTATGATGATAAACTACATACGGCAGCAACGCCTTTGATCAAGAGATCAGAGGTTTCATGGAACCACCTCTTAATTGCTGTTGTCCCCAGGTACGCCCAGACCCAGAGTGGTAGCACCTGTTAGGATCCCAGCTATGGGCAAATAGTGAACTCTCAAACAAAAACAAAGCAATATGAATGTATACTATAAAAGTACATTTTTATAGTAAAAATATCAGCAATACATTTTTATATAAAGTTACCGACCAATTTATAGTAGAATGACAAACAATACATTTTTATAGTACAATGACCAATACATTTTATCTGTAGCTGAAGGCATAAAATTGCATTCAAAATATTTAGAATATAGTTTGATGCCGTAGAAGATGCTAAGGCTAGACACACACTTAATGTAGACAGTGAAATGTGTTTGAACCAAACACGCTCTTCCTTATTTACATTATTCGGACTATTGTCCTCATCTTTGTCGCCATATTTATGACAACGTTTCGGCCGTTGTAACGCTCCTGTCACTGGATCCTCAAGGACATATGGCACAGTGGATAAAGGCGTTAGTTAGATCCAGTGACAGGACCCAAAGAGTGTGAGTTCAATACCCGGCTAAGGCAGTGAACTTTCAGAGGGAAATTAACAGGAGATAACTGACATCCATTAAACATGGCATGTGGAACTAGAACAGTCTACCCCAGTGAGCAAAATAAAGAGTTCAGTTCGAATTTCCAACCACCTGAAGAAGGCCGTAGCGTACAACGGTCGAAACGTTGTAATAAATATGGCAACAAAGATGAGGACAATAGTCCAAATAATGTAAATAATGTACATAATACGTCATCTCAGAAATATAGACAGATACGCTCTTCCTTATATTAGACTTGAAATAAAATCCTCAATTAGGGAATTTAATCCAGTGTTCCTTTAGAGTCTACAAAATCAAGTAACTCAAGGGTCGTAGTTTGTTTATAAGTTGTGTACATAATAACGTTTCATTCATCGAGATTGTCTGCACTTTGTATTATAGCGATGTTCTTTTCTTGAGGTGTCACATTGTCACCTGATCTCCACATGTTACGCGTCGTTGGATAGCATAACACAAATTGATGACGTTGCTTTTTACGCTGGAATATGTAAGTATAACTTTAGAATTGTCTATTCAACTCTAGTCATGTTCTTAAATAGCCACATCAGATCGAGATTTTCATGTGGATGTCAAGCATGTCGCCAAACTCGTTCAAAAATATCTAAATACGTAAAAACTGTCAGTTGTATACAACCACTTTCTCAGATCAATTGAAAAATTGTTAAAAACATCGAATGAATGAATCCTTTAGTTCATAACGAGGATTATCATTTTTTTTAACCTTGTGGACTGGTGCTACAGAATCATAAACAAAAAAACAATACCAAATAACAGAAACCATATCACTTGAGGACTTTCAACTGCAGCAACAACTAAAATTGATGACGTAATAAAGATGTCGGCGTTTCAAGCCCTCATCAATACTAGAAAGTGGACTTCTTTTTTTTTCTTCTTATATACCGTGTCCTTTCAGGACGTAGGCAATCATGGCTCTCCACTTCTCCATATCCCTTGTAGCTCTCAATAAGTTTCGTGCCTTTGCCAATTCTGCCAGACCACGTTCTCTCATCCACTTGCTCAAGCCCACCAGGTATGTCATGCGTTGCTTTCCCTCGTCTCTCTTTCCCTCTATTCGATCTGTGAATGCCAGATTCTCAAGGCCCTCCTTTCTAATTACGTGCCCCAAAAACTTCTGCTGCCTCCTTCCTGTTTGCATCCTCTCCAGGACCTCTGGAAGATATGAATGTTTCTTCAGGGCCGGTGCAAGAGTTTTGCCCACACACAGACACCGAATATATGATACGTGCT
>OZ010593.1:7836512-8001512 GCA_963932145.1 Acanthosepion lycidas | reverse complement strand
TTGGCGTCTCAAACGCTGATGGCGGTTCTGTCTGTTCATTACCCAGCCTTTGCATCATCTATTTGGCCCATCAAGTGTTGCTCGAGTTTCATCTGTGAACAAAACATTAGAGAAGTCAATCTTCATATTGTCCTCAGCCAATTTCCATCGATTTTGAATGTGATTTCTCGTCAACAGAGGCTTCGATACAGGTTTGACTGTTGTTGCTATTTCCCTCAGATACCGACACCGAGTACATTTAGGATTTAGTAAGATCCCCAATGCGACAGAAAAGCTTGGTAAGTCCAGGGTTATTCGTGGCCTCTCGTTTAAGCCGTGACATGAGATGACATGAAATAAACCTCGGCTTGCCTGTATCTACCCTATTGCGTACTTGTGTAGGGTCGGTTTTTACTGTTTGATGAAACCTCCCCATCATTTTAGAAATTTCTAGGGTAGATTTACCTTTTGAGAGTTCTGAGGTGATAATTCTCTTTTCAGCATCACTTAAACTGCTTTTACAGCCCATCATTTCACTAAATTCTTAGACTTTTCTAATAATTTGGCACGATGAAATCACCGTGCTGATAACAAATATATCGCCAGTTTGTTTACATTGCGCAGATCAGTGTTGCCAACAATAAATATATATATAATATATATAATATAATATATATATATATAATATAAAATATAATATAATATATATATAATATAATATATAATATAATATATATTATATATATATAATATAATATAATATATAATATAATATATATTATATATATATATATATATATATATAACGTCACACATTATGAAATGTCTCAAGTCCGACAAGTATTTTAAGTCATTTAAAAACAGTAAAATCGAACTTGATAACGGAAACGCTCTTCTGTAGTTCCGTATAGGATAGGATACAGGTTTGATCACTGTCGGAGGACGCATATTTTCTATGAAGATTTCTTGGGCATTCAGGCCGGTAAATGTTGTTAATACTGTTTATAGTATATTATAAACAGAGCATTTACTTAAATATTTGTATCTATAAAAAGAACGTATAAATATAAAAATGTCTTATATATATAATATAATATATATATATATAATATAATATATATATAATATAATATATATAATATAAATTATATATATAATATATATAATATAATATATATTATATATATAATATATATAATATATATTATATATATAATATATATAATATAATATATTATATATATTATATATATATAATATATATAATATATATAATATAATATAATATATATAATATAATATTATATATATTATATATATAATATATATTATATATATAATATATATAATATAATATAATATATATTATATATATATATATATATATATATATAACGTCACACATTATGAAATGGCTCAAGTCCGACAAGTATTTTAAGTCATTTAAAAACAGTAAAATCGAACTTGATAACGGAAACGCTCTTCTGTAGTTCCGTATAGGATAGGATACAGGTTTGATCACTGTCGGAGGACGCATATTTTCTATGAAGATTTCTTGGGCATTCAGGCCGGTAAATGTTGTTAATACTGTTTATAGTATATTATAAACAGAGCATTTACTTAAATATTTGTATCTATAAAAAGAACGTATAAACATAAAAATGTCATCTATATATATATATATATATATACATACACACACAGAGAAGGGGTGCGCGATAGACAGAATCTCGTCTAAATTACGCAAAAATGAAAATAACACTGATATCTCATTTTACAAGATACATTACAGTGTAACCCGGATATAAGAGATTTTCTCTTGTCCCAAATTAGAGCCATACTTACCTAAACAAAATATATCAAACCCAGATATAAGAGAAACCTGGATATAAGAGACTTTTTCTCCGGTCCCGAGAACTCTCTCTTATATCCGGGTTACACTGTATAAATTTATCAAAATTGCACAAAAATATCTCCATCAATCCAAACACCTTCGTAATCACCATTAGACTCGTCCCATTCTTTCCGAATCCTCTACATTGCCCTCCGATTGACACCCAAAAACTTTTAAATGTTTATATTGAAGCTTCAGGCACGAACGATGTCTAACTAACCCTACTATACTATGAAAAATAAAAATAAAAAAAACGCGCTTGCGCGAAATTAAAAATATAAAATGGCATCAATTTAACCATTGCACCCTGAGGTGCCTCAAAAGATTAGTTTAAAAAAATGAGCATACATAATGAAAATAATAGCCCAAACTTATTAAAAAAACAAGTTTTTGATTATTAAATTATATTTTTTTATACCTTTTAGATCATTCGAAATTTTGGTTATAGATTTTGTTGTTTTTTTTTTTTTGTTTTTTTCATCAGCAAGAAACTATACAAAAATTTAGCATCTTTTTGCGGTGAAAAACGTATGCGCACACATTAGACATTCAATGTTTATTAAATTTAACCGTCGTCTTTTCTCATTTGCGAATAACTTTCCACAAACATGGCTGGCTGCTTCAGATCTAAAAAAAAAGATATCCAAAATCAAGGCCGTGTCCAAGAAGCTTTCGACTCAAATGAGTCATCATTAGGGGAGTGTACAAGGAGTGAAGCGAAGAAAATCAAAACCTTTTTAAGTGATATATTTTAAAGTGCCGTTATAAATTGAATCAGAATTTTATATATGCATTCAAGAATGCAGGGTTGGAGATTATAATTAGTTTTGTTTACGTGTGGTTTTCTTTTGTATATATGATGACACTTCAAAATGTAACGCTTAAAACATTTTTTATTTTCCTCACCTTACATTAATTGCAAACAACCCTGATGATGACACAGGTGAGTCGAAAACATGGACACGTCCTTGATTTGGGATATTTTTGTTAACTGCAGAAGTTTATTTGCAATTTATAAAAAACAATGTCCATACTTTTCAATAAGACTTATTTAAAAGAAAAACTGCTGCCTAATTACACTTCGACCTAGTGCAATGGTTAGCAGATTTGTGTCGCTAGATCTATTACAATTGGCAGGGCACCCCATACTTCCTGCCTTGTGTCATATCTAACCTTCGCTTAGTAAATCATGATCTCTTCGATGTGGTGTAATAAACATCGCTTGTCTCGCGAAATCAATTACAAGTGAGTAGTGAGTTTGATCCTCACTGAGTGCCCAATAATTTTGGCTTTGTGCCACATCTATGCTACACTTGTTAAATCTCTCTCATATATACATATATTTCTGTGACTTCCGTTTTAGTCTGTCCGTGTCTCACACCCTCTAAAATAACCATATATTGACCGATCGAGACCAAATTTGGGGGAGAAGTGCAAACAGGTAAGAGGGTACAAGGTACAGTTGGTCTTACTAGGGTGTCTAAAAACTGTGAATTGAGTTTTTGATAAAGTATTTTCCAAACAAATCAGCTTACTCAAATATCATCGGATGGTTTGGGAAATTGAAAGAGAGATTATAACACGGTCAGCTCGACTCGATATGGAGTCTTTCCCACCTTGACCAGCACTGGCGTCAATCAACTGATGGTTGGTTGGTTATCTGTTGACCGCTTCTTTTCTTCATCTACTCTGTCTCACGTTGTGACTGACTGATCACAGTGTAGTGAAGTTCGAACTTTCATCCACACTTAAGCGCTGAATCTGGTTGGCGGAACCATGCTATGAAAACCAAAGGACAACGACACCTCCTCTGGTGGAAATACAAATTATAATAAATCACAAAGAAAGTCGCTGGGTTAATTTTCAATTGGTTTTATATAACTGTCGATACACAAAATTAACCCTTCCCGTGGAATCTCGTGACAAGGAATCTTCTGTTTCTAAACTTGGAGCAGGCTAGCCATTCACAAGAGATGTTAGGTCGTCGGGAATTCTAGTCATCAATTCTCCGTCAACCATTCTCTTGTCCGGCTCAACGTCAACAATACTCTTCGACAGCAGGATACGTGGCTTATTCCGGCGTCTTCGGTCGCTTCTTGCGAAGCTGTGACTGCTCCAACTATTCGCCCCAAATCTCTCCTAGGCTTTGAGTCACGTACGGTTTATATGCATCTCGCATAACTGACCACGCCTCCAGATTCATTAATTTACCTCGACCTTGGATTAACAACAGCTGACTCTTGGTAATGGGTCAACTATTTAAAACAATATAACTTGTTTTTACATTCCTTTCCGCAATTATAGTTTACGAATATTTTTTTGTATATAAAAATTTGTTCCACATCAGCAAAGGATTCTCTCTGCTTTTAGAAATCCTTCCCTTTCTCCAAACAATAATTTCTTGACCTCGACAAATTCTTTTGTCAATTTTCAAAACAATCACCAATTGTTTACATTTCCAATACGACCCAAATATTGCCTGCTACGATCAGCTGTTTTTATCAAAACAATTTCAAATAAAAGAGTTTTTTTGTTGGTTCGCTTAACTGCGCCCCAACACATAATAATCGAGAGGTTAGGCAGCCAGATGTAAGGGGTGATGTGTTCGCAGAAATTGTCTGACAGCCATGACTGGGTTCTCCTGTTTGTGTAGCATAGTGCAGAGACCTGTTGCCAGACAAGGTCTTCCACCTTCATGACCCAGAGCAGCACTACCTCATCAAGGCACTTGATGGCACATCTTGAGTTTGAGGCTTTCACCAACAAATTCGGTAGTTTTTGTTTTTCTTATCAGAACAATCAGAGTGAGTTTTCCGAGCTGCCGTACATTTGTAATTACCACTAGACTTATCCAACTCTTTCTAACAGCCATAACTAGGTTCTCTTGCTTATGTGACATGATGTACATTCCTGTTGCCAGACGTAGGGTCTTCCAGTACCCACCCTCTTGACCCAGGACAGAACTACCTCCTCAAGTCAAGATTCGTGTTGAGTCTGAGGCCCTGCGGGAATGGCATTTTTTTTCTTTTTCTCACAGACAGTGCCCAACTGACCCCACTATACTATAAAGTCAACAAAATCGAAAATAAACAACACACATGCACGAAATAAAAAATATAAAATGGCGACAATTTACCCATCGCACCTGTGTGTGTGTGTGTGTGTGTGTGTATATATATATATATTATATATATTAGTTAAATAGTAGTATTCACTGGTCTCTTTAGTCTTGAGTAACAACCAATCTAAAATGGCTACTCTGAATTCCAAATCTTGGAGCATGCAACGCCAAACATTCCAATATTTTATTTTTTAAAAATCATGGTAATATTAAGAAAAAGGCGTCTGTGAAAAGCCACAACTCTTTACATCCTGAGCTCTCTAGCCTTGAGTGGCAACCAACCTAGAAGAAGGACAACTCTTAATTCAAAACCATGGAGTAGTAGAATCACTACATTATATATGACCAAGAAGTCATGGTAATTTACAGATAATAAAGAAATAATCAACTTTGGAAAAAAACATTACATAAAAAAATACTAGTGCGATATATTATCAATATTATCATCATCACTACTTATATTGTAAGAATATTTTACCCAAGAATATATGGTAATTCCCAGATAATAAATAAAAGGAAGTTGTGGAGAGTCATCGTCAGCTACCTTCTGAAGGGACATGGTATTTCAATGTGCTAGTAGCATCAGTACTATTATAGTCACAGAAAGGGAAATCAACAAACCGATTTCAAATTCCCACCTAGTTGGCTGCATTTACTTTAACACAAATTCTCTTAGAAAAGGTATGAATTTATCTAACTCCCCACCAGCTATGGATTAAATCGTGGTGCTCTAGATATGGTTGTCAATGTAGGAGAAGGTAAACTCTGAATTCAAAACTCAAGGCAACGAGAAACCACATTATCTTTCCCCAAGAAGTCACAACAGTTCACAGATAATAAATAAAAGGAATCTGTGGAGAGCCATGAACACCTGTTTTTTTGTTGTTTTTCTTTAAGTGAATAAATATAATTCTCAAATAGATTTTTAATCCAGCCTTATTTCTTATTGCCATAAATGTTATTTTTAGTGGGTCTGCATATTTTAGTTGTTACTCTCGTTTTTTTTATTTCCTAAAACAGTGAAATTAATAACAACCGGCCTAGATCAAAAAAGTCTTACTAAAGAAAAATGTGCCTCCTGTCAGTAATCAAACTCAAACATGTGTACCCATTATGTTTATAGTAATAAGAAATACTGCATGACTATTTTTTATATTTATTGTTGTACCTAATATACAAACCAAACATATATCTCAATAGAAACCCCTGTGTAAATTTTGTTTATATTTTGCAGCTTTTAAATGGTTTACCTATATTAAGTAAGTTTTAACCTGACATAACTCATTTCTTTCAAGTAACTTCCAGTAACTCGTTTTTCACACCAGTTGATATATTTATTTAATTACGCCTTCTTCCATGAATTCAATGACATGAAAAAGCACTTCTCAGATTTGATATGATTAAGGACAGTAGCAAAAATACTTTATTAATATCTAATACGCGGTAGCACAAAGTTACAAGTCATAGTAACCGAGGGTTTGAGCATACTGATATAATTAAAATTGTTGATCATGTCATATTATGCACTCTGTCCGAGAAAATGTACTTAAGGTCTCCTCAACATAGTTGCAGGATAAACGACAGGTGGGATCTGCAGGTGTTGGACAAACATGAATATACCCGAGAAGATGCCTGCAACAGGAATTAGCAAGCCACCCTAGCGTACGTGAGTGTTCAGAAATCGAGTAGCCAGTCATCTATCTCTTCATATATATCTCCAACTTGATTTTGACCACTCGGCTATGAAGAGCTTCATAATCAGGCAAAGTTCTATCTGACTTTTAAGGGACACTTTACTTTGAAAGTCATAATTGCTCAGTTTCATATCCAAAATGTAAACAAAACAATTTCTAAAGAAGTATTGGATTTTTTAAAACTTTATCAACCTGACATATTTTTTTTATTTTAAACGTTATTTTTAGTGGATACTCATATTTGAGTAAACGCTCCCTTTATTTTAAACATTTTATTCTGTCTACCAGTCTGAATATTCAAGAAATCTTAACAAAAAATGCACCAACCGTCAGAATTTGAACCTGCGTCCAACTTTGCAGGAGAAACCATTCTTTGACCTGTGTGTGACTGCTCAACTACAAAAAAGCTTAATAAAAAAAACAAGGTTTTATCTGCCTTTAAACTACATTTATTCAGATCTCTTTGAAAGTCATAACTGCTCAACATTGTATCAGAAATGTAAACAGAATTCAAAAACATAAAATGATTCAAAGTAATGAAAATATGGCTTGCTTTTCTTTGTAAATGATAATATAACCCCCTTGTGTCTTAGTGGCTTTATTGCTTGTCATGGCGTGAAATAATAATAAAAAGTCAGATTAATTAATAAATAAAATCTATTACAAATACAAAATTGAGCAGTTATGACTTTCGAAGAAATCTGAATGAGTGAGTGTGCTTTAAAAGGCAGGGGGAACCTTGCTTGATGATAAAAATGTAGTTTAAATGTATGCAATATTTATAGGTTAAATTTCTCAAAATCAGGGATAGAGTGTATGTAAATATAGAATATAGTTAGCAAACACTATAAAATAGATATAAAATAACCGCATTTGAATCCACAATTATTTCAAGTCATTGACCACGAGAATAATTTGAAACAATCATTACTGTCCACCCAGTAATCGTTAGGATAATACAACAGACCATCTACTCATAATGCACCATTGACAAGCATATGGAAATAATTGAGCCAATACACAACACACATGGCCTGAAACAGAATGTCACAAATGGGCTTTGACATCAATGATCATTTTTATATTTATTAGGTTGGTGCAAAAATAATGACATTTTTTGACATTAATACGTCAAAAAACGTTATTATTTTTGCACCAACCTAATACATGCACCCTATCACTGATATTGAGCACTTTAACCCATAAATATAGCATACCTTAAAACTATATCATTATATATATCTCGTGGACTCTCCTATCGTTGATTGATACAGGCTGTTGAACTGCACCTACCGGGGACTCTTTTACAATGTATGAGGGTCAGGCAACTCAGTTCCGAGGAAATAACAGCCAGGCAACCTGCACATATGATTTGATTATAGTGGTGACGGTTTTGTGCAGAATCAACCACACTTTTTGAAGAGCCGAATGCAGAGATCTGATGCACCGTGTGCCACAAAGTCAACAAATAACCCACCGCAGGTTTTGAATTAAGAGTTGTCCTTCTCCTAGACCAGTTGCCATCAAACACTACAGAACCCAGTCTGTCCTGCTATTTATCCATAGCTAGGGGAAGAAGAGGATTCATACCTTTCCCAAGGGTATTAGCACGTACGTGAATGAAAAAAATTATAATATATATATATATATATATATATATATATAGTGTGTGTGTGTGTGTGGAGATATCGAATCATTTTTTTTTTATCAGAGTAAGGAAAAAAAAACTTTAAACCAATCTCAGTGCAAATATTTGTTATTTGGCAACTAATCTGTGTATTGTCTTTTCTGCTCAACTAACAATAGAGTTAATCTGTAAGCATAATCTACTATCTTTTTTTTAAGCGTTTCACCCCAAGCAAGGCAGGAAGCCACTAGCACGCAAAGGGTTACAGAGAGTTGGAGCGAGAGCAAAAGGAGTGATAGAGGAAAGGATGAAGAGAAGGATAGGGGATATATCAAGGCAGCTGGAGACGTCAATTGACATTACATTTGAATAGTTGGAGATTATAGCTATCAGGGAAACAGGAAAAGGGGAGGGAGTTCCACAGGCGAGAGGTGCGAGACATGAAGCTATTGGAGTAAAAAAGACGGCTACATTTAACAGTTTTGACAGTGAAAGAGCGAAAGCGATATACCAGCCTAGTTGAACGCTTAAATTCATGAAGTCTGGGAACCAACGAAAGTAGCTCATCGGAGCAGTTACCATGAAAGTATTTGTAAAAAAGACAGAGGGGGGCGATGTGAGAGAGCGACTGCAGATGAGATGCCAGATCAGGGCCAATTACAGTGCATATCCGTCTCTGGATTTTATCAAGAACCTTGAGACAAACAGAAGGGACTCCAGACCATATATGGCAGCAATATTCCATGCAAAGGTGAATGGTTGATTTGTAGGATCGACTCCGGCGAGAAAAATTTCCTGGTAAGGCACAGGGAGCCAACTTTCCTTGCAGTGGACGAAGCTATTGACTCAATGTATTTTTCCATCTCAGGTCAGCAGTCAATGTGAGACCGAGTAGTCGCAAAGAGGTGCTCTCAAGCACAATAGTTCTATTATTTATCATTTTAGATGCCAGATAAGCCTAAGTAGAATTCTTCAGAAGGTCGAGAAAAGAATAAGATAACATATATCAGCTTCTTCTTCTATGCATCATTTCCCTACATGTCATAGGCGATCAGGGATCTCCAAAATTTCCTCATAATTGTTTCTCTTAATTTTCTCTTTTTGTTATCTCTTCTAAACCTTGTTCCACCATCCATTTAATCAAGCTCTCTAGGTACATTATGCACTGTTTTTCTCTGTCCTTACCTTCAATAGGCCTTGTGAGTATCAAATTTTCCAAGTCTTATGATTTTATATTTATTCGTTTTCCATGGCTTACCAACCCTTTGCAGAAAATATTTTTAGATTGTAAAAAATGCTGGGTCTTTTTTTTTTTTTTTTTATAATAATAATAGTTTAGTCATACAAGTATTACTAATTAACCCATAGCTGGGTGGAGAGGAGGTGGAGTCATACCCTTTCCAAGGGTATTTGCATGTAAGTGAAAATAATGAACCAAACAGAAATTAGAACTTTGTTCTCTGGTTAACAATTCTGTGTCATTATCTATTACACCACCCGCACATCCAAATTTACAGCACCTCGTATTTCCAAGCGGTCACTCATCTAGGTACTGACCAGGCTCAATGTTGCTTAACTTTGGCAATCATATGGAAACTGATGTTTCAATGTCATGTGGCTGTAAGGATTGGAGAAAAGAATAAAATAACATGTACTGGCTGCTTCTTCTATGTGCCATGTTCCTTCAGGACATTGACAATAATGGCTCTCCACAATTTCCTGTCATTCATAGCTCTTTTTTGTCTTTTTGTTATCTCTCCAAAACCTTGCTTCACCATCTCAAGCTCACTAATTAGGTTATGTGCTGCTTTCTTTTATTCCTCTTGTCTTCAATATGTCTTGTGAGTATCGAATTTTCCAAGTCTTCATGTGGGCATGAATATATAATTGATATTACAGATATAGATATTTAATTTTCTAGTGAGGAGAAAATTATCAGTCGATTATCAAAACCAACAGCAATAATTTGAAAGTTATAAAATTTCATTTCAAAATATACATTCTACAAATAGTCAAAAATACAATGAGGTACACTCTTGTGCAAGTTAAAACAACCACTTTAGCTTCCTTTCTTTCACTATACCGTTTATTTTTAGACCCACTGAAATGACAGGGTGTGATCGATTTCTGTTTTTTCCTCAGATTAGGTTATTTGCAGTGGTGTGCAGTAATATGAATCTATTTTCAGGGTGTATAATGAAATTTGTTTGACCTTGAAAAATATTGCGTCAGCCATGATTGCATCAGATTTTTATTACACCCAGACGCTATTGTCTTAGCTGTTGATTAGTTGTCCTACAGCCATTCTCTGTGATGGACGTTACTCAAAAGGAAGCGTATGAAAATTGTAACATTGCACACACTGACAAGCCTTACCAGTGAGCAAATCAAAGTACTATAGACTGGCCCGGAAACTCTCCTGATTTAAATTAAATTGAGAATCTGTGGTCAATCTGCAAGGAATGACTTCATAGAATGGACATATGAAGTACTAATGTGTGCACTGGGTCATGTTTCATTGGAAAAATATGAAAAAAAAGTAAATAACAGAATTATTCATTTTGTTTCAATTAATTTGCACAAGAGTGTATGACACACAAAAAAAGGAATGTTTTTTTTTTTAATGCTCCAGTATCTTTGAAAATGTTATTGAGTTCATATTTGTGTGCCCCAATTTGGTAGAAATTTGGTAGAAATTGTTGTGGCAGTGAAGTGAAGAAAGATAATTGGTCTTCTTCACTTCACTGCCACAAAAATTAACACCATACTATGACACATAAAAAGACAATTAGTAACATTTTTTTTAATTAAAATACCCATAAAAATGTCAGTTTTCCTATTTGAATTTTCTGATGAATGTTAATTCTTAAGTAAGAATGAATCTTAATTCTTAAGATTGAATAAGCTCATGGTGAATTAAAAGCATATTTTAAGGCCAACGTTAGCAACTTCAAGCCATTGGCTTATGATTCTATCATTAAAATGGCCTTAATTTAATAACATTGAAATAGCAATGAAAGAAATGTGTATACACCAGAAATCAAAGTAATAATAATAATATTTACCAAAAGTCCCCATTTGCACTTCCCATTCGTAGCGTAGACTCCACCTAACCACACTTTATCCATGAAGGTCTAAGTAGTTACATATGTAAAATATTTATGGAGGTGTGGATGATACCTTTTTCAAATTTTCAAGAAACAAAAGAAATGATTATCGACTAGAAAGACTCCTAAAATTTTCACGGTTTTCCTATTTGAATTTTTTGATGAATCTTAATTCTTAAGCTAATGATTGAATAAGCTCATGGCAAGTTTTACACAGAAGCAGAGTTACATTTTTGGGGGTCTTGAAGCTTGAACAGATACTGGGACTCCTTCACAACCAGCAACAAGGATCCAACTGCCAAAATGAAAGATATGAATAGATTCTGGCAAGCTCAATGAGCCCAGACAGGTGGGGGTCTAGATGTTGAAAGCCCATAAGAAAAGTTTGAAATTTGCCAATTACAGGGAAATTTTGAGGCCATATGAAATAGGAATTGGGAGCATATTTCAAGGCCAACATTTTAGCTACCATTGGTTTATGGATTCTATCATAAAAATGGCCTTAATTTAATAACAATTAAAAAAAACAAAAAACAACATTGATTTTGTTGAAAAATTCACTCATTCAAAAAAGTTGCTTCTGGGATTAGGGGCTTTGAAGTTTAAGCTTCATTAGTTTCAAAATAGGTCCACCATTGATTCTGCAACAATCAAATATCCGTAGAAATTTCTCTATTGCACCATTAAATAGCTGAACTTAACAACTTTAACAAAATATTGCAATAACAATCAAAAATATTAATGCTGGTTGTTATTTAAAAAAGTACTGAAGTGCAAATGAAAAGAGTTAAAATTAATGACTTTTCCATTTTAACTGAAGCAGACATGAGAGTTTAATTGCCTTTTCTAGCTTTCTTTCATTCTTCCTTTTTCTCACTGAAGCTAAGTGGCATCTCCAATATGTCTTTTCTGTCATTCCAGGTGATTAAAAGAAAATAGTCCATTGTTTATAAGTTATTGTCAGGGCATAATAAATATATATGGTACCTAAGTAGGGACAAGCAGGATTATAAGATATTAATGTTCAGCCAATACAAGGCCCAAGAGCCACTCAATATAGAGGGGTTCTGTGTGGGGTTGTACGAGTGTAAGAAAAGATGATAAGTGAAGTTCATGAGGCTCTGTAGAAAAGATAACAGTTAACTCTAGGTTTGAAGTCATCAAGATTCTAGTGATTGAGAAAACATCCTGCTGGGAGTTTGTTCCACAAAGCAGCAAATTTTGGAGTAGAAGCTATCTGAATGGAACTTACTTCTTACTATTGAAATACAAAAGGAATGGGAAGGATTCCTCCTTGTGTATGTGGAACGGAAGGTCCCAGTGGTAAATAACAGAGCAGGGGTCTAATGAATGTACAGCATTAGAACACATGTCATGGAAATAGCGATAGAGAAGCGAGAGACTTGCAGCATTTCATCTGTGGGAAAAGGGTTGTGGGGGTGAAAAATATTTAATCCCCCAGAAGACCATGTAGACACTTTTGAACTATCACGACAGGCAAGTGAAGTTTTGGGCAGCTCCAGTCCAAATATAGCAGCAATAATCCATTTTTGGTCTGAACTAACCAGTGACATGCAGCAGTTTTGTTTTGATTGTATGCCCCTAATTAAGGGAGCTTATAGGGTCTAGTATGTGATAAAGGAAGTCATTTTAAATATGTGAAATTTGGGTGAAAACAGTCTATGAAAAACAAACAAATATGTTAGCTTGGTTAATTTGATATCAACCCTTCTTGAGTTATTTATGGTTTTATATAAGTTTTATGAGACAAAAATCACAAAATAATATGAGAAAATTAGACAAAAGCCCTCTTGACACTAAATTTAAAAAGGGTAGACACAAATTCAGTTTATACTGAAGTCTACACTTGCAGAAAGTAGCCTCCTTTTGCACATCCAAAGACATATTTAATTAGTGTTAAAATAAATTTACAGGTCTTACCAACTGTTGTAATTGGCTCATGTCAAAGAAGCAATCATATGTTGTTATTCTTAATCTCTTTCATGCATATAGGTTATTGATCTACTCCCCACTTTTTTTTAATTTTTTTTTTTTACATTTATTAAACAATTTAAATATTCATCAATATTTTAATCTGTTTATATCTTAATTCTTCTTTTATGTGCCTTCAGGATGTTGGTGATCATGATTCGCGATAATTTCCTGTCCTTTGTAGCTCTTAATAACTTTTATCTTTCTGCCATCTCTACCAAAACCTACTCTGTCATCCATTCACTTGAGTTTGCCAGATAGCTTGTGCCTTGCTTTTTCCTGTCTATCTTGCCTTCAATATGTCCTGTGAGTATCAAATTTCCAAGAGATCTTTCCTCATTACGAGCCATAGAAATTTTTTTGAAGCTAATTTTAAGGGGGTCCATGAGATATAAAATTAGTGTGTATACTGCTGATCCTGGCTATACCACCACCAGGTCAACGCTTGGACATAAGGTAAGCCATACATTCAGTTGCCATCATGAGGAAGAAAACAGACAACCACTTGCTGGCCAGTGTGAGTATAGTTTCGCTCTAGCAGAAACCCATTTACATTTTTCTTTGTTTTTTGTTTGTTTTTTCTTGGTTTTTAAATTTATCTATTTTTTCTCTCCCCCCACTCAAAGACATTTTGTCCCAATGATTCTCCCTTATTTGATAGTTTAATAAGAAATCCCAGTTCGAAAAAAAAAAACAAAAAAAAAACAGAAAAAATGGAAAATTAAATGTCTTTGGCTAGATGCGATAATAAATCAGGGTAACCTTATTTTCAATTTCTTTTTAGAATAGACAATGGGACTTATACTAAGTTAAAACTTAATGTGATAGGGTATAGCCAAGTGTGATCCAGGTCTCCTTACCTGTTATCTTCCCACCCAATCCTTCCCTCTGTTTGTGTCGTCCTTTTTTGTGTTATCTGTAATAGGAGTAGGTAGTCTCTTCTACCGCCCGGTCAACACTCCTCCCCCTTCTATTGGACATGAGTAGAGGCTTACACCTTGTTTTTTGTCTAGGAAGGGGTTCCCGGTACTCTTTTCTCCCCGGCCTTTGTATTAGTGCAGCTCTGTTTCTCCCGTGATGTGTGCAGTCCCGTGGCATCACCTCTTCATTCTGAGGGTACACGGTTGACAGTTCTCTGGTTGCTGTTTCCGACTGGTAGTTAGGAGCCCTAACTCTTGCGTAGCGTCTTGAGCGGCCGCTCTGATCAACAGTTGTATAATACCGGGGTGTTTGTAGTGCCATGTCACGCATGGAAAGGTGTCCCTGCAGTCACCTCCGGTGGGCAACCCTGAGGCCACATTATGATGCGGGTTTTGCCAACTCCTCTCTGCCCGCGTCACGGTCAAAACTGTTTCTTTTACTTCGGGCCTTCTCATCTTACAAACAAAATTCAACATGAGTTACAAAAACCAAAAGATTAACCTAAACCAGCCTCTCAAAAACAACCTAAACCCCTCAACATTTCGTTCTCCAACATCCGAGGCATTAGGACAAACTTCTGCGGTCTGGAATCTTTCCTCACTGCAAATGGCCCGGATATACTGTCTCTCTGTGAGACAAACCTTGTCTCATCTATCCCCTCTTCTGATCTCTCAATCCCCGGCTGTCTTCCTCTCCTCAGAAAAGACTCTCTAACCCACATGCACGGTCTTGGTGTCTACATCAAGGAACATCTCCCTCTAGCCAGAGAGTCCTCTCTCGAATCGCCAGACCAGTCATACACGTGTCTCCGACTCTCTCTCCTCAATGCGGTAAGCTATCTCTTCTTCCTTTACCGCTCTCCATCCCCTCAAGACTGTGAGATACTCGATAGCATTTCTGACAGCATAGACAATGCTCTCTCCCTCCACCCGTTTGCTCACATTTTTGCGTTTGGTGACTTTAACGCCCATCACACCTTGTGGCTTAAGAATGCTACTACTGACCATGCAAGCATTCAAACGCTCAATTTTTCAATCTCCCATTCCCTCACACAGATAGTTAACTTCCCCACTCGTTCTGCCTTCAACCAGGAAGGTAAAGCCTCTCTTCTCGACCTGTGCTTTACCTCCATCCCCGAATCCTGCAGCACCTCGCAACTCTGCCCTCTTGGTAACTCTGATCATGCAGTAGTATCAGTTAACATCTCCTTCAACTCCACCCCCTATAAAGAACCTCCTACCACTAGAACTTTGTTCTACTTTCAACGAGCTGACTGGGACGCGTTCCATGATTTCCTCCACGATGTCTCCTGGGATGGAGCCTTTAAGCTCCCCGTCCAAGAATGTGCTTCTGAAGTCTCTTCCTGGGTTAAAGCTGGAATCGACGCTTTCATCCTATCAAGGAGATATAGGGTCAAGTTGTGCTCCTCCCCCTGGTTCTCGGCTGCTTGCTCAGCCGCCATCGCCCATAGAAACCACTACTTAAACCTATTCTGTAGCGACATGTCTGACTGCAATAGACGTCTCTTTGCCTCCACCCATAACGAATGTAAGCGTGTCCTCAACGATGCTAAGTCACTATTTGCGGCTCGGATGAAGGAACGTATTGCATCTCACAAATTTGGCTCAAAGATTATTGGCGTCTCTTCAAGAGCGTATTGAACAATTGCAAACCCTCTATACCTCCTTTATTCAACCAGTTCAAAGTCCTGACCTCCTCTACCGACAAGGCTGAATGCTTTGCTCGGAAATTTTCATTCAACTCGACGTTTCCGGTGTACCCATACCCGACTTCCCTCTTAGAACTGAGGCCATATTGAGTGGGTTAAACATAACCCCATCTTTGGTACTGGGCGTTATCTCCAATTTAGACCCCAACAAGGCTAGTGGTGGAGACGGGATACCAGCCATTGTCTTGAAGAAATGTGCGCCTGAACTGACGCCCGCCCTTTCTAAACTATACAACTACTGCCTCAAGGAAACTTGTTTTCCTGACTGCTGGAAGTCCTCATTGATCATTCCTGTTTTCAAGAACTCCGGCGACCCCTCTGACCCTTCCAACTACCGTCCTATCAGTCACCTTCCCCTCTTCGGCAAAGTCTTTGAAGCCCTAATCAATACCAGGGTGGTTAACCACATCACATCCCATCCCATAATCTGCTCTCAGACAAACAATATGGTTTCCGCTTTGCCCGATCTACAGCCGATGTGCTTACGGCCATCACTGAAACAGTCTACCGAGCTCTTCAAAATAACGGGGAAGCCCGAGCCGTGGCACTAGACATCTCCAAAGCATTTGATAGGGTTTGGCATGCCGGCCTTCTTCGCAAGCTCCAGGGTTATGACATTACAGGTCGATTATATAACCTAATACGATCATTCCTGTCAAACCATAAATTGAAGGTTGTTCTCAATGGATTCTCCTCCAGTTCCTATTCCATGAACGCAGGTGTTCCTCAAGGCTCCATCCTAGGCCCCACTCTATTCCTTATCTACATAAATGACCTTCCTGACACAATAACTTCCCAAGTTGGCATCTACGCAGATGACGCCACAATTTATTCCTGCCTCAAAAACTGGTGCCCCTTCTGTTTGCCTTGGGGTTCTTGATAGGCTCCAGAGGCGGATATGCAATGTAATTAGCCCTGCCCTGGCATCTCGTCTACAGGCACTTTCTCACAGACATGCCGTCACCTGCCTCTGTTCTACAAATACTTTCATGGAAATTGCTCCGAGGAGATGTATTCGCTGGTTCCCAGACGTCATGAGTTCCAGCGCCTTACGAGGCTGGTATCCCGCTCTCACCCCTTCACTGTCAAAACTCCTAAATCTAGCCGTCTCTTCTACTCTAATAGCTTCATGTCTCACACCTCTCGCCTGTGGAACTCCCTTCCCTTTTCCTGTTTCCCTGTGAGCTATAATCTCCAGCTATTCAAGTGTAATGTCAATCGACATCTCCAGTTACCTTGATCTATCCACTACCCTCATCCTTTCTTCTATCACTTCTATCTGATCTTGCTCTAAATTTTCTGTAATCCCTTGCGTCCTAGTGGCTTCCCGCCTTGCTTGGGGTGAAATGCTTAAAAAAAAAAAAAAAAAAACTATATATCCATTTAGTGAAGTCCAAAAAGTATAGCTATATTTAAAATAAACACTGTTTGTTACACAAGTATATACAGTATCTTTCTGATAATAAGTATAAGGGGTCCTTTTTGTTTCCATTTTTTCTAAGATATTTTTGTTGCTCATATGTTCAGTTCATCATATTCTCAGCAACCTTCCTTAAAACCACATTTCTGTTGCTTCATATCTCTTCATCTGTGAGGATTGTCCAGCATTCACTGCCATATAGGAATAACATTATGCAACAGTTCAGTACTCTCTTCTTTGCTTCAAATGAAATTTTCCTGTTTCTTAATACCTTGCTTAACTTTAGGAAAGCATCTTTCACTATCCCAATGTGCCTTCAGATTTCAGTGTTGCACTTTCAGTTTTCTGTTAAAACACTGCTGCACCTGCATGATTTTGGTATCTTTAATTTGTAAATTGCATGTTAGAGTTGTCCCTTTTGCTAACAACCATGCATTTTGCCTTCTATCAATTGATGTTCAGTTCTTTCTTCTCATTTACTACATTGTGTAGATGTTCTTGTAGTTTCCTTTCTGTGTCTGCTATCAACACTGTGTCATCTGCATATCTACGATATGTTGCTACAATCATGGCTGCAAATTACAAATCTTGGCAGGAATTCTAATTCTCTCAGAATCTCTGCACTGTATAAATTAAATACATCCAGTAAGAAGACACATCATTGTCTTACACATTCTACTTTCATATCTTTACTGAATTTATTTTCTATCCTTAAGTGGTTTGTTATCAGTATAGGTTCTGGATTATTCTAATCCTCCCCAAATATCTCAAGGTCACCACACAACTCCAGATTTTTTTTCATTTAATTAAATTTATTATTAAGAGAGAGATTAATTAATTCAATATGTTTTAAGAGAGATTAATTCAATATATTCTCTAATAAATTTTTTTAGAAGTATTTTAGACAAAAATATTGAAAAAAAAAAAAGAAAAAAAAAGGGAAACAAATCAACTGCAGTAACAATTTAGTAATATGACTGACTGGCTAGAAAAAAAAAATTTGTGAAATTAAGCTGCTTTATAATACTGTGCAAATCCATCTTTTTTTTTTTATTTTTATATTTTCTTTGACTTATTTTTCTAAAGATAAAGTAAAAAGAAATGTCATTCTTTTAGCTTCATGTCATCAAAATTGACGCCACATAAAATAATCCATTCAGGAATGACATGAAATAAATTAGTATTTTCTGTATAAACAGCCATTTTTTTTTTTTTCTACTTAATGAGAGGTAATTATGTCTGTGTCAACATGAAATGTTTTATGCTCTCTGGTTGCTTTAAAAAGATAAGCAGGGCCTCACAAAGTTTGAAAATAAAAAAAAAAAAAGAAAGTATTCTAAAGTTCAGACAGTTTTGTGATTGCTGACATGTCGATTCTTTCGACAACAAAATTTATAAAAGATCCACTTCTTTTTGAATTTCTCAACAATTAATTTCCTTTTGCCTCTGCCCATCACTGTCTATAAATTTTCAAGGCTCTCAATCCTTACAAAACTAGCTGTTGAATTATAGCTTGGTGGATCTATGTTTCAAACAGGCTTGTGCATACTACCCAAGAACAGGTTCAGGAGTGGGTAGCTGATTAGAAGACCATATAGTACATTATATTATCATATAACCACTATCCCATAATATTTCTTACATCTGCATGCACATCTCATACATAAAATGTAACAATTATAATGGGAAAGCAATAGTGCATTATATTAGCATATGACCACTATCCCATAATAGTTGTTACATCTGCATGCACATTTCATAAATTTCATTTATCACAAATATGAAAATAACACTGACATCTCATTTTAACAGATATACCAAAATTACACAAATATATCTTGAAATACTAAAGAGTAAATTTATTCAATAAAATCACCATGACCACCACACGATCTCAAAATCTCCTGCAACTCTTCTGGACAGTCTCCTGGTTTAAGTCAGTGAATGCTGCCATAATCTTTGCCTTCAGTTCATCTTTGGTGTAACAAGGAGTTTTGTTGGTTTCTTGCTCAACTGCACCCCACACATAATAATTAAGGGGGTTGCAGCCTGAAGAGTTAAGTGGCCAGATGTAAGGGGTGACTGGGTTCTCCTGCTTGTGTGGTATATTGCAGAGTCCTGTTGCCAAACACAGGGTCTTCCAGCAGCCACCCTCTTGACCCAGGGCAGCACTACCTCATCAAGGCACTTAATATAGGCCCCTGTGTTGAGAAGATTCACCACTATAATCAAATTATATGTGCAGGTGTCTGGGTTGTATGTTCCTAGGAACTGAGCTGCTTGACCCTCATACGTCAAATACAACAGGAGAGTCCACTATATATATATATATATATATATATATATATATATATATATATATATATATATAGATAGATATATATATATATATATATATATATATATACACACACACACTTATTTATTATAAACTGTTATATTAGAAGATGCAAGTTACTAACTTGCATGTTCTTATGTAACAGTTTATAATAAATATTTATTGCTCTACTCTTATATTGAGCTCTTTCTTAAATTAATGTTATGAATGTTATTCTTTTTGTTCTTTTACATTTGGATATATATATATATATATATATATATTAAATATTACATTATATTACACAATCTCTGTCTTATAATAGTTCTTATATTTACATGTAAATTTCATATATAAAATGTAACAACTATTATGGGACAGATAGGTAGTATTTTATTCTATTAAATTGTCTACAGAGCATGGGTGGGAATCACTTTTCTATTAGTCATGCTGTCTTTTATCGATTGGGGGTTTTATTTCATAAATTGTAAACCTCACACAAAATGTATATGTAAATATTTTTTGAGATCTCACAAAATTCTAAGGTGTAGGAAATTGAACAACTGACGTACCCATTACACTCCCTCTTTTATAGCCACTGTTGAATTATTAAAACATTCTGACATGAATATTAGGCATGATAAGGAAACCAATAAAAGAAAGTCTATTTCTTTGGGGGCAAAAATATAAAAATCCTTAACAAAATAACTCTTTCTTTCTTAACTGACAAACTGCTAAGGCATTAACAAACATGTCAGATAAGATGTCAAAATGTGCTGTGGAAAATTTTAGGTATGAAAGACTAAAAAGTAAAAAAAAACAAAAAAACGATCACTTTAAAAGCTAAATGTTTTAGGCTCCTTTGAGGGACAATCTGTCAAAAATTAAAGTTATGATTGGGTAAATGCAATATGTTTTAATGTTTCTCAATTTAAAACTTGAAAAAAATTTATCTTTGAAATGAAATATATACAAAGAGATTACTAAATTGGACAATTTCAGAGCTTAAAATTAATGATAAAAGCATTATATATAAGAATAGCTGGTCACTCATATTTGAGGATACCTGTCTACTAGGGCGACTAGCCAATACCTATTACAGACGCTCGCTCAGACACATTTGTGTTTGTTCAACACCCACAGAGCCAACCTATGGTTTATACTGCAACTATGCTGAGCAGATCTTAGTGACAAGCCCACAAGCAAATTTTGGCACACAGGAAGATCAGCAATAGGTAAGTTTCTTTAGTCAAAAATGAAAAAAAAAATAAATAAATATGCTCTTTAGGAAGAAATTTATATAAAGGAAAAAAAAAGCACCTTCATACTTAATACCAAAGGGTAATCAATAATAGCTGTGGATATTCTAAGAGAAAAAAAGAAAACTTAACTCTGAGTTAGGTACTACTTGAAATACTTAATCTAATTAAGAAAACCTTATAACAGGTTAATGCATACTCTATCTATCTAATTATCCAACTTAGATACTACATTGAATAAGTTGATAAATAACTGTCTTAAAATGAAGATTTAGGAAAATAATATATTTAAAAAAATCTTTATAGGTTAAAAAAAAAAAAAAAAAAAAAAACACTAATACATAAAAAAAATATAAAATGTAAACAACGTTTTAAGATAAAATGAAGAAAAATGAATTGCTACTTGACTTCAGGAATGTTTGAGAAAGTTAAAAAAAGGAAAAATATAAAACACACTCAAGGTTCTGATAAATCAACTAATAACATACCAATCACTAACTATAATAATATATACAGTTTTATGTCTATTTTAAACAATGTAATTGACTTTTACCAGTTTGAGCATTTAAGAATCTTAAAGAAAATTTGCTTTTGACAAAATTCAAAGTTGTGTACCTCTTATAATAAGGAAACTACCCTTAAGTTAGGTGCACTTTTGACCATTCAACCACAAGAGACCTCACAGTAAAGTAAGGTCCAATTACCCTTTCTAAGAAAGGCATATTTCTCATTGAGACCTTTTGAAGCCCACACCTGATAATTTTTTTATTTGTGGTGTTAAAATAACAATTTCAAAGGAATTAATAGATTTTATTTATAATCAGATATTATTTCTTATTTCTATAGACATATATTTTGTAGATACACATGTTTGAACAAATATCACAGTGTAATTGATGTCTACCGGTGTGTGTGTGTGTGTGTGTTTCAGAGAGGGAGAAAGGAAAGCTGACCAAATAAATAAAAACAAAACCATAATAAATTAGGCTTGAGCAATCAAAATGAAAAGTAGGAAATCCAAAACAGAAAAAAAAACAATCCCGAAAAGAGCAGGATCACATTCCAAGATTTTATTGTGACTAACAGATCCAAATGCAAACTGATCCTAAGATAATTCAAAGACAAGCATTTAATGAAATAAAAAAGTTGAAAAACCTGGTGGGGTTGGATAGAAAAAGAACCTGTGAAAATAATCATCCATATATCGCAAAAGGAAAATAAAGAAAAAAAAATAACCCACGGGTTAAGTATTTATTTTGAATAAATATTGTTCTTCAGTTGTTCTTTAAACTATCTGAGGATAACTTTGCCCATGAAACTATCAGTAACAGTAAAGTCTTAGAACTCTTCAGTCTTGGGCTGTGTATAAATACTTATAACTATATATAACAGTTGTTCTTAATCCACTGTTCTTTGTTATGGATAAGGACAGATCTTCTAGAGTTCATAATAATGTCAAGTTCCTCATTTTTTTTCCAGTAATAATTGCCATTCAAAAGCAGAAAATTCTGATAATACCAACAAGTGTAATTGTAGAAATTCTAACAAATGTCCATTATAAAATAGGTGTCAAACAGACTGCCTTGTTTACCTAAGCACTATTTCTACTATAGAAAATCCAACAGTTAAAAATTTTTTTTATTGGGAGTACCAAGAATTCCTTTAAAACTAGGTGGCATCAACATATATTATCTTTCACCAACAACGCATACAGAAATAGGACATCACTTTCTAAATATTTTTTGAACTTTAAAGAAGTTAATAAAACCCCTATGCTAAAATGGAAAATATTAAAAAAACTAGAACTTACAAATCTTTAAATGAACTGTGTTTCTTCTGTTTACAAAAAAAATTAGAGATAATCAAATTTGCTTACAAAAAAGCTCTTTTGAACCAGAGGAGTGAATTAATGATAAATTGCTGACACAGTTTATTTTTTACCTTAAAATATAGTTAAAATTTTAAAATTACATGTTACCATTTCTTATAGCCATAATTTATGAGTATATAATGGTTGCTATGTATTGCTGTCCAGTTAGTACTATTAATATGTTCCACATTTTTCATTTTATCTACAGGCCCCTTTAAGAATTTTCATGAATATTAAAAAAATTTTTCTGTTAATTTTACTTCTGATCAACCTATCCTTCCCTTTAACACCCTTTCAAAAAATTGAACATCATTTGTCTACAATCAAGATACATATGTTGCTGACATATTTTCCGCAATTGCCAACAATGGTCTGTCTATGATCCTTTTTATCATAACACGAAGAAATAACTTACCCACCTCCGCCCTCTGAGCATATATTTTTTATTTATTGTGGATCTAACATTTAATTGGTTAATCAAAACATAACCACAAGTCTAATTTTAATTCTGACCTTATGTCCTTACCCTTTAATTTTTGGAAAAGAGGTAACAATTTGTTTTTAAATTTCCTTAAAAATCATTTAATCACCAGTTACTTACCATTGCCTGAAGAAGTACAATCAAAGTGTTGAAACATGAAAGCTTTTGCATAGCAACTTAAAAATGTTTTTATTATATTCTCTTACAATAAAAATATAATAATAATAATTATATATATTAATAGAAGATCAAATAATGTATGGATAGGAATCAGACAAAATGATAGGATAAAGAACAAGTAGGCTGCCATTGCATTCAAATTTCTACACTACCCATATCATTTCATCTTAAACACAAAAAACGAGATCACAAAATCCATAAAACCAAAAAAATAAATACTTCTAACAAAAATTATACAAAATTCATAATCCTACCTATCAACACCTCTACTAAACTCGCAAATGAATTAGCCATCCCTGACAAGGATTGTTACCACTACCTCAAAGAATATCGGAGATATAATCAGGATGAAAAATAAAACAAAAACCAATTCAAATTCCAGAATTTATCAAATAAAATGTCTACAGTGCAATAACATGTACAGTGGGGAGACATCACGTGATCTAAAAACCCACATCAAGGAACACAAAAGAGACTTGCGATTAGATAGAAATTCAAACTCTTGTCTTACACTGCAACAATGTGGGACATTAATTTCACCAATGCCAGCCTTATTAAAAAAAAAGAACACAACCCTTTAAAGAGAAAATATTATAAAAACATATTTAAAGCAATACTACCAACTATCAACACACATTTAAAAAACTACATTATTTCACCATTTTTCTACAGACCATTATTCATGAATCTTTCTGATCTCTTTCTAATACATAAAGATCTAAGCAAAACAAAATTTTTCAAAACATCTTACTGAATCTCACTAACTTTTGCACTCTTTAGCATCCAGAATGCTTCTCAAATATATTTGAATAGTACCTGTTATTTCATTACATGTGACATGTATCTAACCAATAAAAATTAACCAAACACAACATACCATTAATCTTTGCTTTTTATCATTTCTATCTTGATCTCTGATGAAGCTTTAATAAAGTGAAATATGTTAGATTGAGACCTGTTTCCTACTTGTTCTTTATCATATATATATATATATATATATATATATATATATATATACACACACACACACACTAGACTCTCTGTCGAATTCGACGTATGAGGGTCAAGCAGATCAGTTCTGGGAAACCAACAACTGACACCAGCAGATGAGATTTGATTATATTGGTGAAGGTTTTGTGCAGAACCGTCCACACTTTTTGGAGGACCAAATACAGAGACCTGATGCACTACATGCCATAAGGTCCTCAAATGACCCTCCACAGTTTTGAATTCAGAGTTGTCCTTCTCCTAGACCAGTGGCCATCCAATACAAGATAAAAAATATAGTTTTAAGCTATGCTTTATTTATGGATAAAAGTCAAAAGATATCAGGGAGAGAGTGTATGTAAATATATAAGTGAAAATGAGGTCAGTACCAAGTGGCAATAATCTGTTTCATGTTTGAACACAATCTCCAGGCCATCTTCAATCGGATGAACAAAACATTGAGTGCTCTGCCCTTCAGAGGAAAAATGTATTTTTAGAATCTGCAAGTTGAGTAGCATAATATTAGGCCTCATTAAGACTGACTAGTAGGATAGCACATATTTTTGCTTTGTAAGATATAATTATCTGTCCAAATATTACTCATCTAGCCTTGTAACCCTCAACCATTATGCCAAACCAATGACAACAAATTTTGTCAAGATACGAGGCCTCAACTGAAATGTAAAATTGTTTGACGACTTACTGTTTATAACATTTAAAACATGACAATGGAAATGACATTCATCATATCTTCGAACCTGAGTATTGTTATTCATCTGTCTAAATAATCTATAAAGAGTACTCAAGGATGACGAAGATGAGTATTTTTCTTAAAGGCTGCCTAAAAGTAAAGTAGATGAGTATTGCTCATAATTTCTGCAAATAATCTATACAGAGTACTCAAGTCAAAGCTTACTTTAGACTGTCAACTGGAGCTTATTAAGCTATTTTATGCTAATTATGCTAATCTCGAGAACTTATAGAATGAAGAACAATTTAAAACAGGATCATTTTGCTCAATCAAAAATTGCTCATCTGATAGAAAAATTCTGGAACCACATATCAACCTCAATGGGTTATTTAATGGTGGTAATATTTTTTTTCAAAAATGTCTTGCTGGTAATATATATATATATATATATATAATATTTTTTATTAAAAAAAAAAAAAAGTATTTCTGGTATTAAAACCTATTTTTACACTTTCATAGTGTTTTGACCCCAGTTTTGGTGGGGTTAATTATTTTCCCATGGCTAGGACCCTAACAGGTGCCACCACCCTGGAACCACAAAGACAGTGTATGATATTCCTTCAATTGGAAGACATTCATTAGAAGGTGAGTATGCCTCAGAGAATGGATAGTCTGTCAATTTGATCAAACATGCAACCTTAGTTATACAACAAAATGAAGGAACAAGTGGAAATTTGTTGTAATTTCATAAACCTCATTTCATATCCATTTCTTTCAAAATATATGTTGTCGTTTTCACAGTTGCTTACTTTGCATTCTGATCGTTTTAAAACTTGTATTCATTTATTTTCACCCTGTACTTAAAAACTCACATGTAAAAACTTCATCATAGAAAAAGACTTTATCAAATGACTTGGTCATTTTTTATGACATAGTTAAACAAGTTTAAGTATGACTTAGAAATACAGTACAAAAAAAGAACACAGAAGACAAAGGATGTTTTGGTTTGGGGCCACCCAATACATGGCACAAGAGACACTCAAGGTAGAGGTTTACTGAATGATGTCATTGTATGGATGTAAGAGGAGTAAGTAAATGCAGATTATGAGGATATGTAGGATAGATGACAATTGGTTAGGATTGTAGTTTATTATTTTTTGCTATATTCTATTCCTCAGGATGAATGCAAATTGGTGAAAGAAAAAAAAAAAACATTATTAACTCTTCATTTATATAAGGTATTTGTAGATTTTAAGCAGCACACATAGTGAATGACTGATTGGGCACTTCAAAATGGTGTAATGGTTAGCAAACTGGTCTAGCTTTATCAATTACAACTGAATAGTAAGTTCAATCCTCACTGGGTGCCCCATACTTCCAGCCTTGTGCCACATCTAAGGTACACTTAGAAAATCACCATAGTGAATAACTGTTTATGTAGCACCATAAAGAAAGAATCTGGGCTACAGGAGACAGGTTAAAAGGAACTTAACTGTAGCATTAAGCTTAACCAAAGGTACCATGAGAATGTAGGCTTAACAGGTAGTTTAGTCACCAAAAATGCATGAATTTTAACTCCCCCAGAAAAATTTTACCTGCATATAATTTGAACTCCTATTTTTTGCATTAAAAAAAGCTGATCATAAAACTCATACTATATATAGTATATGCAATATAAGGATGGGGCCGCTCGTATACCAGTATGCTTTCAACTAGCAATAATGACACCTCAGAAAATCCTCAATGGATGTAGTATTACCTCTGCTAAAATTCATAAGAATTTGGATTATTAGCTTGTTTATGTGGCTCATTAATTGAGCTCACATTCATTTGCACCTGGTTTCTTAGGTAAGGCAACAAAGATCAATCTACTAAGAAGTTCTAGTATGTCACCACTGTCATATAATTTATTATTAATTTTATAATTATTATTTGTTATTTCTGTGATCTTGTCAATGAAAAAATCATCTAAGAATGAGAACATTTTATTTTGATCTGATATTGCTGCTTGTTCCTGATCATCTATTTTGAATCATACTTCAGATTTTAATAGTTCCAGTCTTTCGGGGTATTTTTTTGTATATTTCAGATTTCTCTCTCATCAAGAAATTGTTCTCGATAAGAGAGAGAGAGAGAGAGTGAACAGATTCACTCCATCTTTTATTTTTTGTTTTTCTATTATCAGTGTTCTCTCCTTGGACTTTATACAACCTGTTGACAAGCATGCCTTTTGTCCTGTTAATTCTTTTATTCTTTTGTGCAAACTTACTTTTTCTATTACTCATAGTTTCTATTTCCAAACACATTTCATTGAACCATTCCTCTTTAGCCTGCCAACATTTGTTTATAATTTTGTATGTTTAGTGTTCTGTACTCTTTACCATTCCTTGGCATTGTTTGTTGTCTCTTTTTCTTCATCTCAAGAATTTCATCTGTAATCTATTCTTTTTTCTCTTATGGTATTTTCCTAGGGATGATCTTATTCACTGATGTAATTAGTTCTTCTCTCAACATGTTCCACTTTGAATTTATAGTCTCACTCAAGTTATATTTGTTTTTAACTATATACATCTCCTTGCAACTGAGATCATCCAGGAGTCTGTCATACTGCAGTTTAGGTTTTGCTTTTGTCTTCTTTAGTTTCTATAATTCTGAGATAGCATAAAACCGGAAATTATTTTCTCCTACAATCAGTACCTGGAATATGTTTTACAATGTAAAACTGCATTGCTTAGCCTTTTGTTTATAGTTACATAATCAATCTGGTGCTTCATATAACCACCCAGACTTCTCCATGTCCATAAGCATCTTAGGTGTTCCTGAAACAAGGTGTTAGTAATTATTTTGTTGTTTACTTTGCACCTTTAGACTCATCTCTCACAACATTTGATTCAAGTTCCTAGTCTAAAGTAGCCAATTATTTCACCTTTTCATTCCTTTCTGACATTGACATTCAGGTCTCTCATGATGATGGCGATTTTCTCAGATTTACATTGAATCTTAGAAAATATGGTATATGGTGAACATACATCAGTACAGATACAAAAGAGGTCCCGGATTGCATGTGGACATGTTAACACCAGGTATATCCCACTTTTCTCCTTTAGCAGCGGGACAACTTGACATGTTTAGACACAGGCCTCTCTGCAACTGGTCAAGATCCAGGACTTTGTAAGATGCTTTATGTTAATAAAAGCAATAGAAAAACCAGCAGTCAGCGAGAGACAGTGTTTTGTGAAGTCGATCCCATGGGCATTTTATTCCTAAAGTTGCTATAGTTTCCGAGGCAGTGTTATTTTTGTTACCTGCCATTTTTCCCACTCTCTGCCTATTAACCCCATAGTTGCTAGGAGAGCAATCATTTAGGTGTTTCTCACCAATCTTAACACACTCTTGCAAGTATTATTATAACAAGCATTAAAATTATATTTAGAAAAGCTTTGATCTAGAGAACAGCACCCAGTGAATTTTATTTAAAATACAAATGATTAAAAAACATGCAAGCAATGAAGGAAAATGGAAACAAAATAGACACTTGTACTTAGAATCATAAAGAGAGTTTTCTGGGACATGGAATAAGAAAAGAGAGCTTGGCAAATTTGGCACTCACACAACATACTGAAAGCAAAAGGGTGAAGAAGGAAATATCAAGCATCTTAACTAATAAGCTTGGAAAAGACAGTAAGGGGACAAGCATTGCTTAGAGCAGTGGTTCCCAAACAGTGCAGTACGCCTCATAGGTGTTGTGAAATGATTTAGAAACAGTTTTTAAAAATTCATGTCAAAGTAAATATGATTTCAAAATTTAAAATATTATTATGAATTACTCATAATTGCATGCATGAGTCCCAGTAGAAATAGTTATAAATAATTATTGACTGATTTTATCATTGTGATATTTTTGCTTTATATCAAGTATTAAGAATATAGTAACTAAGCTCTGCAAATTGAAGGAGAGAGTTATCAATTATAATGTTCTGATTTCAAATCTGCCATTATCTCCCTTTAAACCTCTCTCTGTTGTTTTTTTATTTTTAAATGTACTTTTTATCACATAAAATTTGGTGAGGCACAAGCAAATTTTTATTCTGAAAGTGCGGCCCAAAGAAAAAAAAGCTTGGGAAGAATTTGCTTAGAGCAATAAAATATAAGTAGTTGTAGAGAGACATCTTTGTCAGTGTCCTGAAGGTACAAGACACACAAAAAAAGAAAGATGTTTCAAATAAGCAAGATTTTTAAAGCCATGTTCCTCATTCCTTCCCCATAGATAAAGATTTACAAGTCTCTTGCTACTCTATCATTATTTCCATGGCAAATATTCAGACAAGTTAGATTCTTTAGTTTCACTGTACACAGGGTCAAGTCATCCTTATTCACTCAAGTTCCATTCAAACAGCCTCTTCCAAAGAACTGCTATTTAATAATAACTCCATAGTACAAGAATAGTGATACTAGCAAAAGTTCAAAGGCATCTATACAGGCTTGTGGGTGTTGAATTATTTCCCACCCTACAACCACTTTTCCCCAGACAAAATGTCATTAGCCTCTTGCTACTCTATCACTGTTTCAAGGTACATTCCTAAGTTCCAGCTGTTCAGACCTTCACAGCTACATACACAGAATCATCTTATCCCCATTCCCTACATATTCCATTGGTAAGGAAGAAGTTCCACTCATGTAGCTTCTTTATTCCCCAGAACTGGTACTTTGATGAATAGACTCCCGAGAGGATGCTTCCCTAATCACAATGATTGTAACCTCTTCATGTCTAGAATCAATTGTTATCTATTCTACAGGTTTTCATAATTTGAATTACATAATTCCTCCCATTACACCCTGACAACAACCTGATTCGGTAAACCGCTACCTTGAGCAGCTGGTTGGTTGGTTATTTTGTTATACATCATATCAACCTCAGTGGGTCATTTAATGCTAACACTGTTTTGGAATAGATTTTAGAATAATTTGGTAGAATATATATATATATATATATATATATATATATATATATATATATATATATATATATATTATATATAGTACTATTTGGCCACTCATATTTTTGAGTATATTCCAATTGCTTTTATTAAATCTTTTATATCCTAGATGGTGTTATTTCCATAAAGAGTTTCTTCAAATTACTTGTTTGGTAATATTGTTTCCACACTCAATTCATGTTTGTACACTCAAGCAGTATATGTTTGTGAATCTTTTTTTGGCATGTAGTACATATTAGGAATTCTGTGCACTCCAGTAAATGATGGTGGGTGATGTAGATGTGGCCTATGTGAAGGTGGGTCAACACAACTTGATCTCTTCTATTCTTGTATTACCTTGAACGGCTCTTAAGCTTTGTATTGGGTGAAGAATAGTATAAAAATATATATCAGCTCAATGTCAAAGCCCTTTACCTCCTTGAACCCCCCAAATTATTAGCTTTATCTCTAATAGGTCATGACAGCAAAGAACATTCAATTCAAATGTCTCTACAATTAAAGACAATCAAGGTCAAGAGTTTATGAGTACTGTGAATAAGGGTTTCTTTAAATTTCCAGTTTTATCAAAAGGACATTGGTAAATATATGTGTGTGCAAATAGTCACACACTTATTCTGTATAGAATGCACTGTACTTCATAACTGGCACCAGAAACAACATACATTACCCTCTATAACAAGAATAGATTTATCTTCTCCTCCTCCCGACATTGGTTGCCAAAGATAAAAGAGATTAAAGGTGATTTGCAATGAGGTTAAAGTATCAAAGGAATTAATTCTTTTGGACTCAGTGTTCAGCTTGGTTTAAACAAGGTTCTCTCTCTCTCTCTCTCTCTCAGTCAATAATTATATACAAATAAGAATCATGACCTAAATTTTCCCAAGGGTCTTCTTTTATATGCCATATCTCTTCAAGATGTGAGTGGTCATGGCTCTCCACAGTTTCCTATCTTTTGTAGCTCTAAGCAATATTACACCTTACTATCCCTGCAGTCTCTGTTCTGTTCCATTTACACAAGCTTGAAAGGAAGATTACTGTTTCCCTTTGCCTCTCTTGCTTTCAATATATCCTGTGAGTGTCAAATTCTCCAAGCCCTCTTTCCTCAGTATGTACCCGCAAAAAATTTCAACTGCTTTCCACATGAACATCAAATGTGCCAAACACTCTTGTATTATCATATTACAATAGGAAATGATGGTAAAAGTACAGAAAGTTACTACTGAACGAGTTTGTGTGAATGGATAACAGAACAAGGGAACAGAGGGATGACAGAAAAACAAAAGTTACTTAAAACAACAAATGACAGCAACTTGTGGAGAGCCATGATTGTTTACATTCTGAAGAGAAAAACAATAGAGAATGAAAGAAGGCTCAGAGAATGTAACATTCACAAGGCAAGGTAAGCTGGGAGAAACAACAAATAAGTTTGAGTGAATAGATAGCAGAACAATAACAAAGAGGAATGATAAAGGATCAAAAAGAAGTTATGGAGAGCTATGAAACTATTTGAGCTGGAGCTATTTAATCCTACCTTTCCAGCCTTGATAGCATTCAATGCAGCCTTGATTGGGAGGATTGCTTTCCACACAGACAACATTGCATGCAGATCACTACTCTATTTCCATGGCAAATGTTCCTCTAGCTCAAACCTTTACAGCTAAGACCTGACATGCTATGTCCACCCTCATTCCTTCTGTATTCAAACTGTAAGGAAGAAGTTTCACTTGAATGGCTTTTTTCCTAAGACCCACTGCCTTGTGCAACAGACTCCTGTATGAAGGTTTCCTCTAATGCTACAATCTTAATCTCTTCAAGTCAATGATCAATCATTATATATCCTCCACAACCTCATAATATTCACTTCCTACTATCACATTCGTATAACAACTCATTAAGTAATTGTTGTAGCATATCTACAGACAATAATAGGTATATCCCCATTCACATAAATACAGTAGTAAATACTGTATGTTAGTCTGCAGTTGGAAATTCATTGTGGAATTCACTTGACTTACTTTTAGCAGTTGACTACTACTTGTATGTGCCACTGGTGAATCTTATGTGTTGTTCTTGTCCTAAGTATTATTGTTTATTACCAACCTTTGTGTGATTATTCTATTCAGTAACCTTCCCTAGGTTACAACAGTAACCCTCTACCTTGAGCGGTTCTTGAGCTTTGTATTGGGAGAATTTGCCCAACATTCAAATTACAAATTGGAGATACCAAAATCAAACAAGTACAAAAATTTAACTATCTGGGAAGTGTTTTAACAGAAGACTGAAAGTGCATAATAGCAGATTAGCAAAATATACCTTCTAAAAGCTAAGCAGAGTATTAAGAAATAGAAAAACTTCATTAAAAGCAAAGGAAAGAGTACTAAACTGTGACGTGATATCTGTCCTCCTATATGGCAGTGAATGTTGAACAACCTCCTCATAAAGGATGAAAAGACTTGAAGCAACAGAAATGTGATTCTGGAAATACCATGGACCAAACATATGAACAACGACAAAGTTTTAGAGAAAATGGACATGTGTACGTAATATCAGAAAAAGATATTTGAAATTTCTAGGGCACATGAGGAAAGAGGAATTGGAAAATTTGATACTCCCAGGATAGATTGAAGGCAAGAGGGACAGAGGAAAACAATGCTCCAGTAAGCTTGAGTAAATGGATAGCAGAACAAGGTTTAGGAGAGATATGAAAAGGATAAAAATTATTAAGAGCTACAAAGGACAAGAGATTGTCAAGAGTCATGATCGCCAACACAAGACGATGATGTGGTGGGAGACAACCTTTGTTTTTTTCTCCTTTTGAACTACTCAACTATAAAAGAAATGGTCAAGCCTCACTTATGGGCTGTAGTAAAATTTCATTGAATAAAGCCACACTACAAACTGTTCATCTGTTTTTCTTTATGGCTATTATATTGAGTTTAAAAGTATTTAAAAATAAAAACAAAATACATCTATGGATTTTCCTGGTTTCTGATTGTGACATGAAATATAGTTGAAATTTTTAAACTCCAAATGAATGGCCTAAATGCTATTGTGGTGGGAGGTAATCATAGTTATATCCCCTTGAAACTACACAACTATAAAAGAAATGGATGAACCTTAGTAGTAGTCAAATTGCATTGAATAAATCTTCACTACATATTTTAATGTTCGTTAACTCTCTAGTAGGTACCTGATTCCCCCTGTTATCCTCTACTTTTACAAGAGACCAAAAATGGACTACTGTTGCTATACATGGACAGGAGTTGCCCAGTTTTCATTTTCCAGTCTCGGTAGAATCCAAAAGAGTCTCAGTATCCTTGTGGGTGATTAACTATTTCCCACCCTACAGACCCCTTCTCACAGATGAAACACAGGAAGACCCCTCGCTGCTCTATTGCTAAGGAAAGTGTTCAAATGAACTATATTCCTTAGTTCCACCAGTTCTAACCTTCATGGTTAAGACCCACCATACCACGGACATTGTAGTGAACCACCCTCATTCCCTTCGTATGGTGAGATATAAGTCCCACTCAAGCAGATTCTTCCTATGAACCGCTGCTTTGTGGAACTGTTCTCTCAAGAGGATGCTCCTCCAATCACTTCAGTCTTAACCTGAATATGTCTAGGGTTAATCATTATCTTCCTCATGTATCACTGTTTTTATAAGTAAACCCACTTTTCTTTTCATCATGGATTTTACATTTATGGTGAAAACAGCCACAGTTATCTCCCTTTTGAACTACTCAACTATAAAAGAAATGGTTGAACCTCATTTATGGGCAGTAGTCAAATTGCATTGAATAAAGCTTCACTACAAGTTTAACTGTTTATCTGTTTTTCTTTACAGCTACAATGCTGAGTTTAAAAGTATTTAAAAATAAAAACAAAATGTATCTATGGATTTTTCTTGTTTTTGATTGTGGCCAGAAATATAGTTGAAAATGTCAAACTAAATCAGTGTTTCTCAACCGTGGGGTCTATGTAACATTACTGGGGGTTCACTAGGATTTGCTCTTCTGGGAAATAGTGTTCTTTTTGGAGTTTTTTTTTCAGTTGTTGATGTTTTGTTTAAAAAGTGAGTCCCACTTCTTTGTTTATTTCTCATTTCATTGAAAAAGGACACAAGTGTGTGTGTCTGAAAATTCTGACTTTAATCTTTCTTTCCATGGTTTGATTTAGTCAAAAGACCTACAAATATATATTATCTTATTGACAATATAGTTATCATTTTGTAATCTTTTTATTCCTTAAATCTCATTAACCACCCTATTAAATCCACACACGCATAATATATATATATATATATATATATATATATATATATATATACATATACATACATACATACATTTTATTACTCCAAACATTATTTTAGTGGATACAGTTGTTTGAGTACACACCTTATTTATTTTTGTCGTTTTTTTTTTGGTTTTTGTTATTTTTTTTTTTTTTTTTTAAAAAAACAAGATTAATTATGTCTACTGTCCTGTGTATTCAAAAACTTAAAGAAAATATGCGCTCTTTGGGAGAGTTCAAACTTGCATCCCACTTTGTAGAAGGAACTACTTTTTGTTTTAGATTGCTTGACCACAGAGAGTGCCAGAGTCCAATAAGGTACAATTATCCTTTTTAAAGAACCTACATCTTCTCCTTCAGATCTACTCTAAAGTCCATATCTGCTGATTTATTTTTGTATCCTGAAATGCAAATAAAGTTATTTCTAAGAAAATTTATGAGTTATTTTTAATCCAACATTTTATTTTAACGGATTTGGCAAACAAGCATTAGCACAATTTATGACGTTTTGAATTCAAGTGGAAATGATGTGTCCATTTAGAATTCATTGAATCTGTAATGTCACAAACTATACCAAAATTGCTTTAACAAATCAAATGTGCATGTAACCTGATTAACTATTGCAAATTAAACAACACAAAAGAAAAAATACTAGAATTACATTTTTTCTTATTTATTAAACCGACAAATTATTATTACTTAAACATTATTTTTTTTAGTGGATTCTCATATTTGAGTAGATGCTTTGCCTACTGGATTAATAAACAAACAAAAAATTCATTCCTTTCTTTACAAATTGCTTTGTTAATGTTAGAATATGAAACTGAATAGATATGTCTATTTCAAGTGTCAGAGAAAAATCTATTTAAAACCACTATTCAACTTTGCTTGGTCATCAACACACTTTATAATGGGGAATGCAAGTTCAAATCCTGCTGGAGAGTTCATATTTTTCTCTAAGATTTCTGAAATATTAAAAAAAAAAAAGGAAAGAAAAAAAAGTATTTTTTAAGTTATATATATATATATATATATATATATATATATATTAGGAGCAAAAGCACTTTATGTAACCATACACAACTTTGGTTTTGACCATAACATATATCAAAAAACATCTTTTAAAAAGAACATCTTTCTACCAGTATTACACTTATTTTTGTCTTGGAATTTTACCTGAAATTGAAAAATAACATCCATACCTGAAGATGAAACAAGTGTTATCAAAAGTCCTTGCAATATGGAGTGAACATCTAATTCATTTTACAGTTTTTAAAAACAAGGATCACATTGTTCAACGAGTGGTTAGCGATTTAATGCTTTATTTAATCTGTTAGTGAAGTGATTTCACCATTAATTACATTAACTTTACCAATTTATTCTTTGTATCACTATTTCTTTACAATATATATATATATATATATATATATATATATATATATAGAGGAATTAATGAATTTCATTTTTAATTCAACATTATTTCTTACAAATTTATTTTAGTGGATACACATATTTGAGTAGACATCATGTTTTTTTTTTTTTTTTTTAAACACAATGAATTATGTCTGCCAGCTTGCACATATGAGAGACTTAATAAAGAAAAACGTGCTCTCCAGCAGGGTTTGAATGTGCATCCTCCTTTGTAGAGGAAACCACTGTCCGATCAGGTGTGCTTTAGATCAGTGCTTCTCAAACTGTCAGATTCGGGGTACCGACACTTTTCTTTTTCAATGTGTTAGGGACCGGTGAGCAAAGTTTCCCAATCAGGCTGAATGAGGAAGAGTTTGAAGGGCACTGCCTCACCAATAAATGTCTTTTAAGATATGTGATATAGCAGAATCATTTTGAGACTATCTTTACTAACATGATGACGTGGTGTCATATTCATTCTAAGGCATGTTATCATTGACATAACAAGTCTTCCCAGTGTACCAGGGACCAGTGCCATATTTGTGTCATATAATTGTATAATAAGGGTCCGAAAAAATACTATTTGAATATTCATAGTATTATTGATTTATACCAGAAATACATAAGGGATATAATAAATTTTATATTGATTTTGTTGAACTATGTCCATGATAATGGCATTTTCATATTCCTAGGTGACATTCCCACACAGTCAATTGCTATGCCACATTATAATGATGATGTTAGCATACATATTTTAGCTCACCGGTTTGCTGTTCATTATATCATATTCATTAGTTGTATTGCAATCACATTTAATATGAGTGTTGTTTAATTTGCAATGGTTAATTGGGTTACACATTGTATTTGACTTGTTAAAGGATTGTTAGTATAGTTTGTGGCATTTTCAATTCAATAAATTCTGAATGGACACATCATCTCCCTTTGAATTCAGAAAATCACAAATTATACATACAAATGCCCATATGACCTGATTAACCAATCAAACAACACAAAAGTAAAAACAACAGAATTTCTCTTTCTTCATATCTCATTCTTTGATGAAGCTTTAATAAAAATGAAACAAGTTAGATTGTTAAATGTTTCCTATTTGTTCTTTATCTTATTATTCTGATCTGTATTTGATCCCAATTCATATCACTATGAGGTATGTTGGAGTAATGGATAGCGACTCAGATTGAAGAACTGGAGAGCCAAGTTCAAATTCCAGTAGGATCCATTACATTCACTTACATGCTAATACCCTTGGGAAAGGTATGAAACCTCCTCTTCTCCCCCACCTATGGGTAAATAGCAGGTCAGACTGGGTTCTATAGCCTTGAATGGCAACTGGTCTAGGAGGACAATTCTGAATTCAGAACCTGTGGAGGGTCATTTGGGGTCTTTGTGGCAAATTGTACACCAGGTTTCTGTATTTGGCTCTTCAAAAATTGGGGTTGGTTCTGCACAAGGCCTTCACCACAATAATCAAATGATTTGCACGGGTGGTCTGGTTGTCGGTTTCTAGGAACTGAATTGCTTGACCCTCATATGTCGGAAAAATGACGGGGGAGTCCAGTGTATATATATATATATATATATATATATATATATAAACAAACAAATTTATCTTAAATATATATTAATCTTCCCTTATTGAATTGGAAAATGTCCAAAATACTTAACTGAATCTCATAAGAACAGCAATTTATTTCTGGCTTGAAATCAAAGATTGGCGTTTTCTTATTTAACTTGTAACAACAGACCCTACTTTTGTCACACATAAAATCGTGCCTTCTAATCATTCTCCTTTCATGAAGCACTCAACCAAATGTGATATCTCTACATGAAATATTTACAAACTTGAGATGTTCCCAAGCCAGATAAGTTAATCTCTTGTACTTTTATTAATCACTCAAGGGTGCTACACATAAGGTCACTGCCACAGGAATAGTTGTCTGGTCACGTAACATCATGTCACGAGTACAATACCCCACTAGGGCCATAGGGACACCACATATACTTCAGTGTTGTGTCTAGGGTAAGATAGTCTGACAGAGCCCATCCCCTTTTCAGGTAGGTTTGGTAGACATCCTGTGTTTTTTTTTTTGGGGGGGGGTTCTTTTAAGTATGAATTACATCTACTGGCCTGCACATTTTTGGAAACTTCATAAAGAAAAATATGCTCTCCAGTAAGCTAAGAGGCCTATGGCCACATCCTATTGAAACACTGGCTCGCATACAATCACTGAAGTTAAGCAACATTGAGTCTGGTCGGTACTGAGATGGGTGACCACTTGGAAATACCAAGTGCTGTAAGCTTGGATGTGCAGCTAATGTAATAGATAATAGCTTGGAATTGTTAATCAGAGAGCCGAATTTCAATTCCTATTGGGCTTATTATATTTACTTATATGCAAATACCCTTGGGAAAGGTATGAATTAACCTCTTCTCCTCCCAGCTATGGGTTAATTAATAAGACTTGTATCACTAAATCATTATTATTTTTAAAAAAATTCTTCTAATTCTAAAAATATTTTCTGGCTATAAATAACCTGCAAAGGCTTGATAAGTTCAAAGTTGTCATTGAACTTCTATGTATAATTAATGCATTTGATAAATTGTTGTGCAGAAGATCCCTTTTGTATTCATAGATACAGTTTTTTTATTCCAGTTTTTAACTTGTTACACCAGTTGGGATAAAAATTAATCAGGTCATTTTTGCTGGTAGATTTTCTGTAAACCTCAAACTGAAGTTTGTTATTATATCTATTCTGTAAGATATCTAGGAAGGGTAAAGTGTTGTTACACTCGAATTCTAGGTCTATAGAGGGTTCAATGTTATTAAGTTTGTCGACAGGATCAGGTAAAATTAAGTTTTAGGGATATATTAACAAAGAGTCATCTATCTATCTGAAATAAGAATTTTGTGGTAAAATATTATATATATAAGTGAACATTGAAGTCAACACTTAGAGGCAACAGTCTGTTTCATGCTAGACGCAATCATCAGGCCTGACCAATGTTCACTTTTATATTTACATATGCTCTATCTCTGATATTGAGCCCTTTATCCTATAAATATAGCACACCTTAGGACTATATTTCTTTATATATATATATATATATAAATAATATATTTTAATTTAAAGACAAACAGATCACTTTAAGGCTTCATTTGTAATAATTTATTTCACCAGAGAATTTCATTTTTCTCTGGATCTTCAGGCGTCTCTTTCGAAAGGTGAAACAAAAAATGAATTTAAAATTTACACTTTTGACAGGCAGTATTAAGCTTATATAAGTTGACATAGAGGGTGGTGAAGAATGGTACAGATTTTAACGCTTGATAATAATTTAAATGTTTAAAAACTCCACAAAGAAATTAAATTTAATGCTTGTTAGCAATTTAAATATTCAACTTCTCCACAAATAAATTAGTGATTTAATATAAGTCGAATACTAAACTAATAAACAAGAATAAAAAAAACATTTTAATATTGTGTATGACTGTTAAGATAAAATCTTTATCAGTTTGAGTCTAATTCATGAATTTAATTTGTAGCTATTTTTAGATGGGTAATATTTCTTAATTAAAGTTTAGGTTTCAAATCAAGAAGAATTATGATTTGAAGGTAATAGTGAAAAATTTACTGTTTTTTTCATACATGCACCACATACATATTTACGTACAAACCATACACATATAACCACATACACATGTATCGATATAAATACAAATACTCACATATACATTTACATACACACACATATTTACATACAAACCATACACATATAACCACATACACATGTATCGATATAAATACATATACTCACATATACATTTACATACACACACACATATTTACGTACAAACCAGACACATATAACCACATACACATGTATCAATATACATCGGTATATATACAAATACTCACATATACATCTACATACATACACACACATTATATATATATATATATATTTATATATATATAGCCTCAATGTGATAATCAGTAACGTACATGAAAGATTCACATTAACGAATAAACTGATAATAAAAATAATAAACCATTTCTATCTTATATATTCATGGCATAACTTCATTATAAATTGCTTATTCGAATAATAATTCTATATCTATGAAATCAATTTGTATCCTTGCAAGTTCTGTTGAGAAAATGTAAACATCTAGTTGTGATTGCATTTGCCCCAATAAAATGTACTATTATCGTATTGTTATTAATAGTATTTTGTGTTTGCTGATGAAGTAAACGGCTGTTAGTACACCAGGCTGTTTGTAACTGTTTAGATATAAACAGAAAAAGAGAAGAAGAATCTGAATTCAAAAGAGATCATGTGATGTAAACAAAACAATGGTTTTCCCTTTTAAATGAAATAACAAAACCAATTCTATATCATGTTTTTTTTCCTATACATGTCCCATGTATAGGAAAAAAACATGATATAGAATTGATTTTGTTATTTCATTTATTTTGAATTTCTAAGGACAATAAGTAACAACATTTCTAATAACATCCTCTTTATATGCAGTTGACTTATACTACAGGTATAGGATAAATTCATGAAAATTTACTATATTTTTTTTACCTCATCTGAAGGTTACCTTATATGTAAAAATATATGGAATATATATATATATATATATATATATATATATATATAACATACATACATACATACACATGTGTATGAGAGAGAGAAAATAAGGTATATTTAGGCAGCAAGTATTCAACCAAGCAAGTTTGAAGAAAAAAAACTGATAAAGTCTGTCAGTTTAATTAATAAAAATTTAAACAGACAAACGGACATTGTCGATTCTTTTTACTCAAACTGGTTTAGATATTGGCATATATGTATGTATACAGTTAATTGTCAAATTGTTAGGCTAAAAGTACATACGATCAGTGCAATTAACCAGATGGGTGGATACTAAGGAAAACCTGATATGAAGACACTAATAGTCAAATAAGTACATAAAAGAAAGAATTTATAACTTACATATTATAAAGACACCTTATCAACAGATAATAGTAAGCTAGCTATGTTAGAAAACTTACTCTTTTATGAAATTAACCTTAGTAAATTATATATATATATATATATATATATATATATATATCATCCACATACAAGCCTATTTCACTGTACCACATCTCAACAGTGTGGCTAGACATCCAATTGCTTCAAGCTGGGATCAAAACTCGATCAATTTGGCATCAGTCAGAGACTCTACTCCTAAGTTATCAGTGCACAGCAGAGAAAAGGAATCTTTTAACATATTATATACAGGACGTATATAAACACCAAATCAGCAGCCAGACTGCTCAATTCATAACTGAAGAGTGATGCATTAATAGCAGGAGCAGATACTGTTAAAAATGCCCTTTCTCCATATATATATATATATATATATATATATATATATATATATATATATAGCAGGAGAGCCCGGCGTTGCCCGGGGATGTAACCATAAGAGATAGATCAAGTATCGACCATCATAAAGACTGAAAAATAAAATTGACAAAGATTATTGTTTAAGGTTGACAGACACGCATGTCTTAATTAGTTTTTTTTTTCTTTTTTTTATGAATTGGTCAAACCCAAACTCAAACATTGTTTTCAATCGTTATGAGTCTATCAATTGAATAGAATTTTATTATAAACAATTGTCTTGTAATTGGAATTTTTAAAGCATTCTTAATGTAAAAATAAAGAAAAAAGTGTGCAAGACAATAAGAAACACTACCTGCCAAAAAAAAGTGAAGTTTTGTTGAAATCGGTTGAAAAATGTAGGAAATCCGATCCCATATATAAACAACTAGACACACACAAACAACCTGGGTTTTATAATAAGTATAACTCAATATGAGTTGTCCCGCTTTCATTCTGGCGACAGAATCGTGTTTTATCATGTTTTCAAATTGATTTCATGAAAAAACAATTGCGTTTTTCCAATTTTTGGTGCTGTCAGAACCACCGCAAGGTAATTTTACGTAGTCCTGTGAAGTTTTGTTGAAATCAGTTGAAAAAAGTAGAAAATCCGATCCAATACATAAACGTACAGACACACACACACAATCTGTGTTTTATAATAAGCATAAGATATATATATATATTTCCTTGTGCTGTGTCTTGAAAAATATGCTGGAGTAATCATATAACACTGTTATGACTCCAGACAAAAAAATTTAAAAATTTATTAATTTAACATTTAAATAATAAATAGTAACATAAAATATTATCAAACATGTTTGGATAAATACAGGGGGGGGGAAGTAGGTATACAGTAAGTATTATACCAGTTTTGTAATAGTGGTTGTAGGATTCACTTAATACTAAAATTCATTTATTTCATTAAAATCTTTTTTAATATTTTTATAATTTTTATTCTTTTAATAAATAGTAATAATAATAAATGTTTTGAAGGTAAAGATGATTGTGTGAATGACAGAAGCAAACAGTTTGAACATTTGAAGAATTACTATGTTTATTTTTGAGATGTTTGCATAAGCAATACAATTTGTTTTGGGTTGAGGTTTTGTATTACTATATACCGAGGGGGGGGGAAACTTGCTTAATGTAAGAACCACATACGATAAAGTTCAGATGTTTGACAGATACAAGATATGAACAACATTTTCATATTCATTTTTGTTACATACACATTAACATTAAACTTACATTTTAATCCAATGGGGACTCAATTCATATCCAGTAAATAATTATAAAGCTTGAAATTTTTCTTATTCACTTTTTATATTAAATGTGATGAAAAAAGGAGCTGAGTCAACAAGCTGCATATTGACCACCCCTTGCTATATACCTACTTTTGTAGTCCCCTACATATAAGTGAACATTGAAAACACCCAGAGGTGACAGTGTGTTTCATGCTTAATGCAATCGTCAGGTTATGTGCATTGTGTTTTTGCTCAACTATTCATATATACAGATCAGTGATGCATTGTTCATAGTCTATTGTAGTGGAGGCTTACCTCGGTGAATTAAAAGGGTCAGAGTTACATGTATGTTTTGCAATGGAGTGTGAACTTGGGACTGAAGGTGAGTTGGACAGTACTTTGTGTGATCAGAAGTGGTGGTGTCACTTGTAGCCATTTTTATTCGCTGGTTCTGGGTGCTCTTTAACTGAGCGATAACTGGGTCAGGTGCATAAAAGCATGGTGAGCTCATTCAAAAGGAGTCTTGTTTCTGAAGGAGAGTGGCGTATTTGATATTCAGGAATGGAAATAATTGTGGAACTGATCTGCCTTTTGGACTTGTATACAGTTTTTTTGTGTGTATGTGCTTCCAGCCAATTCTCACATATCTATTGTATTATTTTAATGTTATGCAGTAATGGTTGTGTTTCAAATTATTCTAGGGCTATTCAATCTTGTTTATCAGAACTACAGATCTTGGATGCTAAATATCTGCTTACAAATTTCAAATGTTCATTAAATACAGAGATCTGGTGCACTGTGTGCCACAAGTTCCCCAAAATGACCCTCCACAGGTTTTGAATTCAGAGTTGTCCTTCTCCTAGACCAGTTGCCATCCAACACTATAGAAAATGTCAGACCTTCTATTTACCCATAGCTGGGGAGAGAAGAGGATTCATACCTTTCCCAAGGAACGTAATGGATTCAACTAGAATTTGAACTTGGCTCTCCAATTCCTCAATCCAGGCTGCTATCCATTACTCCGACATACCTCCTATGAAAATAAAATATCTGTTCTAGACATGAGTTTGTTTTACTAGGGTAGAGTAAATCATCACAGCTCCTTAGTTGACAGTTCAAACCAGCAGCACACAGTGTCCTGAGTAAGAATAATTTATAAATAAGATATATCTAGTAAATAATTTATAAATAAGATATATTTAGTAACTTTCCGACACTTGTATTAAACAAATCTCTAAAATGGCTTCATAATTTATTTTTCTTTCACAAATTTTATGAAAGGATAAATTGCTCTTTTGCTCATTGCCTTTCCTATTTTATTAGACACACTCAAAAAGAATTTCCAAATATTACACTCTCTCCAAGGTATTATAGATAGGAAGCCATGTGCGGCTGGTTTGAACTGCCAACTAAGGAGTTGTGTGGTGATTTACACTACCCTAGTAAAACAAACTCATGTCCAGAACAAAAATTTTATTTTTTCATTGAATTTACCTCAAGAAAGGCAGTAAAGTCACTAATACAAAAGGTGTTACTGAATGTGAAAAGATTTAGAAAACAGAAACATTAAGGGGATCGAGAACAATAGAAGAGTAATCAGAAAAATAGTAGCAATTGGTGCTGCATTCAAATTTTTGAAGATAAAAGTTATCTGGAAAGCATGGAGCTGGAGGAGAGTTCCACAAGCAAGAAGTGCAAGAAAAGAAACTGTTAGCATAGAACTTACAGTTACATCTAGCCAGTTCAACTGCAAATTGATGAGATCTTGTTGCCAATCTAGTACTGCATTGAAATTCGTAAAGACTTTATGAATTTAAACACTTTTGAAGAATTCATCTGAAAAATTACCATAAAAAAGTATTTATAGAAAAAGCACAGGGAACCAACTTTACGGCAGTGGGGAAGTGACTGAAGCCAGAGTGTGGGTCGGATGATAGGTAAGCCTATCTATTCCAATCAACCAGATCACAGCACAGGAGACTGGGTGATTTTATGGAGACACCAAGTCTAGGAAGATTGCCAAATAAGTCTGTAGACCCCAAGCAGGCCAAAGGGTGATAACTAAATGATTAATAACACTCTGGGGGAATTGAGAATAAGGATCAGATTCCTCATTTTTCCTCTGCCTGTTTATTGCAACTTCTTTTTGGTATTTTGAAAATTAATTAATTTTAAAGCTATTTTCCATCCTACCCTTTTATTCTGACCTCTCCTATTCCGGAGTATTTTATTGCCATATCTTTGAGATTATATATACAGTTGGGTGGAAGGAAACAAATATTCATACAAATTTTTAATTTATTGCATTTCTAACTAATGACTAAACATACTTTTCATATAATTAACTGTACACAGATGCATAATAAGTAAATATGCATAGAAACCAGAAAAACTTTTGATTTAATAGAAATAAATCTTGTTGAAAATAGAAACAAGTCATCCATTTCTAAGAATTCAACATCATCTTAATTCAACCTACTTTGCTGGTATTTATTCTTTAAACTTGGTTTAAAGGGAAAAATAGTTTTGGTTTGTGGGAAAAATAGAAATGGCTTACCTCCCAAACGCCCTCGCGTCTGTCTGGCCTGTGGGTTGAGAAAAGAAAGAAAGGGTCCAAGATGGCGTCCGTGACGTTTTAATATTCACGGTCTCATGCAGTCTCGCAAGGTCGCGTTACACGCATGCTAATGAGGTGTGTCTGGGCTCCATAAAAGCAGGTTGCTTGGAGAAATTGGCAGAAGCCATTACACCCGTGTTCGGTATACATTGCTTTGCGTTGCATCGTGTCAGACATTTTCCTACGGAAAGAGTTGCGTCCCTTATACTCCATATTGAATTTGACTCCTTTGCTACACTAGATAATCCTTCTTCTAACATATCTCAACACTGAATTTGTTGATCTTGATGTATTTTAGGTATTGAATGATGAACACAAACAGAAAATCCTCTCACTCTCTCATGAACATGTCTCCCATAGCTTCCTGTCTTTTGTTTCTCTCAACCATAATTGTTTCTTTAGGATTCCTGTTTGTCTTTGTGGCATTTTCCCCCCTTTAATCAATTTGCACAAATTTGTCAAGTATATTCATTTTGTTTCCTGCAGCTTCTCTTGCTTTTTATATGCCCTTTGATTGTTAGATTCTCCAAACCTTCTTTCCTTTTTATTATGCGTCTCAAAGATTTCACCTTTTTCTGTTGTTATCAGCAATTTCTATATAATTTTTATTCTTGAATAAAAAAATATTTTTTAAAATTCAAATGATGCATGCACTTTGATATACTTGGAATTGGGCAGTATATATATATATATATATATATATATATATATATATATATATATAGTAACGTCATCTACATGCAAAAAAGTCTTATTAATAAAAACAAAAAAAAAAACAACACTTAATAATATTAACTATGAAGATGGACACAATATCTTGACCATATTTTGAAAAATGAAAACTTTTTATAAAACATACATACAACAAACTATTTCTTATTTAACAGTTAAAATATTTAATCCTTGAAAATGGCTAAATGTATAGCCGAAAGCACTCGGATAAAAAGATAATTCGGACAGTTTTTATATAATCTATCATCCGAAAAGAAAAAAAATTTTAGATTGCATGTGAAATTGTATAAAAAAAAAACTAAATAAAAGCACCTTATCTGTCGTATTCAATGAAATGTGCATGAAAGAAGGATTCCTGCCTAAATACACAAATATGTGTGTGTGTGTGTGTGTGTGTGTGTGTGTGTGTGTGTGTGTGTGTGTGTGTAAAATACCCAATTCCAAGTATTTCAAAATGCATGCATTTTTAACAATTTTAGCTCTTGAAAATTTATTTCAATTGAGCACTATTGAGTGACAAGCTAATTCTATAAACAACAGCCCCTTGTGTAAATGCAAAACTCTTCAGTAAAATGAATAGAGCACTCCAGCTGATTGGCATTTGTTTACATTTGTAAAAACAATACATTAAATTTAGCTGTTTCACTCTGCTGAGTTAAGATAGCTGTGGTAGAAGCTCTAACTGACACCAAATCGGTTGTGTTTCAATCCTGGTTTGAGGTATTCAAATGTTTAGTCACACTGAGGAGCTGTGATACAATGAAACAGTACTGTCTGCAAATGGCATAATATATATCTCGAGTCAACAACAAAATTATTCATACACCCAACTATTTTTAATATTTTTATCCATTTTTATCCATTTCTCAGAATCTAATGCTCGTATGATGCCAGGTTTTTTGTATGTTAATAAGCACAAAAAAAAAAGGAATATAAAATTCAATTTTCAGAACAATAGGTTAAATACAACAAATTTGACAGACAAATTATGCAAAATAGGAAAAGAGAAATCAATAAATGGTAAAAAGAAATATGGCTGAAATATTTTATTTTTTATTTGACAATTAAAATAAACCATAATCTTGAAAGAATCTTTTTAAATGTTAAAAACTGAAGAAACAAAAGAAAAAAAACATGTCCAAAATTGTTTGGATAACTGAACAACACTTCCCATACTTGCTGTTAAGTGGATTTAAAAATGGAAAAACTTTGGAGGTTTTTCATTTTGTCACTCACTATTGTTTTGATAGATGTGCAGGTAGTATAACAGTTACTGGCTTGAAAAGAGAAATTGGCAAACTGAGGTCAAATTTCCTTTGGTTTCATTATATTCACTTTTGGGAAACGTATGAATCCATCTTGTCCCCCAACTGTGGGTTAAATAGAAAGACAGACTGGGCTCTTCAGCCTTAAGTGGTAACCAATCTAGGAGAAAGACAACTCTGAATTTAAATTTACTTCATATGTAGCCCTAGCAAGCTGAATACTATAAAACCATTGAAATCATTATAGGGTTCATAATTAACTTCATTGAGTGCTTGTAGACCATTTTCTTGAGTGATACCAAAAAAAATTACTTTGGTATGAAGCTAGGAGTACCAAAATCCAAGCCCTTAAGAATAGCATAACATGTTCAAAGAAATTTCATGATATCACCACCCTGTCTGTAAATGTAATATTTTCATACACCTCTGCTAAAATATTTTGAGGCTATTTCAGGGAAACCTTGCCTGTATTTTTAACTGGTTGTATTCTCATGTTCAATATACCTGTGTTATGGGGATGAATCATACAGTTGATGTACTTGGGACAACCCTTTAAGCTAATATGCTTATATTCAAGGGATACCAAATAAGATACCAGATCCATGGCCACCATAGAGTGTCAGTTTGATTCTGAAATTTTGGTACATATCCTGGTACTAAAATGATGGTACCAAGTGGTATTATTATTTTTTTTTTTTTAAAAAACAAGTTCACCCCATGCAAGGAAATAAAATAAGGGGTTACTGGGTATGGAAGAATTAAAAATAGAAACATTACTAATGAGCAGGATGAGGAAATAGTAATCAAGAGGACAGTAGTAGTGATTGACTTTGCATTTAAATTTTTGAAGATTAAAGTTGGCTGGTAAACATGGAACCAGAAGGGAATTCCACAAACGAGAAGTGCAAGAAAAGAAACTGGTAGCATAAAATTTACGCTTACATCTAGCCAGTTCAACTGTAAATTGATGAGATTTCAAAACGAGTCTAGTACTGTGATTAAATTGAAAAAGTCTAGGTACCAAAGTGAAGAGCTCATCCGAACAAATAGCATGAAAGTATTTATAGAAGTACAGGAAGGCAACCTTACAGTAATGCGGAAGTGACTGAAGCTGAGCTGCCAGATCAGGACCAATAATATTGCTGATTCTTCCTTGGATTTTATCAAGGAGCTTTAACAAAAGCTCTGGACAATTTGGTATTAAAAATGACGAGAACAATCTGGACTGTCTCTCATTTCACTATTACATTGAATAAAATGTCACTATTTTCTGTTTTAAGTAATGCAGTTAAAGGTGTGCATATGATTGTCGTCAGAACAGATCTTGAATTGAAACTGCTTGAAATATATAACTGTTCCTCCGACAAGGAAAACTTTTTACTTTGAATTTATTTTAATTGACAACAGAAATTAAAAACAGAACATTTTGGCATTCTAGTACAAAGGTACCAAAATACTTTTAAAATTTTAATAGACACTCCCACAGTATGAAACCTCAAAGCATTGGATTATGGTACTGCACCACACCCCATTGCTGATTTATATATCATATCTTCTATACTTGCTGCTATTTATATAAATGTTTTGGATGATCCATTTGAGATCATCTTTTCCTGGATCATTTAATCTCTAAGAGCAAAAACGCCTACGCGGCCTTGTGGGTGATGAATTGTTTTCTACATTAAAACCTCTTTCTCCACAGAGAAAACCTTGCAAACTCTTGCTACTCTACTACTATTTCCATGGAAAATGTTCAAACGAGCTACATTCCTTAGTTCTCCCAAAACTCTCTCAGCTAAGACCCATTATGCCATGTATACCGACTTGAACCACCCTCATTCCCTTTGTATGCTATTAGTAAGGAGTAGGTTCCACTCAGCTTCTTCCCAAGAATTGTTGCTTTGTGGAACAGAATCCCTGGAGGATGCTTTCCTAACTACTACAATCTTAACCTTTTCAGGTGTAAGCTTAGGGTTTCCCATATATCCTCAGAAACTGCACCCTTTGCTCTTACTGCTCACACAACTACCTTCAGTAACACTCTACACTGAGTGCCTCTTGAGCCTTGTATAGGTGGATACATTAGTAAAAAAAAAAAAAAAAAAAGAAGCTATTATCCTATCCTTGCCAAGTGTATTCCATATGAAAAAAAATAAAAAGAAACCTCCTCCTACTCTGCTGACAACAGAAATTATATGAAGAGGTTCAACTGTCCAAACAATTTTGACTATGTTAAATGACTCTGATTATCCAAGTTAAAGACAATAAAAGAAGGGACATTTGTTTCCCAGCCAAAAGATAAAGGGAAAGGATTTTTTTCAGTGTACATTTAAAATAGAAGACTAAAAGTTAATACAATTTCTTTTTCCTACAAGTTAAACTGAAATCACTCTATCTCATCATCTTGTTTTTAGTCTTTAAAAGGACTTCAACCAAAGAGGGAAATGGGGTTAGGGTTAGAAATTAAAAAATTCAGACAAATTAAATTATGTAGTAAACTTTATGAATTTAAGTTCAGTACTAGATTGGCAGCAAGGTCTCAATAATTTACAATTGAATTGGCTCAATGTAACTGCAAGTTCTATGCTAACAGTTTCTTTTCTCGCACTTCTCACTTGTGGAACACTACTGGCCCCATGCTTTACAATGAACTTTGATCTTCAGAAATTTAAATGCAATATCAATCGTTATTTTCCTGATCCCTCTTCTTAATAATGATTCTGTTTTCTAATTTTTTTCACACCCAGTGACACCTTCTTGTGACTTTACTGCCTTTCATGGGGATTAATTTTATTAATTAAGATAAAAAATATGCCAGACTAACTAAATCAATTATTATTGTAAAAAGTGAGTAATGACTTCTAGTTATTATACATTTTAATTTTTTTTAAATGTAATGCAACTTGATTTGTTTTCGTACGGCATGTTCATTTTACAAACAGTGTTAAATAATGTTGACTAAGCAGTTTTGTTTACATTGTCAAATAAAACAAAACTGCTTAGTCAACATTATTTACACACTATGAAAAGACACAGCTACGAAAAAAATCAAGTTGCATTCACCTTTAAAAAAAAATTAAAATGTAAATAAACTGAAGTTTTCAATTTTACTATAATCATTGGAGATTGATTTAATTGCGACTATGACTAATTACCAACACTTAAGTAAGTTACTAGTATATCTACTTCATGGGAAACCTCTGAAGTCAAAAATTAATGCGATACAACGAACTTGCCCAGACGTCCTGACAGTCTAGGCTATTGTTAAACATTTGGTGGTTGGTTGAATGGACATTGTGATCAGGAGACATTTTTTTTACAATACATTTATTTATTTAACTTGTAAAAAGAAAGATTATAGTGTTGTTAAAAAACACTGGCTTCTGTTAGACAATGATTGCAAACATTTTATTTTTAAAAATAATTATTCTACTTCTTCGTTAAGTTTTTGCTCTTTTTCAAATCTTTTATTTCCAACAACATTTGTGTCTATTTGTTTATTTATTTATTTTTTTTTTTTTTTTTTTTTGCGGATAAGAAAGCAAAAATCAGTTGTATGGTACAAAGACTTTACTTAGTATTTTTTTAAATGATGGTGGGGGTGGGGACCCGATAAATTTAGCAAAAGTAAGTATGTACCTGAGAAAAATTTCGTACTCGGAAGGCATAGCTTGAGTTTCTGTGTGTGTGTGAATTTATAGTTTGTTTGTTTTTTTTAGTTTTTTAATTCACCTACCTGTACTGTGTTTTTCTTGTTTCTCGAGTACTGTTTCCGACCCATGTGAATTACATCCAGAATTGTCTCCGCACGTATAATTTTTTATCCTGACTGTCACTTTCTTATCTTTAATCCGTTTTTCTGTTAGCAAATCTTTATTGCCATAAGTTTGAAACATATGCGTGTGTATGTTATAAGACCGAGTTGCGACTTGACTTTTTATAATTCCCGTGGCCCTTGTGGTGGCCGCTGTTGTTGCAGGATTATGGTGCAGAATACTACCCAATTTGTTGAGGCCTTTGTGGTCGTAATTTCGTATCTGAGAAGAATTTTTCGCAAGAGAAACATCAAGACCGATTTCCTCGTTTATAACCTCTTCTTGAGAAACCCCAACACACCAACAGATTAACAATAATGGCAGCAGCACAAATGTAGCTGGTATGTTGAATAGGGTTTTGTTGGGAAACATAAGTAGAATAAAGCGAGATAACATGTTGATATTGTTTTATTTTTTGTTGGGGGGTTTTGCTAATGTTGTTTAAATGTTCGATTTTTTAATTCTTAAATTTGAAAACTTAATGTTTTTTTAGCAGTCATTTTTTTAGAGATTCATTTTGTCCTGTCTGCTCCCGTGTGTATAAGGATCAGAATTTCAAATAAAATAGCAGACAAGTGACGGCTGTTAGATCGGTGTGCCATCAGGTGGTTTGACGAGGCATTACCTTTGGCTTTACAACCACGTGTTCTTGTCAATTTCAGAGTGTGTATGTGCGTGGTTGTGTCTGCCGCTCCTTTTTAAAACTATTCGTCGCTGCTGAATGAGTGGGTGTTACTTGTCCTTATGCAGAGACTCATTCATTTTTTTTTTTTGTTTTTATACATGGTCGTAATTATCGCCAATGGTAATATAATCATTTATTAACAAGTAATTAATAAAATAAACAGGCATTTAAAAGTGTATCATTGTTGTTAATGTTGATGACTCGTCTGCGTATCTATGGGTAGCTGATCCGGACCGTGTGTAGAGAGAGAGAGAGAGAGCAAACAAACAAAAATAAATAATAAAGATAAAATAAATAAAAGAATGACTGAAAAAGTATACATGGTCTAGTTACAACTTCAATGAATATGTAACGACTTTTTTTGGATCATTTTAAAAAAAAAAAACAACTTTGTTCATTCCATAGAAATGCTTATTTATTTTTTGTATACCTACTTTTTCCCCCGATTGTTCCAGGTAGGTGGTTGTAATATTGTGTATGTGTAGTTGAGTAGTACAATGCAACTCCACAACACAATTTCTTTCACTCAATTAAACTATTTTTAGTGTAACTCTGTTCATAACAGGGAAAAAAAATATTTGTTGTGTTTTATAATAAAAGGCACTCCAGAAATAATCAGTTTTTCAAAATCTGTTTTTAAGCACTCCAAATTACAAATAAGTTTTTGATATTTTTTTGTCTTTTGTGGATTATCTGTCGCCACCTTTTTAATCTGCGTATATTGGTGATCTTTTATAAAGTAAAGTTAGATTTGATATTTAAAATGTTTTAATTGGTATTTTTTAGTTAATTTTTTTTTTTCAGGCTACTAAATGAATCTTTCGGATAATATATTTTTAATTTTTTTACACATCTATATTTGTGAAAAAATTGAAAAATCAATTTAATAAGTGGCGACAGATACCCCACAAGTACCAATTTTTTTTTTTTTTTAATAAATAATAGGGGGCAGTTTACTAGGTAAATTAATAATTGTATCTGTCTATATTTCTGAGATGAGGTATTATGTTCATTATTCGGACTATTGTCCTGATCTTTGTCGCCATATTACAACGTTTCGATCGTTGTACAATCCGACCTTCTTCAGGTGGTTGGAATGTCGTAATCTGGAGTTCTTTTTGCATAATTACGTACAATGAAATATTCTTGGTTACAAATTTCAATTTCTTTTTTTTTTTTTTTTTTTTTTTTACATTTTAAAAAATTGCATTGTTTTGGCTATTATAGGGAGATCTACCTGCAAGCTGAAACCCATATTAACTTTTAGTTTGCTTTTATTAAAAACAAAAAAAAACTTTGATATTCGTGATCTGGAGTGCTTAAATACAAAAAAAAAATTCTTTTCGCAGAGCCTATTCTAAAACTTCACTAACATATTTGTACTAATGCCTGAAAGTATAAGTACCTTTATAGGAATTAAATCATATACATATTTTTGAACCAATAAAATCCCATCAGGTTTGTTTGATAAATAATAATCACTGGGTCAGATAGTGTTAAAATACTTGGCGGGCGTAGTTGTAGACGTTTAGTATTCAACTTCTACCTAATTATAATATGACTGACTGAGTGAATTCTATTGGTTGAATACTTCAATTCATTTTTCTTGTAATATTTCTCTTGACAACAAACTTTGTGCAAACTAAACGCCAAGTGGATCACAGAATCTTCGACTAAAATTCCGACTTCTGATTGGCTAATGTGAAAGATGTTAAAACGCCTATGCAGTTGTGTCCAAAGTCAATTTACCACCCAAATCTGGTTATGTGTTCTCGAGCCTATCACGTGGTTCACACTAATTGGTTAATGGACATATCTTCACTCTTGCCTGCACTCACCTACAAGCGATGTAAGCTCAGTGGAGAAATTGCGTTTCTCCCTTAGAGAAAAACGCTATGAAACGTTATGACACACACGCGCGCGCCAGTCCGAGCATTTACGAACATTCACTCCTTCAACCATAAGGACAGAAACACTTGACATTGTGAGTAACAAACTATCTAATTCTCTTCCGAGTAACGAAATATCTTACAAACTCACACACATCTCCAAAGTCACACACTTTTTAATACACCTAGCAGTTTATCAACAAGAACTTATTCCTCACTCAAAAATTCCAAGGACAAGTAAATTTCACTATTTACATTATTCGGACTATTGTCCTCATCTTTGTCGCCATATTTATTACAACGTTTCGGTCGTTGTATGCTCCGGCTTTCTTCAGGTGATTGGAATGTCGAACTGAACCCTTTATTTCGCTCAGTGGGGTAGACTGTTTTAGTTCCATGTGCCATGTTTTTAATGGCTGTCACTTATTAGTTAATTCCCCTCTGAAAGTTCTCTACCGTCTTAACCGGGTATTGAACTCACACTCTTTGGGTCCTGTCACTGGATCTAATCAACGTCACTGTCACTGTGCCATGTGTCCTTTGGGACACATGGCACACTGGATAAAAGATCGTAAAGGAGACAAACGCCAGCTAGACCGAGTGGAACCGTGCTCATCAACACGATACTAGCGACAAATCAGCAACGCATTAATGAGTCAGCTAGATGGTAACCACGGTGGTCTGAAGGAACCTGAAGAACAACACGGGAGACGCGACAGTATTTGTCTCAGAGATGCGCTTCAAAGTCAGTTATTAAATATAAGGATGCATTAACTGGATTTTGTACAAGTAATGCTTATTTTTACTTAAAATATAATGAAAATAACGTTTATTTACGCATAGTAACCTCTGATGTCAGAGGTCAAAAACAGAAACTGTATAATTTCACCCCGACTTAAAAAGCGCGTGAAAAATTAAAATTATTAAAGCGTTATATACCAAACTGCGCTTAAAGATTGTACCGTGAAAGAATCGAATAAAATCTATAATTAATCAATAATAATAATAATTAATAAATAAATTCATTTTCCCATGATGCTAAGAGTAAAGGAACCTGTAATATGATTAGCCCACTTGGTTTCGTCAAACGTCGTTAGGTAGCGATGTTGAAGTCTATAAAAAGCCAGATATTTCCTGTCTCACTCTTTTTGTCCGATTTGCTCCAAGATGTAGAACCTCGTGGTAATTACGTTCCAACTGGCGAATATTAGTTTCCCCGGTTCATTGATAACTAAACTCTTTTTTCCACTTTCCAGCGCATGGCGATCGCACGTGTCTTCCAAAACCTGAACTAATTAAGTAAATCAAGCTTTCTCTTTGGTTGTTCCAACTCAGCGTAAGGCTGACTTGAATGCGACCATTGGAATGATGCTTTACACTGACTTAGACTAACTTCTGGACCAAGAAAAAAGAAAACCGACATACCGAAGAGACATTGATAACTTTGTTTCACAATAAACGGTCCGTAGTAGAAAGAAACCCACCTTTTTGAATGCTTCTTCTTTGTTTATCATATATGAACACGAACAACACCTAAAATACACACAAACACGCAATTTGTTAACATCTATAATACTTTGCTCTGTCGTAATGGTTTATGTTGCGTGTGTGCAGGAACTAGTAACCATGAGTTGCGCCCCTTGATACAGGACTTTCCTGAACGAGACTGGTGTGAAATAAAAAACGAGAGCTCACAGCGAGGCGCGAACACTATACATTTTCAACATGTGAACTTGGAATAAACAACTGTCAAGAGGATCTCCTTGTCTTTCATACCGAAATACCCTAAGTGAAAATATTACAGTTTAGTGCTAAGAAAGTTATCTAACATTACTACTGATTGTGTGACAAGTTTGACACGCACAGATGCCTCCAGACATACACCCTTATGAAAATTAATTGAAACAACCGCTTTAGTTTTCTTTCTTTCACCATACAGTCAGTTTTAGACCCACTGGAGTGAAAGGGTGTAATCGATTCCTAGTTTCTCTTCAGATTAGGTCATTTGCAGTGGTGTGCAGTAATATGAATCTATTTTCAGGGTGTATGATGAAATTTATTTGGCCTTGAAAAATATTGAGCCATCCGTGAACGCATCAGATTTTTATCACGCCCAGACACTATTGTCTGCGATGGACGTCCCTCCAAGGAAGCGTACGAAAATTGTAACGCTTCACGAACACACTGGCAAGCATTACCAGTGAGCAAATCAAAATACTAATAGACTGGCCGGAAACTCTCGTGGTTTAAATTCAATCGAGAATCTCTGATCAGTCTGCAAGGAACAATTTAGTGGAATGGACATTTGAAGTACTAACATGTGCACTGGGTTATGGTTCATTGGAAAATTACTAAAAAAAATATAATAACGGAATTATTCATATTGTTTCAATTAATTTTCACAAGGGTGTATGTCAGACTAAGCTAATGTAATTTTTTTTTTATTTATGATTATACATTATAATGTTACTTTTAATCGATCAAGATTAAATAAAACCCGTCCTGTACGGTTCTTATACTTCCCGCCAACACACATGTAGAACTAAAAATGGCGAGCAGTCATAATGATTAAAGTTAGATGGCACAAAGTTTGCAACAAGTTTACTCCCCAAACTCCTCATTTACTCAAAAGAACCAATTCAAGGAAAAAACATCTACAAACTCCAATGAATGCAACTTAAAGAGATTAAGTACTTACATAATACTTATATAAGAGATAATGCAAAAAAAATTATTCAGTTATCACATTTATTTAAAGTTACATTACGTAATATTTTAGAACAACGCGGAAGACGGGGTTACAATGCAGTATTTGTCTCAGAGATGCGCTTCAAAGTCAGTTATTAAATATAAGGATGCATTAACTGGATTTTGTACAAGTAATGCTTATTTTTACTTAAAACATAATGAAAATAACGTTTATTTACGCATAGTAGCCTCTGATGTCAGAGGTCAAAAACAGAAACTGTATAATTTCACCCCGACTTAAAGCGCGTGAAAAATTAAAATTATTAAAGTGCTATACCAAACTGCGCTTAAAGAGGGTACTGTGAAAGAATCGAATAAAATCTATAAATAAATCAATAACGATGAATAATAATAATATTTAATAAATAAATTCATTTTCCCATGATGCTAAGAGTAAAGGAATTAATTAGCCCACTTGGTTTCGTCAAACGTCGTTAGGTGGCAATGTTGAAGTTGTGGAATCTTCCACATCAGCCAGTTACACCCCTGCGTGGATAAATAAACTATTCCCTGTAAGTGAATATATGACAAGCATTCATTGGTTAATCACCTTCAATCTAGCTCGCTGATTGATTAGTTCCGACCAATCAAATCGCCTGCACGCGACAAATCTGTTTTCCCGCGTTTTCCATCTGAGCCACTCACGTGCTTCACGATCATATATAAACAAAAACACAAGTGATTCTCTCTCTCTCCCTCCCTCTCCTTGCTGCCAAGATGTAATCTTCAAGAACTCCCGTCTTAACTTATGCAGTCAGACGTTAAAGACCATTACCAACATTCACGCAAGTACGAACTCTGAAATCTCTTCTGAACTTTTACCAACTTGTACAATTCACAATTCCAAACATGCAACAACTCATTCTTCTACAGTTTAATAAACTTCTTCTTTATGAGGCTAGGTACAAATATTACCTAGTCTAAGAGACACAACTCTAACTTTTCAGTTCACATGCATGTACATCAAATATTAATAAATTCAATTATTACGTTTTGAAACAAGATGTTTTTTAATTATTATTCTCTGTCTTGTATTAATTGTTGTGAATGGAAGATTATTGAATACACACAATTTTAAACCTTCTGATAATTCAAACCTTCTATTCCTCTCCAACACACATTCGCAACATAAAAAGGGCAAATATTTCTTGTCTCGCTCTTTTTGTCCGATTTGCTCCAAGATGTAGAAACTCGCGGTAATTACGTTTTTTAGAACACGAACAAGAGTATTACACAAGAGAAAATAAAGAATACAGATCAAGCATTTAGCAAACTTTGCCATAATGCACAGATTATTTAAAATACAGATTTGTTAAAATACATACCAGTAAAGTTCCATTAAGAGTAACATAATTCAAGTGTTGCTCGTAGCATAGTCAAATTATAACAAAATTCATAGTATAAGCAATGCACATGACAAATATATATTGTTGTTCTTTGATAGTGTTGCGGCCCGGTGTAACCGTTGAGAGATAAACACGTGTGTCTCCTGAAATACCCATAACCAACATGGCAGACTCGGAATATGAGCCCACATAAAAAATAGAAAGAAACAACAAGGACCTATATATATATATATATATATATATATGTATATATATAAACAAATGATAATCTATTCAAAATAAAGGATTACATATACAATAGAATAATGTTGTATTACTGAACAATGAACATAAATTAAGAAAACATTTAAGCTGTTTCCGCATGTGTAATTTGGTGTAGGAGAAAGTCCTAGAAAAAATGAAGTGGATGGTGCGCGTGTGTGTGTGTGTTTTCATGCATGTTCCAAAAAGAGAACGCGTTCTTCCGCGAGAAATTTACATGTTGACGTCTATGCGGTAAAATGAGAAAAAGAAGGCGAGAAAAAATATCGCCGAGTATTTATAGACCGAAAAGCGTCCCCTAGTAGCGGTTTCGAAATTTAGGAGGAGGTAACCCAACAGTTAGAGTATTTAAAGGAAATGTATTGCAAAGATATATGCAGTTAATGTAGAAAAATCTTCATATATGGTGTTACATATTTAAAAAACAAAAAAAAGTGACTTCTCGTGGAAGCGTTCAGTAAAAACGACTTTTCTTCTTGAGGAAAGGAAATAAAAAGCAACGTGTTCCGGTTTATAGGAAGTCAACACACGGACGTAGTCGAAATCAAGTTACGTGTCGCGATGTTTTAACAGCGACAGAAATTGTATTTTCCTGTAACATTTTAATTTAAAGTAATTATACAAATGTTTGAAACGTGACAGGAACTTGTTTCGTCGTTAGTTTCTATAAATGCAAGAATTTTAATGTTCTTAATTTTATGATTAAAATGTTATTTACATAAATATACTAAATTGTGACTAAAAATACTGGTCATAACACTAAGCATGTTGAAAGGATTCAACACGTTACACAACAAATTCAATCGACATTTTTTTTTTTAAGAAGAAGAAGAAAAGCACAAATACACACGAGTGATTGCAATTCAATGGACAAAATCCGGGTTGAATTTCAAGTGAAATTTGGTTTGGCAAATATGTTTAATAATAAATCTATCAGAAATTTTTTGTTTTCTGTACAGAAGAAATTCACTTACCTTCAAAAAGACTGAGGGTGTGCGCCTGCCGATGACAGTGGCTCCATGATACAAAGGAAAAACCGTGGCAGAATCATTTCATCGTTTACAGCAGAAAATAGTTGATAGAATAGCCCGGATGTGCTACCCACAGGATTACTGGAATATCCCAAGTGTGCAGACTATATATTAGTGTAGCTGCCTTCGAACGCGTGTAAAGTCAGTGGCAGTAGCCAAGAGAGGCAGAGGAAGCCGGCGAGGTGAGAGAGTGGATTTGTGGCAGTTTCATGTGTTTTAGGATTTTTAATTTTAAGTCATTATAGTAGTAAGTACAAGGGCGGGATTATATTGCACCAAAATTCTAAATGGGGAGGGTCAATTTGCATTTCTTTGAAAACCCACATTCGAAATCTTGCAAAAATCAATTTGGATTGACTAGTAGAAATAAATTTATCTTACCAACACAATATATTATTACTCAACCCGCGATATATTAACAAATGGATGAATAAAAACAAGTATATATATATATATATATATATATATATATATATATATATATATATATATATATATATAGATAATATTTGAGAGAGAAAAACTTTAGCTACATATTTACAGGGATTAGAATCAGACAATAGTTTGTCCATACGGCGAACCGAATCCCTATAAATATACATAAAGAAGAAAATTAAAATGAGTTTTCACTGGTGAGCTAACTTGCTTGTACAATGCATCAGGGAGGTCGCTACGCCATGACAGACAAGAGAAAATGAAAGTCTGGAGTACATGTGATGTCGTTCTCAGGAATTGGTACCGAATGGTGCGAAGACTTATATTTTGAGCCTCTAGCCGGACGCATTTTTTACCCTTAGACATGTGTATAAATTATAGCCGGGTCAAGGATAGATAATTAAGTTTCGTAAAACTACATTAACATTCGAAACCTTTCTTTCAGTTTTTTCGGGCAAAACCAGGGCTCGAACTATTACTACTAACGCAGTTATCAATGGAGTCATTTACAAAGCTTTGGCCGTTTATCGGAAGTCCACACTTACTGGTTGTGTCAAAAGAAAAGTATATGAGTTGGCATTGCTATTTTCGACACATGATTGTTATTTGTAAATTTGAAAAGGTATGTTATTTTGTCCGAGAGATTTTTTATATTTTCTGTCTGAATTTAAGGGATGAGGGGTTATTATTTACACCATTTATATTTTAACTACTATCCTCATCTTTGTTGTCTTTATCTCATTTCGATCGTTGTTCTCGCCGACCTTCACCATATGTATATCAATCTGGGTAATCTACAAGAAATTCTGAACTGAACCTTTCATTTAATCTAGCGTGTAGATTGTTCTCGTTCCACTGTCCTTGTTTAGTTCTTATTTTTAGTACTGGTCAGTACTAAGTATACACTACCCGGTCCAGAGATTACTATATCACCAATTTCACGTACCAACACTTTAATTCACTCGGCTATTGTGTCGTACCTACCCCGTAGATTAAACAAAGGTTTCAGATCAGAATTCCCTGTAGGTTATCCATTCTCTCCTCTTAGCGTCAGCCCTGATGGTGGAAGGCAAACTTCCAGGAAAGTGCCTTCTCAGACTAACCTTCTCAGCTGACATGAAGTGGAAAGACTATATTGAATCCGTTGCTAGATCAGCTGCTAAGAAAGTTGGTTCACTGTGTCGTGCGAGTCCATTTTTCTCTCCAAAATCTATCTTACATATCTATAAGTCTTCCATTCGTCCATGTTTAGAATATTACTGCCACTTATGATCTGGCGCCCCTGCTATTTATCTTGAGCTTCTTAATAAAATCCAAAGCAGAATCAGCAATATTATCGGTTCTGATCTGGCGGCTCGGCTTCAGTCACTTTCCCACCACCGTAAGGTTACCTCTCTGTGTCTTTTCTATAAATACTTTCATGGTAATTTTTCGGATGATCCCTTCTCTATGGTACCTAAACTTTTTTAATTTAAGCGCAGTACTAAATTGTGAGTTTGTACTTAGACTCTAATTTTTGTTACGAATTAATCATGTCGTCAAACATAATGGTATACTTTGTAAATGATGAAAAACAGACTAATTTCGGCGAAATATTAAAGAAAGACAGAAAAGAATAGTTAAAGAGAGGGTAACAAGTAAAACAAAAAGGAAAACAGTATAAAAAAGAGCGTAAGAGAGAGAAGGACGAAGTGAGAGAGTCTTCTACAATAGGGATTGGCAACCTTTTGCTAACTATGTGCCGACTTAAGGTTTTAAAATCATTCAGTGTGCCAACAGCATACGTATTTTTATACAAGTCAATGTCAATATATCTGTTCTACAATATATTAGGTTCTACGATGGACCTTAGAAAGGCATATATATATATATATATATATATATAGGTTTTTCAATGTCATTTCATCGGAAAATAACTTAAATACTTTTTGTCAAAGAAAAAATTTTTAATATTTTTTTGTCAGAAAATAAGATAATTAAAATAATTGTATGACTTTGTCCATTTCATACACACACACACACACACACAAATATATGTATTAAACAAAACAATTTTACAATGGAAAATAACATTTGTATGTGTGTAAATATTGGTGTCTGTTCTTTGGTGAATGTTCGTACGTACGTGTATGTGTGTAAAATGTTCATGGCGTCTCCCGCAAATGGGAAGACGCGGATCTTCTAAGAGAGATTACATTGTAGTCGCTGAAATGAAGAAATGAAAAAGAGAACGAGGCGAGACGTCACCCAGTATTTATAGTATAATGAGAATGACCCCTAGTGACAATTTGGGAATTAAGGAGGAGCTAACACCGACACGCTGATAAGACTGAATTGTCCCTATTGTAGTGGTAAGTTGCATGCATGTAAAGATAAAACATAAAAGCTATAATTTATGGCAAAACATTTTAGTTAAGGAATTATCATCATTATCTACTTTTCCTTTCAGTCGAATATACACTTTTTGGTTGTTATACTGAAGAAGGCCAGAAAGTACATTAACTGAAACATAAGTATAACAACCAAGATGAGTATACACATTCGATAGAAAAATATGTAATGATAGTATTAAAATTAACAATACCCAATTGATGATTTATAACAGATATGTACAATTGCCATTGATTGTTGTCAGGATAAGCCAGAAGGTGAAACGAAGGCGATGATAATCTTCTGGTACGAGCTAAGTTTAAAGTTCATAGTCTGTTTTTGAGTGCTGTGATATCCGTGTCGTCACATGGTTTGATCACGTGGTAGTGAGTTATTTGATTCTAGACAATTATCTGTTACTCTTCTTTCAGCAGAATACATTTGTATCAATTTGTGGGCTCCGTTTATAAGACTGAAAAAAAAATGAGGATTCACAAAAAGCGGTTTTATTGGAAAATATTTTTGAATTTTTTTCTCGGAAAATATTTTTTAATAATTTTTTTGCTGTTGTTGTTGTCAGGAAATATTTTTTCAATGTTATTTGGTCGGAAAATAACTTAAATACTTTTTGTCAAAGAAAAAATGTTGAATATTTTTTTTGTCAGAAAAAATTTTGGTAAATTTTCATTTTAACACCCGAGCGTCATTCACTGCTGAACTATTTTCTTTCAGAAATTAGTACGCGCTTCCGTAAAGCGATTTTTTGTACTTAATTTAAGAAGAAAGTTAACTTTCAAATATATATAAACATCGACAAATAAAAGAATAACAAAAGAAAAAAAAAACACCTAACCCTAATTTGAAAGTTAACTTTCTTCTTTAAAAAAATTACTTTGTTATTCTTTTATTTGTCGATGCTTACATATATTTGAAAGTTAACTTTCTTCTTAAGTACAAAAAAAAATCGCCTTACAGAAGCGCGTACTAATTTCTATAAGGAATTACTGTGAAGGAAGTAAATAGGCCTAAATTGTATACGTCCACCAACAAAATTCAGCATTGAATTACTTATCAATAAGCCGGTAATGGCTGACGAAAGACCAGGAAAAAGTCCGATTTTTTTCAGGTCGTTAACATCCAAAAAGGTAGGTTTTCTTCAATATCTAATTGTTGATTTGAGTTCAGAATATACATTTGCACGGAAATAAGACTATTTTGGAAAAATTTGAAAGGATATTAGCGCTTTGGTGTTAAAATAAAAAATTTACCAAAATTTTTAATATTTTTTTGTCAGAAAATATTTTCATTGTTTCAGTTTTTGCAAACCATTTTTAAAATTTTCTTTTTTGTTGATGTTAAAAGTTGCTTTTTTTTTTTCTTGACGGGAGTTTCTTTTTTTCTGTTCGTCGTTGATAACTTTTTCATCTTTTTTTTTTTTTGTTGTTGGAAAATATTTTTTCTTTTTAAACATTTTCATTTTTTTCTTATCGTGAAATCTTTCTTCTTACTGGGAATTTTTTTCTACTTTTGTCGGAAAATATTTTCCAATTTATTTGTTAGAAAATATTTTTCATTTCTTTTATATACAAAGAATTCTATACATTTAACAACTTATTTTATTGCTTTAGCAAACTAAATAGAAAGAATGACAAAAAGAGTGAATAAGATGAGAGATTATGTCCTTTCTCATACGTACATATTTCATCCGAAAGTTCATACGAAACATTGCGAGATACATTTTGAGAAGAGGTTGGTTTGGTGATTATCAAATATGTCTGTGTATAGACAAGCAAGCTTACGATATTTCTATTCTGCGTACTATTCTTTTCAATACAACATATTGTGGGATCTTCCACAACAAACCAGCCTTACCTCTTTTTAGGAAATGCACTCTTCCTATCTGGTAAGTAACATCCTACTTTCATACAAATATAACAAGTATTCGTTGGTCAATCACCTCCAATCTAGCTTGTTGATTGGTCAGTTCCGACCAATCAAACCGCCAGCACGCGACCAATCTGTTTTCCCGCCCATATGCTGGGAGCCTCACGACCATTATATAAACTCAACACGTGTAAAACTCCCTCGAGTAGTTTTTCTTTTCATTCATCTCTCTCGCACGTCTCAATTCCTTACTACCAAGTGCCAAGATGTAACCTTCAAGAACTCCCGTCTTAATCATTACTGGTCAGACGTTAAAGACAATTACCAACATTCACGAACTCTGAAATCACTTCTGAACTCTATTCTTCTAAATTACAAGTTTAATATTACTTCTTCTTAATATGAACTCCGGTACAACTAATACCTAATCAAAGGGATATGACTGTCCTACCTTTTCAGTTCGCATGCATGTACATCAAACATTAATAAATTTAATTGTTATGTTCTGAAATCATTCCGTTCAGTTTTGTATTTTATACTATGTGCTATTTACGTCAAATATAAATTGCATTGTGTCCACGCATTGTCCTTAATCTTACCTTTCCTAGCCAAAGTTAAATATTGGTAACACTATCACTACAATAATGATGACCACTACATATTCAGTGATCCCGTCGGAAAACAACAACAATGGTAACCCCTATCGCTACAATATGGTTCACTGTGGACTGAAACGTCTCCCAGTGGGAACGAAACATGTCCTATCTCTCAGGCATCCTATGGTTAAGAGAAAAAAACAGAAATATAATTTTGCACAATTTTCTTATATACTGCTTTTGGTAACTTCAGCTCGCGGTCATTGGCAAAAGTTATATATTATTATCTTTTCGATCAGAGCCATTGTAAGATCCCAAAGGATACACCCAATTCAAAGTATACTAGAGATTATTCTAGGCTAGACTGTTTTATACCTGGAGTATGTTATTGTCCACTTCAAATTAGATCTCTTTTTGATTCACTCCACACCAAAACCTGTCGGTCGGACCGGAATGCTACGAAATTACTTTCGTAACATTCCTGGTCGACAAGAGATTAAAATTTTAAAATTTGCTCTCTGCACAGGGGCTCCGAGCATCGCACCCGACTCACAAAACAAATTCCCCAAAATATAAAATAAAATTTAAACGTCGGAGTCAATCACAAATATTATCGCTAAAACAAATGCATGGCAAAAGACGCAGAGACATATCCACCGTCACTGCTTAAAAGGACCCGTTCAGCAACACTCAAGGCAGTAGACAGGCAGTCACAGAGTTCACCAGTGGCCTCCCGGTTAACCAACCCAACACAAGCTCTCCCATCTTCCAGGTTATCTCCCTTGCCCACAAAGAGACATACCTCACTGATCCATTATACCGGCAATAAAGATAATTGTTATTTTAACATATCTTTTCTCCTTTTCTTTCCGCCTCACCAGCAATATGTTTGTTACTCTTAGAACTATACGCGGTATATAACAGGTATAAGTTAGCCTAAATCAGTTCATAGATTCAATATAAAATGAAATAGGCTAAAATATATCCACCTTCGCCAGAATATATTCCCTCCTGTTCTCATATAATAAGATGTATATTATTGTATCCATAGATCAGCGTTTTTCAACTTTTTTACTCTTGAGGAACACTTGAAATAGTTTTCATATCTCATAACACTGGCATACAAGTTCCATACCATATCTATTTTTTATAGGAAACATAAAAATATGAACACCGTGCATGCTGTACTAGAGCGAGTCACTCAATGATACATGAATCTGCCACGAACAGGTCCTGTCTATTAACCAATGAAGGCAATTTCACACTGACGTCATACAGTCATTGCTAAATAAATTCCAATAAAGGATTTTCCAACAATATGCCGTACGTGTATAGTAGAATTAAGAATATAAAATTAAACAAAAATTACTCAGAAATGCATTAACCTGTTTATTACTATTTATTACTGTTTCTTGTGGAATCCCTAGCGACTTCTTGTGGTACTGGGTGAGAAGCATTGTCATAGATGATAGTTGGGGATACTATGGATCATACAGTGTCACATGTCTGCAGATATTTCTTTTATGCATTCTAAAATCTTCAGTTTTATTACAGCAATAAAAACAGACATGTTAAAAGAACATTAGCAACAAATACCAAAATATAACGATTAAAAATAACTAAACCGGTTTATCAGTCTTCTCTCATCAGAGCTCAATGGAGGACAAAAACAAATGTGTACAGCGACTAAAAAATGTACAACCCCAGATTAATGTTATATATAAACAACAAATATAACATTAAAGGTTAATTATCTTTAAGCTCACCAACCATACCTTTTATTTACAGAGAGATGGTTGGTAGGACTTAATGTAATTCGATTCCAAAAACTTCAGGTAATAATTGGTATTAGCCTTACTCACCAATGAGAACTATAAGAACTCAGGGCTATAAGACTGAATACACTGCTGGTTTTTAATTAAATGTTCAGGCGTCTCTGAATCTGATACATTAACACATTTATTTAAATTGCCCACCTTTACCTTGCGAATATTGGATGGAACGCGTTGGTTAATCCGTGATTCCAACCTTTGACCTGTATTGTCAGCATCGGACTGACATTTGAGAAATAGGAGGCACGGTGGGGTAATGGATAGCGGCTTGGATTGAAGAATCGAATTCCAGTCGAATCCATTACATGCACGGGAAAGGTGTGAATCCTCTTCTTCTCCCTCCAGCTATGGGTAAATAGCAGGACAGACTGGGTTCTATAGCCTTGGATGGCAACTGGTCTAGGAGAAGGACAATCCTGAATTCAAAACCTGCGGAGGATCGTTTGGGGACTTTGTCACACGTAATGCACCAGGTCTCTGTATTCGGCCCTTCAAAAAGTGTGGATGGTCCTGCACGAAACCTTCACCACTATAATCAAATCACATGTGCTGTTGTCGGGCTGTCGGTTTCCTTGGAACTGATCTACTTGACCCTCATATGTCGAATTCGACGGGGGAGAGTCGAGTATAAAATGTACTTTCCCGTCGGTTTCGATGTATGAGGATCTGACAACTTAACCAATTGATTCACTTTTGAAAAGTGTGTGGGTAAAAACGAATGAATCTGGGTAAAACGCCAGAAAACCCACACAAGTGATTTGATTAAAGTGGTGAGGGCTTGTGCAGAACCATCCACACTTTTCGGGAGTATTGATACACTCGGTCGGTGCAAATAAATACCACCGCCTTTTCATGTCAGAATTTTCCATCACCTTGACCAGTCGTATTCTGTAACACCAAAGAGCCTGGTCAGCTCTGGTAGACACTATTTGTCCATTGCTGGGACCCCGGGCCAGGGCGTACCTGGGAACAACAGCAAATAAAAGGTGGTTTCACGCTCATCAAATCCTCCAATATCCCGATCAGAAGACTTGCTACCGGATGTAGTTTATCTATATACTTTTTTTTTGTTATGAATATTCTTTTAAAAAGTCCGTTTTTGCCTGTAGTAAAATGTTGTGCTCCTGAGAAAATATATCTTCAACTTTATGCTGATTCTTTGGTTTACACATGAGTATATACTAACTAGAATCGATTATATTATAAAATTAGTAGCATCGTCTACAGCATATATATATATATATATATATATATATATATATATGTGTGTGTGTGTGTAAAAAATATATATATATATATATATATATATATAAGACAATATGAATAAAGACAAAAGGTAAACATCTTAACCGACACGTTTCGTTTTCCGAGAGATTTTATGACGGTAAATGTAAGGATTTTATTTTGTGACAAGTATTTTATATACAAGAGCAAAAATGTCATTGGTTTTTCAAAATTCTTTGGTATAGGAGTGCTTATGAATATTCATCAGGTTAATAGTAAAGTCAGGCAGGTTCATGGACATGAGGTGATACAATTAAATGTCTAATGTGAGTAGATGAATTTTATATATATATATATATATATATATATATATATATATATATATAACACAAATCAATCCTGAATAATTTAAATACTAATCTGCATATATATATATATATATATATATATATATGTGTGTGTGTGTAGTTTTTAGATATATTATTTATTTATTATATATGCGCGGTACTTATTGGAAAGCGGTCAATATCAGTGATAGAGCGGTAACATATTTAGTTGCGTGCGTCGCTGTGAATTCGTGAACCTGGGTTTCACAAACTCACCCAGGGTCACAAACTCACATCGACGCAACTATATATATATATATATATATATATATATATATATATATATATATATATATATATATATGTGTGTGTGTGTGTGTGTGTGTGTGTGTGTGTGTACTGGTATCTTCAGTAGTATGTAATTACTACTATAACAGTTACGTACATATGCAGATAAATAAATAATATAAACATATAGATTTACTATGATTAGGCAGCAGTTCTTCTTCAAGACAAGTTTTGGCAATGTTTAACTTTCGTCCCCTCAAAGGTGAGTCGAAATGTTAGAGATATTCTTGATTTCAGATATGTTTTGCAGTGATTCGCAGTATGGAAAAGACGATCGACAAAAAATGTCTATCTTTTTCAATAAAACATAAATACAGAAAAAACTCGGTTGTCGAACGTCTGACATGTCGAACAAATGGGTTTTCGAACAGAAAATTTGAGATGAAAATGCCTCGGTTATATAACAAAATTTCGGTTCTCGAACAACATAGCCGAACCGAGTTAACCTGAACGGAATGATTTCTGAGTCGACCACCGTGTTGTATACATTCGTGTGCTGTACCGTGATTTTCTTTTCCAATTTTATTGCAATGTGACTTTTTTCTCTGCATTGATTCCTATGGGTAAAATAGTTTCGATTTACGAACGGCCTTCACGAACGAATTAAATTCGTGAACCGATGTTCCACTGTATACATTCTCATACACACATATATAGATAGATATAGATAGAGATAGATAGATATAGATAGATAGAGATATAGATATAGATAGATAGATAGATAGATAGATAGATAGATAGATAGATAGATAGATAGATATAGATAGATAGATAGATAGATATAGAGATATAGATAGATAGAGAGATATAGATAGATAGATAGATATAGAGATATAGATAGATAGAGAGATATAGATAGATAGATATAGAGATATAGATAGATAGAGAGATATAGATAGATAGATATAGAGATATAGATAGATAGATATAGAGATATAGATAGATAGATATAGAGATATAGATAGATAGATATAGAGATATAGATAGATAGATAGATAGATAGATAGATATAGAGATATAGATAGATAGATAGATAGATAGATATAGAGATATAGATAGATAGATATAGAGATATAGATAGATAGAGAGATAGATAGATATAGAGATATATAGATATAGAGATATATAGATATAGAGATATATAGAGATATAGATAGATAGATAGATAGATAGATAGAGATATAGATAGATATATAGATAGATATAGATAGATATAGAGATATAGAGAGATAGATATATAGATAGATAGATGGTTAGAGTGAGGTGTTACTCCCCCTTAGATATGTAGTCACGTAATATTATTAAAAGCAGCACTGAATTCAAAATCATAATCTCTCTCTCTCTATCAATCTCATACGGTGAATATGTCATGTAAGGTAAGAAATATATTTCAGCGGCATGGCTTCTTCCTACATTTGCCACACATGCGCACATACACTTTGAAGCATTCGATGTAACTAGCACTAAAACTATGGTCTATTTAGTCACGCTTTGTTTTCGTCGTCTTTCCTTTATATTTCAGATTTCTTTTTTGCGCTTTCTTGAACATGTTACGGCGCATCCCCCAACTGAAATATGTCTTAGTATATAAGTATTTTAGGGGTAGCTAAAAAAACCTCTAATATTTATACTAGCAATGTCGATATGATATATTTCTTAGCATCACTTATACTTTATGCTTACTACCATGACCAACAGGATAAATTTATTAACTTATTAGTATCGCTCTCCTGTATACATACGACCATCACCTACATTATATATTTTCTGACATTGTCAAAACCATATACTTCTGAGCTTCAGCTTCGATGTATAATTACTAATATTATCTACGACACATTCTCTTTAATATTGTCGACATTATACGCTTTCTACCATCGCCTACAGCATATGCATACTAGCAACGCCCACAGTATCTAAACTTTAGCGTCACCAAAAGCATTTACTTACTAGCACCGATTAATAAGTAAGTACATACCTGGTGAAGCCTCTCCCGCGGGAAGATGTGGGGTCATTTTCTGAAGACAGGGGTGTCCTCAAAAGGAGAATTAGCGAGGGGAGTGTCTTGAGCTATTATTGTACGCGTAGACTCTCACTTTAAACTTGACCTTGTGTCACATTTAGTTCGAATGGGCGTGCAGATAAATACCTACTAGCATCGCCTACAACCCTAACTTACTAGTGCAGTGAGTATATATATATATATATATATATATATATATATGTATATATATACTAGACTCTCCCCCGTCGAATTCGACGTATGAGGGTCAAGCAGCTCAGTTCCTAGGAAACCGACATCCCGACAACAGCATATGAGATTTGATTATAGTGGTGAAGGTTTTGTGCAGAACCATCCACACTTTTTGAAGGGCCGAATACAGAGACCTGGTGCACTACGTGCCACAAGGTCCCCAAACGACCCTCCAAAGGTTTTGAATTCACAGTTATCCTTCTCCTAGACCAGTTGCCATCCAAGGCTATAGAACCCAGTCTGTCCTGCTATTTACCCATAGCCGGAGGGAGAAGAATAGGTTTCACACTTTTCCCAAGGGTATTAGCACGTAAGTGAATGTAATGGATTCAACTGGAATTCGAACTCGGCTCTCCGATTGGTCTAGGACAACTCTGAATTCAAAATCTGGGGACCTTGTGGCATGTAGTTCACCGGGTCTCTGTATTCGGCCCTTCAAAAAGTGTGGTTGATTCTGCACAAAACCTTCACTACTGTAATCAAATCATATGTGTCTGTGCTATTGGTTCCCTCGTACGTCAAATACGACGGGAGAGTCCACCATATATATAACTTTGACACACCCACACGCTGGTCAAAGCTCTATCAAAACCTATATGTACGGCAATTCCGTAATGGTTACAAAACCGTCCAATTGCTACCTCAGCGGGAGATATGAAACTATTGGTCTCTTTTTACTCCCAGGACGTAAACAGACAAAAAAGGACTCATCTGCTACTCTTCTGACATCACATACTGAACCTTTTCGAAAGTAGGATTTGTATTGCTCTATAACAAAACAAAAATATATTCACAACAGTAAAAGTACTGTATATTGTTACTCAATATAATAAATGCTACGTTTGGTGTATGTTTGAACTATTTTCATTCTTTTTTCTAACTTATCCATAATGTCCGCTAACATAAACAATTATACTAGCTTCGATTATATCATATATTTACTAATATCGCTTATAATATACATACTACTATAGCCGACATATACTTACCAGTGTGGGATTAACTCACTTTGTCAACCAGGGCTATGATAAAAGGGGCGTTGTATAAAGCAGTATAAAAGAAAAGGGATACAAACCATTTTTCGCTTTTTCCACTCTTCAACCACGTGTTGCTGTAGTGTCAAGATCTCATTTCCCATCTAGTGATTTTTTTACTCTCAACCTAACCATGTGGCGCACCCCGACACAACAGATAATCATACAAGTATATATTTCTCTATTGAGCTGTGTTGTTCAGTATATAAATATATACAAAATCCGTCCACGTGTGGAATTCACTTATTTAGAAAATGTTGAGGCATTAAACCAAATGTTGTTACAACTGGTGACTCCTTTCTGTTACAACTAGCAGACAAGAACATAATGTGAACACAGAGCCGTCGCACAAGGATCGCCTCCATAATGTACATACTGACATCTCTTACTGCTTATCGTAGTCGTCTGCTGTCACGCCTACTTAAAACAAAAGGCGCGAAAAACTAAATTAAGTACGGAGACAAAAACTTCTATAATCTACAAACTGGTATTGTTTATGCTTAAAAATAAAATATCTAACTTTATATAACCAATAGTTCATGAATATGCAGTGTAACCTGGATATAAGAGAGTTGTCGGGACCGGAGAAGAAGTATCTTATATCCGGGGGTTTCTCTTATATCCGGGTTTGGTCTATTTTGTTTAGGTAAGTATGGCTCTAATTTGGGACCAGAGAAAATCTATCTTATATCCGGGTTTCTCTTATATCAGGGTCTCTTATATCCGGGTTACACTGTATTTTTTCATTCTACAGGCTTTTATGAAACTTGGTAGAATGACTAAATTTATCTTGTATATTATATTTCAATAGAAGTATAAAAGGGAAATTAACTAAAAATAGTTAAATGATAATTTTGAGGATTTGTTTTATTCATTGCATTTATTTTTTCATATCCCTTTCTTAAATGTGTTGATAAACATTAATGTAGACATAATATAAATTATTTTGACGTTTCTGCGCATGTCTCTGACGTCGGGGGTTTACGGCCATATATCACGTTGAAACACCGGTTCCCGTACGATTACCGAAATTGAGCAACGTCGAGCGTGGTCGATACCTATATGGGTGACCGATAGAGAATGCCAGGTGCTCTAAGCTGGGTGTGCAGGTGGTGTAATGGATAATGACTCGGAATTGTTAATCGAAGAGCCCAGTTCCAATTCAAGTCGGGTTCGGTATATTCACTTACGCAAATACGTAAAAGTATGAATCCACCTCTTCTCCTCCCAGCTATGGGTCAATTATTAAGACTTATATCACTAAACGACTATTATCTCCAAAAACATTCTTGCAATCTAAAAATAACTTCTGACTTTAGATAAACTGCAAAGGGTTGATAAGGCGTAAAAAAAACATATCAATCGTATCGAATCTGATATGGAAATTACACCCACTTGGTCTGCCAAGATCCCCGCTAGGCGGCATTGTTTCAGGATTACCCTTTCTCCTTTTCTCTAAAATGCAGCAGAATCAACATGTGTCTTGTCCCAGCTGAGAGAAATTTCGCAAGCCCCACCTCCGACCATAAGCGCGGTAACCTCATCGATTTAACAAATACACATCATACGCACGCATATTTCTTAAAAACAAAGTTTTCAAGTTTTTCTTCCTTTTCAGCTGTCTGCGTACACAGTTGTATATTTTCCCTCATATTGTTATTCATTATATAAAAAAAAAAATAAAAAAATAAGTAAAATTCCTCGATCTGTCGAAATTTATTCCTTCTGAAAATCTGAATTCAGTTCCTTCGAAAGTTCTCAACCTCGAACTACAACATATTCCTCTACAACAGTATCCCCTTCGTTCTGTATGAATTTCGGGGATGACAAGTTACCAGGGATTAAATTTGGTGACAATATAGTAATTGTGAGTTCAATGCCTGCGTCGGGCAGTGTGTACTTAGACTCAGTGGAAACGAGGCGAGCAATAACTGCGAATGAGAAGAGATATCTCAGTGGAACAAGAACAATCTACAAAGAGTTAAGTTCGAAATTACCTGTAAGTTATCCTGCTTGACATACGCCTGATGAAGGCCGGGGGGGGGTACAACGGCCGAAACGTTGTGATAACAAAACCAAAAATGAGGACAATAGTTCGCATGTAAATAGTCTTGTAGTAGCCTAGGAAGGGTTACTGAAAGAGGAGTAACCAAAACGGAGGTTGGAAATTAAATGCTAATCTTAATAACATCAACAAACTACAATAATCCCCAGCGGCGTGAAGTAGGTAAACCACTCTTAGTGATGGGCACTTAAGCAGCATATTAGCCCCCACTTAAAATAGTGCCCAACGTATTTATGAGGACTGGGACATATCTATTAGTTTTCATAGGTACGGTATATAATAAGTCTAAATAAGCATCTTCTGTATTTACTACTTTTCATTAGTAATGATTTTAGTATCACTCAATAATTATTAGCTTTAATCAGGTTACTTCGCGCCGTAGGAATGGATGTCCGACGTAAATCGAGGACCACTTGTACACGTATAATCAATTTAAAGCCGTTTTGATTTATACACATATTGTGCTTTGGATTCTTTCGAAAATAATTGACGACTTTTTAAAATTTTCGCGGCACACCTACAGTCTTGGCGCGGCACATTGGTTGAAAAATAACTGCTCTACACTGACACCAGGAAATATATTGAACCTCTCTTGTGAGTTTGAGCTTATGCAAGTATTATTTGTTTATTTATTAGTAACTGAATATCTCATAAGAATAAAATGGACTCCGTGTGTGTGAAAGGTTATGGCAAGAGCCATTTTAAATAGTACGATCCCATTGAAAATGATTTGTTTGTCTCATGAAAAACCAGTTCATTCTCTAATCCTGGACATAAAATTTCCAGCTGTCAGTCAACGCATATATTAAACAGCGAATTCCAGGCTTGTTTTTTTGTTTTTTGTTTTTTTAAACAAAGATATGTGCGTGTCTCTGTAAATACCATTCAAATCAAACTTCTAGGTAAAATCTTTATTAATCATATATGTCAACACTCGCGGTTTCGCTAGAAAACTCTCAGTTTTGAGCGTCTTAAACCGGCCTCCCGGTTCGTAACTATTTTTCTCCCGGTTAACTGTTTAGTGTTAGTCTTCTGCTGAACCGAGGTATTTTTAAAAGAAAGTTACTTATTTTTCATTTTTACAACTTCTAGATTATTTTTGTACGGAAATTCAAAAAGAAAATAATTCAATAATTGTGTGACTGCAAACAATTAACAGTGTCACTTCAATAATACTTTGTCAATGTTTCTCATTTTGGTAGATTTTCAATTGGGTTAATAAATTTAAAATTTTTTAGAATAGTTTTTTTTTTTTTTTAAATGATTGGGCGTAGTTAAATATTGGATGACATTTTAGTAACCCTCATTTCAATTTTTAAACATTTTCTTGAATTTCATTGGTTGTTAAATAAAAATAAGCTTCGAGAAATTTCCATAACAAAACAGTCAAAATCTGTGCAAAAATAGGCTCAACTGACAAAAAAAAATATTTCTCAAATTCATCCCTAATTTAAATGTTTCAAGAAATCCTATTGGCTAAAAAATAAAAAAAATACAACATTCGCCCACGCATTTCTCAGAAAAAATTGCAACAAGTTACCAAGCCGCTGGAGCCGATTTTGTTCTTTAAAAAATCTATAAATAAAGTAAACGAATTTTCGTCGCATTTTGAGACTCACACACGCAAAGATACACACGAGAATAATGTGTCAAAAAATGCCGCCAAAGAAACAAACTTTCTTTGAGAGATTGGAAAATTTCATACAACAAATTTTTTCACTTAATATCTTTTATAGAAAAATATTTTGTCTAAGTTAAATTCAACCTTTCAATCAAAAAGCAGACAACTTTTTAGACATTGAACATTTCCGAAACAGCAATGAACATTTCCTCTAAAATATACTTTTGCACACATCATTACAAACAAAGAAATTGTAAATTGTGCATATAAAGTTTAATTTGTTATTTTAAACATGTATTTTTGTCGTGATTGAATATCGTTACCATTTGGCCATTTCTTATAATTTATGTTTGTGGATTGCATATTTTATTTGCAGCACACTCTTAAATATTCACGCATCCTTCTTAGATCCACTTCGACATCAAATAGGTAAGAAAATAATTTAAAAAATAAATGCAATGAGTAAAAAAAATAAGACGTATCATTTAACTATATCTAATTAATATTTTTTATACCTCAAATGGCGGTGTGTGGTAAGAAAGAATATTTTCATTTTCGCCATTATTAGCATTACAACAGAAGGAAGGACCTGAATAACTGAAAGAAAGAAACGCATTGTTCGCAAGGAGATTTTATATACCGCTATATGTCATACAACATATTGTAGCAAATATGTATCTACTAATTGTTCCACGCAGAGAAATTATAACACACATGAATACAACAGTATGAACGGGAGAAACACAAGAGGAAAATAACGAGGCCGGTGGTGTCTTCTATGAAATTTAGTGGGACCGTGTAATTTTCTCTGTTCGTCCTGCAACTACGGGCTTATGATGACGTCGATATTCTACATAGTAACGGGGGTTTATCACCACCCACGAACTCACGTTACTTACCGGCCGTCACGTGATCTTCATGACTATCTTACCTAGAGTGCGATAATCGATCTCTGCATCCCTACACTCGTGTTGTAGCCCCCCAAAAAGAATAAGATTATTAATTCTACCAAGTTTCATAAAACTGTATAAAATTAAAAGATTATATTCATATTGCTTATATAAAGTTAAATATAATTTATTTTTAAGTATTACACCAATTTCTGGACAATAGTCGTTTTTGTCTTCTATATTTAATTCAGTTTTTCTACACATTTTGAAACATGAGTGCGAGTGTAGAAGACTATTGTTGTTAACCTATCACTTTACTGACAGCTCACTGGCTACCGAGCTTAAATAATCATTATTTTCGCTGTTTTAAACAAAAAGTATTATTTTTGCAAAACCTAATTAAGTAATCCCTAAATTTTTTAGTTTACTTTGAAACATATCTCTAAGACAAATATTGGATTTTTAAGAGATTTTTTTTCACTTTTTTTGTCAATAATGGAGATTTGGTGAGTGATAAGTAACTGTGTCGATGTTTTTAAAATATCTAAAATTCTTATCTAAATCCGTAAAATTATTTTTCTTTTCTTACAAATTAGCTTTACGCTATTATCTTTCAAATGGATACTACAACGAAAACATTTCATTTATTTAAAATGTTTTTTGTTTGTTTCATGGTGATACCTACGTTTCGCTATTCTGGGTCATGATTTGTATAAATATATTACAGAAATAGTATTTTTCGATAATAGAAATTACCGATAGAGGGTTTGTTTATAAATGAAACACTGATCTGAAATGTGTTAATGTTAGTTCAAAATAACGCCTCGGTTGTAAATAACTGCTGCGAATTCGAAGAATGATGTTTTACAGTTCTCGGGTTACCCCCACTTACTTCACTAAAATAGAGTCGCTAGGAGGCGCCCCTTAAGCTTATGAATAGGAAATGACATTCTCTGTCATCCCCACTTTTCAATTTTTCTCATACACGGTAAGATGTATGTCGCACATGGAGAAAATCGTCTCATACCGACGAATGTACGCGTGCATGCTCGCACGTACCTTTTACTTCATTTTCATTTATTTTTCTCTATGGTCTACTTCTACGCAGACACCTTCACTAATTTAAATGTTTTCTTCTTTCATATATCCAGATTTTCATGTCAACCGCAACAGATTGGTGAACACGACGCGATCTTTTTCTCCTGGACACGCAAACACGCAAAATTATATAAACAAACTCAAACTCAACTATAGACAATTTTCAAAACTAAGACCCAGTAAAAAAAATGTAATTCAACCAACTTCTTTACCTACTGTAACACGCACACTAAAAACTTTCAACGTAAATAACTTACTCTTACAAATCTATGATTAAACCCGATCTAAAAAGATCAAAGTCGCAAATTTCAAAACTCTAAAACACATCTACACAACATAACTATCTGAACATGATATTTTCCAAGTCAGTAAATATTATTTTTCAATACGTGAGACCAAAAAATAAAATCCTTAATCACCATTACAATTACTACTAAGATAACACAGTCAGCAGGCAAGCAGCGCTCATCTCATATCTATTGCCTTTTTCTTTCTCTTACGTCATTATGTCTGACTTCTTCCACCGGTAGATATTACTTTTTTTTCCCACCAAAACGAAAAATACGACTTTCATCTTAAAAGTTTGAACCAAGCAAAACCCAACATATTTCCTTCAAGAATACTGCCCAGAATTCGCGCGGACCATACAAAAATATCACTCAATCACTATGGAAGTCAACGTCATTCTCAACTTTAAACAGCACTGTTTCTCTTAGGCTCAACAGATAAAGATGTGAAATAATTTCAAGGCTATTCGCTGACCTTTTCACTTTTCAAAGATGTTAACATTGAACAAAACTAAGAAATATGCAAGTACGATTTAATAATACACGGAAATAGCTACGTCTCGAGAAAAATCGACAATAGTACTAGATATCTTTAAAAGTTCTCACAAAACATGTGTTTGACACTCGATAAAAATTTCATCAGCTCAACAACTTTATAAATCGAAGCTTCTTCCATCTAAATTTTGTGCACCAAAACATCGTTCCGCACACAGCAAAACAAACAAGGCCTTCAAAACAAAATCAATCCAACGTGGAGCGAAATTTTAATACCAACCGCTGAACTCTCTACTATTCTCTTAACCGGTAAAATGTAGGTCGCACGTGGACAAAAGCGTTTCTCACCGGGACACGCATGCATGTACGTACCTTTCACTTCAGTTTCATTTATTTTTCTCTAGGACTTCTACACAAACACCTTCAGTAGTTTCTTCTTTCATATTCATTGTTTTGTCGCACAAAACAATCGTTTATTGTTTATGTATACCTCTGTTTTGTTAATACATACATTATCGTTTGTTTGTATATAGTTGTGTTGTTACTTTATTTATTACTACTCAGACTCATATTAGAGTCCGCAATTATTGTTGTGGGAAAAATGCATACCAAGAGACACGTTTCTACCAAACACAACCAGCATTCCCGAAACACAGTTAATATTTTGGGGCTGTTTTTAAATTTTTCCTGTTTCTCCCAGTTTTTGGTAAAAACCTCTCTGTTTTTGCGAAGTTAAAGAACTTAATCTTCAAGTTTTATTATTTTTAGACTGACAGGTCTGCAAATATGCTTTTTGCCTCCGAGAATATATGTTGATCTACTAAAATAGCTGGCCAGTGAGAATACTTGCAATTCAGTCCGCATGTGTTATGAAAACCGTTTCACTGTTTTGGGTATAACTATTTCACTTGTTGGCTATCGTGGCATGTGAGGGTTTCCTTACTTTGCTCGATTCATCAGTAGAATTAGCAGCAGCGGAACTAATCAGTAAGGTAAAACCGGAGTCCCAGAACCCATAAAAATGCTAACAATTTCCTATTAGGCGTTTTTTTTCACCTGTCCTTTTCAGCGGCCGAAACCTTCAAGGCCCAGCACAAAAGGCCTACTCTCAAACCCTTGCTACAGAAGACTCCTGACCTGTCCTAGCAGCTTGACTTAAGATTTCTTGTTCTTCGTGGGAACAAGCAGAGATATCTCTCTACAAAATATCTACTCAAGAACTTTGTTAACTGGGAAACCCAACATTTTTCGCACAAACCATGACTATTTTGCACTCTCTCTCTTTCAACCTTCAAATAAAAGCTGTTAAACACTTATTTCGAGCATTGGATTTGTTCATTCAACTCTATACACTGTCGACCGCACACACAAACACGTAACCGGGAAAATTCCTACACGGATCATGATTCGGTTAAATTATTGACTGAATTGGAGTTTGTTTACAAGTGAAACGTTGGCCTGAAATGAGTTAATGTTCCAGCTTCGTTGGAAATAAGTGTTGAGAATTCGAATAATGATATTTTAGTGTTAATATTTTTAAGCTGTTTTCTGTTTCTTTATATTTTAGTAAAATCTCACTGTTTTTAGGGGTTTTTTCTGAAATAAGAGATCTATATTTCTAGCTTTTAAGATTTTTATGGTGTGTGTGGCCCAAAAATACAAAAATTAACATATTTTTCTCTCTGGTGTGGCACCGTCAGTTGCTATCAATGAGGTATCCACAGATGGAGATATATGCAGTAAGGAACAAACAGTCCTATTGCAAAATTCCATTTATACGAGAGAAATTCTTGTACATTTTCTTAGTGAATGAATGCAAAGTACATTATGAAAATTGTAGAGAATAACCCCACTTTGTTTGTCAATGCACCTGCTAAGTGGCTCTATTCAGGTTTATAAAAGGACGGGACAAAAAATCATTTTCCTCCTATGCTCCCGAATGCAGTATCGAAAACAACAGGACTTCTTTCTGTCGGGGAATATCTCCTCCCCAGGCAGGCCGTCCGTCTTCTTAATTCCAGTCAGCAACGTGGTATATTACACACATATTTTCTAACAGCAAAGTATATAACTTTTTTTTTTCCCGCTGCATCAGCACAAACATATTTTCTCTCTTCTTGAATTACGTTATTCTTGATATAGATGTAGGGATTCAAAGAGCGATTACCTCTCTTTGGGTAAGAGGAATTTACGAGGATCACGTGACGGTCGTCGGTGACTGACGTCAGCTCACAGACTAATAAAACCCCAGTTGCTGTTTAGTCCGCCTAGAAGTAAAACGTGTCCGCATACGCCAATTGCTATGCAGTCAGTAGAAAAGAAAGACATGAGTGTCTACAACAGTTTTTTATATATATATATATATATATATATATATATATATATATATATATATATATATATATATATATATATATATATATATATATATATTACCAATTCAGTCGGGTTTCGATCCTAGCTAGAGGCAACCGGATGTCTAGCCGCACTGATGAGCTGTGATACAACGAAACAGTCTGTCTGTGGATGACATTATATTAACTCCTGAATTAAATTTAATTCCAGTTGAGCACTCTCGGGCTGAGGTATGGGTTTGTAAACAGTGACTATTATAGCTATATAGCGAGACTCTTCGCAAGCCGAATTGAGTCACTGTCGGTCACTGGGCGTGTTTCCAAAAATAAATACTCTAAAAATCCACCTTCATCCCGACCGTGCGCCGACAGCTTAGTGGTAGAATATCCGCCTGATACCAATTCAGTCGGGTTTCGATCCTAGCTAGAGGCAACCGGATGTCTAGCCGCACTGATGATCTGTGATACAGCGAAACAGTCTGTCTGTGGATGACATTATATATATATATACATATATTCCCCCACGTGTTGAAATTCATTTCTTTTGAAAATGTTGAATTTATTCTGAACGTCATCATCTTCGTCCACACCAAGTTGCTGCAACCTCATTCACTACAATATACAGGAGGACTGATATTAGATAGCAGCTCAGTATTCTTTTCTTTGTTTCTAATGAACTTATTCTGTTTCTCAATACTTTGCTTGGATATTGGAAGGCATCTTTAGCTGTCCCAATGCGCCTTCGGATTTCGGTGTCACATTTTCTGTCCTCTGTTAAAACACTTCCCAGATATTTATTGTACTTGCTTGATTTTGATATCTCCAATTTGTACGTTGGGCCGTTCCTTTTGCTAACAACCATGCATTCTGTCTTCTTGCAATTGATGTTTAGTCTTTTCTCCTCGCTTTCCCCCCCCCCCAGGTAGTACCTCTTCTTCGGGAGGTGGGGGGGGCTAGGGTCATTACTCGGCGCCTGAGGTGTCCCCAAAAATACTTCACCGAGGTGGCTCGAGCAATTTTTCCACTTTAAACCTCGACTTTGTGTTACATTTGTTAATGACGTGGGCGCACGATAAACCCATTTCACTACCATATGTAAGAGTTCCTGTAGTTTCCTTTCTATCTCTGCTAACAACACTGTGTCGCCTGCGTGTCTGATGTTATTAAGATTGTGGCCGCCAATAATGACTGCGTTAGTTTGTATTCACCAGAAAAGTGTTCGCATATGTAGCATTCCTTTAAACGTCTTTCTTGCTTTAAATGTGTGCCCCTGCCCGAAAAAAGAAAAGAAAAGAAAAGGAGAATGATTTAAAAGACAAATATGTGAGATAGGAAGAAGTCGTGCTAATTACAACGGTTGTGTACAGAACATCACCGACACGACGTTTCACAGTTCTATTTTCAAATTTTTTACTGTCCACTTATTTTGCCTTCTTATTGACTCCATGAGACTGTCACGTGACTGTCTCAGATGACTTGTTAATCAGGTCCCGTTTCTCTTCTCAGGGAGGCGCACACTTATGCTTTCTTTCTTTTCTTTTTTTTTTTTTTTTTTTTTTCTTTGTACAACTAAAACTTACATTTTGTTAATATTACACTCATTTTTTTTTTTTTTTCAATCTTTCTTTCCTTCTTAACTCATCCAACCTAGAAGAACGACTTGTCTAGCTTCCTACACTTTAATGCAATATATCACAGTTGCGTCTCTGTCTGCGGACAGAGACGCAACTGGAGAAAAATACTGAAAGGTGCCGGGTCCCAAAGAACAGCTGCCCACGACAGTACCCACATCATTGAACTAGAGAATGGGGTCGTTAGTAATATCGATGCCAGTGCAATCGACTGTTGCGGAGGCTGGGTAATTTTAGGGTCCTGGCTCGGATGTACGTACTCGGATGCCCCAATTTAAACCCGACCTTGAGTCACGTCACGTCACGTCACGTCGCCATGAGGAGACAGGCAAATACCTACTGACCAATAGGTACCTCCAAAGATTCGTTAAAAATGAGCGTACATTATGCAAAAAATGCTTAAAACTTAAAACAAATTTTTATCGTCAAATTTTTTGTGTTATTGTTAAGAAGAAAGACCAAAAGGATTTTTACGTATCTTTTTTTTTTTTTTTTATCCTTCCTCGAACATTCGAAATTTTGATTAAAAACTTCTTTTTTTCGGTATCAACGTGGGACCATAAACTTGTATTGGAAATTTCAGCGTCTTTTTTGCTGTGAAATTGGTTTGGAAATTCTTGCAAATATCAGATAATTGTTGTATTTTAATTAAATTTTCAGGACTTATTCAGAAATTAATGAAATTATTTTTGAAATGTATCTTTTTTATAAAATCTTGGTAGAAGTATTTTTATATCTATTAACCGCCACCCACACCTAATTTAATTTTATGAAATTTCGGCAAATTCATTTTTGTAGCTCTCAATGATTATATTAGTTATAAGAACAAGTCCTCGAGAATTTAAATCATTTCATAATTATTTTCTTTCTTTCTTTTTTTTTTTTTTTTTTCAGAGCAGATTTTCTGTAACTTTGGGGACAAATGATAATGTATTAACAACAAAGGTATACAAGCGACAAAAACAATAAAATTGGGACAAATGAATGTGAAATTCTTTTTGGATGCAAAGTATGTTTAGTGAGTGAATGCGCGTACTTACGTGTGTTGTGCATGTGTGGTTTGTTCATGCGTTTCCCAAAGGAAACGCGTTCTCCACCATAGGTTACATGTTGACGAATAAGTGGATAAGGTCAGAAAATATATCGCCGAATATTTATAATCCTAAAAGCGTCCCCTAGTATCGGTTTCGAAAATTAGGTGGAGGTAGCCCGACAATGTGTATAAACATGCCGACTTTTGTAAATACATTTGTCCATACACGATATTATTAGAAAATAAGAGCAGCAACAATAGTAAATTTAAAATTTATTGATAATTTTCTAACATTAGAGGAATTTCCTAAATAGAACATTTCGCCTCCTGTTTGGTGCAAGTAACAATGCTTTTGTAGGATTATTATTTCTGATGACGCCAGCTTTTCCAGTCTAACATTACCAATGGGAAAAAAAGTTCTATCTGCAGTAAATAACAACAGTAAACTTATGTCAACAAGTATAAAACTGTACACCAATGAGTATTTCAAGTTTCTTGAGAAAAAATTAGAGTCCAGTTTTACGAAGTTCGGCGTGATGGAAATGAAAAGGGTCCTGTAAGTATGTAGCTTTTTCTATCACGTTAAACTTTTATTTTTAGTAGATACCCATATTTGTGTAGGCGCTCCATTTATTTTAAACGGTGTATTTTATTTTCGTCTACCGGGTCTGAATATGCGCGAGATCTTATTAAAGAAAAATATACGCCCTTCGACCGGATCCCCGAACCTGAGTCCCTTTTGCAGGAAAAACCGTCGTTAAATCCAATGCCAAGAAAGGCGTCGCCGATCAAGCAAGGCTAATTAGTGACTTTAACCGCAATCCTTCTCGCCCAGGTTCTCGAAAGTTCATATCTGCCCAGTTTTGTATCCAAACATAAAGCAATTTCTAAAGAAGTAATGGATGTTTTTAATTTATTAATCCGACAGATTTTTATCCCTTAAACGTTATTTTTATTGGATGCCCATATTTGAGTAGACGCTCCGTTTATTTTTAAAAGTATATTCATTTTCGTCTACCGGCCTGAATATTAGAGAAATCTTATTGAAAAAAAATGCGTCCTTCGACAACATTCGAACCTGTACAAAAGAGAGAGTATACGTTGATAAGAAAGATGGGGTTTATATGTTTATATATATATATATATATATATATATATATATATATATATATATATATTCAGAAGGAGAAAAGAAGAGAAATATAGTCGATTAGCGACTGGTGTGTCTGCGTCAATCTCTTGTGGTTTTTTGAGTAGCAGTCAATACACATCTTTGAAGTCGCTACAATACCAAATAGTTTCTTTTGACGCGAGTGAATTTTCTACTACTAACGTTTTTCCGTTTCCCACCTCGCTTTTTATTTGTCTTCGGAATGGGTGCTGGCTTTCGAAATTTGACAAATGAATAAAACCTGGCTCAAGTGAAGCTAATTTCCTTTTAGCTTTCTGGAAACCATGCTTGAGCGTTGGGTCTATTTTCTAGTTGTTTGGAATACCTCCTGCCATTGGTCAATTGTTGTGTGTATGTGTGTGTGTGTGTGTGTGTGTGTAGAGACCACACTTTTAAATTATACAGTTCGGAAACATTTCAACAAATAGCAACTAAATTTTATTAGAAGATAATTCTAAGTCATCAAGACTTATATGATTAACAAATCTTATATTTCGAGGTTCTCTTCATCTTGAAAATATGACAAGTCACCTTTCACGTTGACCTGAATTCTCACCAGCCATATTTTATATTTCTTAGATCTGAGAAAGTGTCTTAACAGGGTTAGTCGAAACGTCTGTAAAGATGGTCATAAAGGAAAGAAGAACTCGTGATTTCAAACTGATACAGACACGCTTATGTTTGTGTGTGTATTATATATATATATATATATATATATATATATCCGAATGTAATGAGAACGAAAATATAAATTCTAAAGTTCACAGCATTAATTCAAAAGAGGGCTCAATACCGATAGTTGAGCAATAATTATTTATTATATTTTTTTTTATATAGACTAAAACAATTTACTCACTACAAAGATGCAACTTCGTTTCAGACCATTTAAATTTAAATTTAAATTTAAATTAAATATCAACAACCACTATTGTTTCACTTCGTCACTTTTTTCTTTTATGTATTTTTTTCAAGCAAATAGAAAAAAGGAAGTGACGTTTCACATGCAGCTTGCTTACAAACAGAATTGTTCATAACCATTTTGGTTCTCACCAGTCGAAGTGCAATTTAAATGCACTGAAACGAAGTTACATCTTTGTAGCGAGTAAATTGTTTTTGTCTATATGAAAAAATTATAACATATATCTTTTGACTTTTCAATCTCGGTAGTTCTAACTTCTTCGTAAAAGTTTTACCTAAATTGCCTAAAATGCTTTTGAATTAAACTTTCGGTAATTTATTGCGATCATCATTTAACTGCAATCAGAGCGCCACATGATAAAATGGCGTGGGCTAAATCAGATTCCCTATTCTATATTTTTTATCTGAACTTTTCACAAATTGGACATTTTTATTTTAGATTTATTTTCGTACTGTGAACATTTTTCGATTGTACATATTTTCTGGAATGAAACAAACGTTTTCTTCTACATATTAGGACTTATATATAAAAGTTGTACAAGCTAATTTTTTGAACAAAAAAAACAAAACAGAAAGTGATGCTTTCTGATTTATTTTGAAAAATTAATATTAGGTAGGTGCAAAAATAATGTCGTTTTTTGACGTATTTTTTAACGTCAAAAACGACTATTTTTGCACCAACCTAATAGCAGTAACGATTTTATGGATGTACGTTGTGGTATAATGGATATCGGCTCAAAATGAGAAATTGTTGATCCGTGTTCGAATTCCAGTCGGGTTCGTTACATTCATAAATACCCATTCACGGTTTTTTTTACATTCGCAAATACCCTTGGGAAAGGTATGAATCCATCTCTTCTGCTCCCATCTATGGGTTGAATTGCAGGACAGACTGAGTCCGATAGATTTGGTTGGCAACTAGTCTACCGCAGAGAGAATTGGCAACCCACTGCGAGAAAATCTTCTGCCTAGTCAGTCATGAAATCAAAAGACACACGATCGCCCAAGCGTGTATAGCACTTAACTGACTGAATGGATGGCATAAATCAGCTCAATAACATTCTCAGAGGCCAAGAAAATAAATTTTCTCAATTCCAGAAAAACGTGTAGGGGAACTTAAAGAAAAAACATCGTCATTGGACCGTAGAAAACGTGTGTTGTGTCACCTGGACAGATGAGTCACATTTTTAATCATTTTACCCTAGGCACGGCAATAAAATCCATTAGGTTTTATTGTGTTTTTTTTTTGGGGGGGGGGGTACCATTTGCTCGTTATTTAAAAAGACAGAAAATATTATTAGATTGTAAAATTTTTGTGGAGATAATTGTTGTATTCATATGTAAATCTCCACCTTATAAAAAACTGTTGATATAACTAGAAGCTAAACAAATCCTGATCTTTTGGCTGGGATTTGTATTCTTTAAATATTAACCCAAGTCCCAGGAGTCTTTCCCCCAGGCAGTACCTCTACCTCAGGGGAAGACTGTGTTTATCGTCCACTGCCTGAGACGTCCCCAATAAGAGGAGTGTCGAGGGAGCTTTTTTTTTTTTTAATCGGTTTCACCCCATGCAAGACAAAAAAGACACTAAGACACAAGGGATCACTGGGTGTGGAAAAATTAGGAACAGAAACATTATGAGCGAGAAGAGAAAAGAGTAATCAGGAGGACAGTAGATAGCGGTTGACATTGCATTTAATTTTTTACAGTTAGCTGGAAAGCATGAAACCAGAAGGGAGTTTCGCAAGCGAGAAGGCTTGAGAATTTTTGTGCGGCATGACCGTTAAACTCACTCAACCTCGACCTTGTGTCACATCCGGTTGTGACGTGGGCGCCCTGGTAAATACGACAAATTCTTAGCTCCAAGATGAAACTGGAATTGGACCTCAGTTTTCCAATTCAGAGCCGTTATCCATTACACTATACACACTCCCAAACTTAAAGCACCTCGTTTCCCAAGTGGTTACCTTTCTAGCTAGTGACCAGGCTCGATGTTGCTTAACTTCGGTGATCGTACGAATATCGATGTTTCTACGTGGTATGACCGTAAGAAAAGCCACTAGGATGTAAGGGGTTACTGAAAGTGAAAGAAACCGGGAGAAGAATAAACAAACAGAATTCGAGGAAATGGCAGATGACGATTGACATTGCATTTAAATTTTTGAAGATCGTAATTGATAGCAAAACATGAAGATAGTTCCACAAACGGAGAGTGCAGGAGAATAAGCTATTAGCATAGAACTTACGATTATATTTAGCAATTTCGACGGTAAAATGATGAGACCTAGCTGAAAATTTCGTACTGCGCTTAATTTATTGATTGAGGCACCAACGAGGAATGCAATATTTATTCTCGTTATTTACAACAAATGTGGCACAAGGAATGGCTGGTCTTCATCTGTTTTATAATTAAACTTGGTTAGCCACAGTCATTCACCCAAACATACCACAGTATTCCTTACACGAAAACACATTCTTACTCACCATTCTTGCTACAGCCACCATAATACCTCAGAGTCTCTATGAAGGTCTCACTAGTCCCCATATGTACAACTAAAGCTCATCAAAACAACTGCCGTGAAAATATTTATAGAAAAGGTAAAAGGAAGCTATGTTACGGTGATATGGAAGTGGCTGAAGCGAGATGCGCGGTTATGACCGATAATGTTTCAGATTTTTCTTTGGATTTTATGAAGAATCTTTAAATATAAAACAAAAGCACCACACCAGAGATACCCGACTTTGTGTATGTCGGAGGCTATAGGTGAAATCTGTCGGTAAGGTTAGACAAGCTGGTAGTGATTCTATAATAGCGTGGATTATATTCTGTTAGAGTTTCCAGGGACTACTTTTTACTAAATATTACAAAATTAAGCATAGCTTGAAAAGAATTACTGTCAAATGATAAAAAATAAAATGTAAAAATTGCTGTATAGCGTTGTTCTACGACACGTGATCAGTAGTCAACTTCTTGATTGTCCCTTGGTTTACTATACACTTTATATGCCTTCTGCTTATGCAAATAGGTACAATCCTATTTACCAATCCATTACAATAATATAAATCATCCTTAAGTGGCCAGCTTTCCCATCAACTCTTATCAAAGAGGATCGTTTAAAATAATAAACATTAAAACAGAATTACCGATTATTACAATGTAAAAACGCTCTAAAAGCCATCTTTATCTGTCGTCTGACAAAAAGTAAAACCACGATGGACAAACAATAGGCCAACTTAAGTTTTTCCGGGTAATTTTAAAAAATAAAGAAAATCCTTTTGTTTGCATAGAGACGGTTGTCATGTAGAAATAAAACAAAATTTCACAATCCTCAAATAATGGAATGATAGTCTCTCACTAACTAAGAAAATTGTAGTCGTATAAAAATCATAAAATTTAATTATGAAAACACTCTAGAAATAAATAATGTTTTCTAGTGTTAAGTTTCTTTCTTTTATTTTTATTTTAACGGAAATAAACACACAGACAGTTAAACACCAAATGACAAAAGTCGGAGGATCGCGCATTCTTCCGGTTAATAAATTAATGTTTTGAAAATAAATATTTAACATTTTTCAACCAATCGGTCGCATTCCCGCCAACAATAAAAAAAATAAAATAAAACATGCTTTGTAATCCCTTTGAAGGGGTATTTAAGCAAATTTCCTAGACGGACAATTGCCGAATATTTTCTTTATAAGGAAATTGCTAATTACACTATTACCAGTATAATATATTAAAAAAAGAAAAATGATTTTTTTTACGATCACAAAAATTTAATTTATTTAAATTGCTTTGTTTAAATTAATTTAATCTACATTAGTTTTATGACGATAAAGAAACTATTGTATTGTAACGTCATGTTAAATAGGTTTAAAGGATTTTCTGATTTCAATTTGGTGAAGTTAGTTGTCACAAAAACAGTTGTAAAGAAGGAACATTTTAAACTCAATTTGATCTTTCTTCATTATTTAAATTACACTAATGTCCTCAATTTTGTTGTTATTATCAGAACGTTTCAGCCTCTTTCAGGGGTCTGTCAGTTCGGATAACTTTCAGGGTACTTTAAACTGATTTTTTTTTTATTTAATCTCCTTAGTAGTGAGGGGCATATTGTTTTCATTTCACTGTCCATGGATATCTTGTCTTATTCTTATTTAGTATTGCTCAGTGATTGCTCGCCCAATTTCCTCTGAGTCCGTGCTACTCGGCTCAGGGGTTAATTCATAATTATTTTATTTCCAGATTCACGAATCAACGGTGGAATTTACTTTAATTACCCGTGTCGACAGACACCTGAAGAAGTCTGAAAGGCAAAACGACCGAAATGTGAAATTAACGATGAAAGATAAGGATATTAGTCCAACTTTAAATGTAAATAACGATAATTGCTAATCCCTGAAATTTGAACAGAATTATTCTTTCTCTGTCTAGTGCAGGGGTTCTCAACCGGGGTTTACATGGGCTCTAGGGGTCCACGATTGTATTTTGGTGGTCCATGAAGAAAGCCATCTCATAATGGTTTTTATTATTAAAAATTAAATTTCTACTGTAATTTACCCTATATTGAAATATATATATATATATATATATATATATATATATATATATATATATATGAATGATTCTTTTTTTCTTTTATATAGGTAACTCCACTGAATTTTCGATAGCTAAGGTTTAAAATTATTTGCTACGTTATTGCTTTTCCAACATCTTGTTGAATCGTGATTTAGTCGTGTTTCTCAAAAGTTTGCAATAGACTTGATATCGTGAAAAGAGGTGATCTTCGGCTATCATTAACATCGATGGAACCAGATATAAAGAAACTCCCGGAGCAGCATCAACCACAGGAATCTCATTGAATAAATATGCCTTTCTAGTTTTTCTGATCACGCACTTAAATTTGTTTATTAAATTTTTTAACCAGAGTGTATAAGTAAATGCTACAGTGAATTCAATTGACTGAAGAACTTTGCTCCCCATGGGCTTGACCGTGGAAGAAATATTGTTATATTGTAATACAAGATATTAGTCAATAAAAATTATTAGTAATATAATTATAATTATTATTATTGTAGAATAATTTATTTGCATTATTTTTTATTTCAAAATAAATCTTAATTATATAATATTTCTTTGATTATTAAAACCGCAAATTTTTTATTAGTGAGAAATAGAATATTGTCTTATGTCAAATAGCTATTAAGGGGTCCACCAAGAAACAAAAAAGGGGTAAAGGGATCCATGGGTTATAAAAAAAATAAAAAAAAACGTTGAGAAATACTGGTCTAGTGCTTCATGATCGCGGCAGATTTTTAAATACTTGACAAGCTGGCAAGAGAAAAGCATTGCTTCGAATTCAAGGTTTCCTTTCTTCCAGAAGAAAGTGTATTCAGAGCGGATGTTCAAATCTTGAGTCTTTTCCTTCTATGTTCAGCTCTGCATGTGCAACTCCTCCAAATGATATATTCATCATAGGTGGTAGAAGTCAAGGTGATGGAAATATCGGACAGAGAAAAGCGGAAACGGAAATGAAAGCTGGACTTACAACTTGTTGGACCTATTCTTCATTCTGCTCTCTGTCGTGTGAAGTAGAAGAAGAAAAACAAAGCAAGTCTAAATGGCGTCCGCGGGATCTTAACCAAACATGTTCATCGTACATGGCGTGCTGACAGTTTTAGGCAAGAAAAGACAGCCGCCATTGTTGCAACAAATTTGTGAGGAAACAGTACAAACGAACGTAGAAAAATCACACAAGGCTTCTTTTTTTTTTTTTTTAAATTAAGATTTCTTTCTTTTTAATTATAAATACAATTGCTTAATACACATACTAGTCTACTACTCTATATAGCTAGGCAATAACAAAACGGTTCGTTGGGGGTTAAATGCATAAAAGCAATATATAAGGTTTTCAAAATTAAAGCGTGTTTTATATACCTATTATCTCACATATCATTTTATCCAATTCGCATGACACAAAATCAAATCGATACTTGAGCGTCTAGATACAAGAGTGTCGTGAGGTTCTGGTGATGCGTTGGCCTTATCTGAATGTAATTTTTATATATATTGTTATTTTTTTTTTTGTTTTTTTGGTGATTGTTTTAAAAGGGCATTATCAGCCCATAATGGGATCATAAAATTACAAACAAAATCTTATATGAGATACAATGAAATAAGCATAGACAAAAACGATAAAATGCTTTACTATACATTTCAGAGAAATTATTGTATATTTTGTTGAAGAACACACACACAGCAATAAAGAAATTTTACTTATCTGTTAGTAGCGACCTTTTTTATCAGAGAACTCTCCTAGACATCGGTTTAGTTGAGGGGGGGACTGAAAACGCTTCTCTTGATGCATCATGGGAGTCGTCTGTATTTATTTAACTATTTTTTTTTCATAATCTAATTGTTTATTTTTTATTGTTAATTACCATTCTTATCCATATTTTAACGTATTTTTATTGCTTAATTTTTAAATTTTCTTTTATTGTTAATTATTTCGGTGCCAGGCTACTACAAAATCTTGTAATAATGGTTGGGGACCATTCCGTAATTTATTTGTTGGTATCACTACAAGTCTTTCATACATCATAAATCATTTACGCTTAGCCGATTAATTCCAACCGTTATGCTTTTCTTTTGGGGGGCATTAATGGATTATAGGTGAAAAAAAATATAATATAATACCATCTTTGAGAAAGCTATAGTTAATACCGGATTTTAAAAAAAAATTATCACTAATAGCGAATTTTACAGTGTGTATCAACAGGTCAACTATATACGTCTCTGTTTCAAGGTTTCGTGCTGGTATCTGAGAGAATTAGAAGTCCTGTCAGGATTCATTATTGGACGGTACAATCTTAACAACATGAGATATGCAGATGACAAAATAGCAGAAAGGAAACTACAAGAATTCTTGCAGAATGAAGTGAAGAAATGCGAGAGAAATGGCTAAAAACTGAACATCAATCGCAATAAAACAGTGTATTTGTAATTTCCATCGTGGGCTTTTCATTAAAAGGAAAAGCCTACGATGCGAATTACAAATTGGAGATACCAAACATCAAGCAAATACAACAATTTAAAGTATTCATTTTGGGAAGTATTTTAACAGATGACGAAAAGTGCGATACTGAAACCCGAAGGAAAAATATTAAGAGACCGGAAGATTTTCATTAGAAACAAAGAAAACATTACTGAACTGTTACGTAATATCAGTCCTCCTATATGACAATGGATGCTAGATAATCTTGTAGCGGGTGCAAAGAAGTCCCTCAAACAAATAATAAAAAGAAAATACACTACAAATAAAGTAAAATAAACTTTTGTTTATTTTCGTAAAAAAAAATATATAAGAATTATTTTTTTTGTACACAATGGAATTGTCCGTAAAGCTGTGATGTCAGCTTGTCGCTGTACTCCCTCTGGTCTGATGAGAGTTTCTATCTTCCTTATATCTGAATGATGAGGCTCCGGGGAGATTAAGAAATGGGTTTCTTATGTCGAGCCCTCATTGGTCAATAAATCATATTTTTGACCACGTGGCGTGCTTTCCACTACGTCCGAACTTTTGGGTGCGCCGTCCTTGTTTTTGACCCCACAGGGTATGGTAAGGAGAAAGTTCCCGCGCAATTGTAATTTTTTGGATACACGTGGTGTGAGTTAATTTTTATTGTGTGTATGTGTGTGTGGAAAGTAAAATAAGAAACAGCACAATCTCATCACTGATGAAGAAGAGACTTGAAGCAACAGAAATTCGGTTCTACAGGAGGGTGCTGAGAATACCATGGACTGAACTTGTGAGTAACGACGAATTTTTAGAGAGAATGCAAACAAAAATACACTTATACTGTAAGAGACAGATGAAATTTATACGGTATATAATGAAGAAAGAGAGCTTGGAAAAATTGATACTCACGGGACAGCTTGAAGGCAAGAGGAATAAAGGAAAACAATACATAACCTACTTAGCGTGCTTGAGTAAATCGATGGCAAAACAAAAGGACAACATTTATTAAGAATTACAAAGGACAGGAAATTGTGATAAGCTATGATCGCCAACGCCCTTAGGGGACAAGGCAAGAAGAAGAAGAAGCAGCTTATTCCCAGTCTATTAAAAAACGCACAAAAAGGCACTCAAAGAGTGCTCACACACGCCGAAGAAAAGCCTTTTCATTCGGGCACTCATACCATGCATAAAGATCGACCCAAGTGAGATAAGGCTCTATCCTGGGGGTCCTACGCTGTTTTTGATGCCCTTGAAAAGGACCTCCAATCAGTGGTTAACCGGGGCAGGAAATGGCTTGTAAATTTGAATGCCTCCAAAACAAAACTGCTTGCATTTAACCACCATAGAGAAACTTTCCTGCCTGCCATCAGCATGGGTGACGCTAGACTCCTGGAGAGAAACACACTGTGCCTTCTTTGCCTCAAGTTTTCAACTGACTTGAAGTGGAGCGACTACATCGAATCAATAGCTGCATCTACTGCAAGGAAAGTTTGGTCACTTTGTCCATCTTGCACATTTATAAATCTACCATTTGCCCGTACATTGAATACTGTTGCCATATCTGGCATGGTGTTCCTGTTATTCATCTCGAGGTTCTTGACAAAATCCAAAGAAGGATCTGTAATGTTATCGATCCTGACTTGGCTTCTCGACTTCAGTCACTTTCTCACCGACGTGAAGTGACCCAGATTTAACTATACGAAATTCAGTAAGATTGAACAAAACCAAAATCTGCCATCTTTCCCCATATCCCACCGATATGAAAAATACCATTAAGGTATCCGCGAAGATATAAGATAAAATAAAAACATATGTTGTCGATAGAGAAATACGGGTGGACAGCGAAATAGCATTCACGATTCCCCTGGATCAAAGAAAATAAAAACATATGCTTCGAATCAACCACCCAGAAGAAAAGAATAAAAAAAAAAAACACGCTTTCGTCATTATAATTTTGGCGACATTCGTCCAGAGAAAATTTTATATCCAAACATTAATTCGGAATCTCTTGGATACAAGTGGTAAAAAAAGTAGTTACTATTTTGAAGTGACTATAGACAAAAAAGTTTGTGCCGTCTGTTGATCATAAAAAGATGCATAGGCAGAGAAAAGATAAAGTTTCGTTTTAAGGAGAATGGAAATAGTTTTTTTTTACCCCTTTTTCCAATTCTTGAGTCGTCTGGTTGATCGAGAAATCACAGCACGGGACAAGCTGATAAATAAGGACTAATGACTGAAAATCCTATCTTCACTGCGCCATCTGGAAGCTGGATTTATTACTCCAGCTCCAGGAAGGGGGGAGAGAGAGAGAGAGAGAGATTAGCACCGCCTATATAGAAAGGGATGGTACGAGGCAATGTGTAAAAAGAGTAGGAGTTAAGGGTGGCTTAATTCCTCTGACCACACTCAAATGGGCTGGACAATCCCAAATTTGGTAAAGCAATTGAGTAAATATATTTTTATATATGGAAATTTAGAAAAGGTTTATACTTAGGGCAGAAGACAACCGAACCCAGACCCTAATCAACCCCCACCCATGCCGGACGCAGGACTCCATATAAGCTGGAGATTTTGAACTCAGACATAATTAAGATAACAAGAGAATAAAATACACAAGAGAGACACACCAGAATCCGAATCGTTTGTCTAGACTTCCTGACCAAAGGCCTTTTCCGGACATGAAGAGAAGAACGTAGAAATTTAAGTTACTACTAAAACAAGCTGCTGACTCCGAAGAGGATCCCAATGTCATTTGATTATAACTAACAAGAAGCGGGAAAGATTAAAACCCCACTGTATACGACAAATAAATCGTACATAAACCAAGTTATGAAATGGACAAAGTCCGGCAATTATTTTTAAGACATTTTTATGTTTATATATTCTTTTTATAGATACAAATATTTAAGTAAATGCTCCGTTTATAACAAACAGTATTAACAACATTTACCGGCCTGAATGTCCGAGAAATTATATAGAAAATATGCGTCCTCCGACAGGAATCGAACCTGTATCCTATACGGAACCGTCATATAGCCTGACGTGTTTTTACCGATTTCGACAGTTTTTTTTTTTTTAACCAGAGTTAATTCTTTCTTCGAAAGAATTCTTGACCTTTCTTTGTGTCGCTCCCAATGGGACGAACCATCTTCACTTGCTTTATCAATGCTCTTCTCACCCTCTGAAATCAAAAACAAATCGTGACAGAGGGGTGAATGGTGGTGAACAGACAAAGGCCAGCTAAGTTGAGTGCCACCAATATGATACCAGCGACAAAATGAGTTACGTCCACGAGTGAAGAGTCAGCTTAATGGTAACCACGGCGGTCTGAAAGAACTTGAGGACCGATAATTGGTTACCGCTGTCTAGGGTCGACGACAGGGGTACATATTTGGTTACTATTGACCAGGGCGGGCGTTACATACGTAGAGAAAAGTCTCCATCTTGATGTTTTGGACTCTTCTAGTAACATAGAAATGTATTACACATGTAACAGATTTACTGATATGAATTTATGTAAAAAGGAAAAAAAATAATGATTTTTTTTTTTTTTTGTACATTAATACTTTCTTTTACAGGAATTATGAAATAATGAATATTCTGTGGAGAATATTCTTTTAGAATAAGGTGCAGTGATGGTAATTCATGAAATAGGGTAAATTACAAATGGTTGAATGATTGATTTAACAAAATTACTGGCATGGATTTTACAAGTAACTGAAACTACACCCTTTCAAAGTAACTTATCAAGTTACTTTGAAAAGCCTGAAGTCTGATATTTCTACATAAAGTGGAATTTACCATTTTTTAATTAAAATAGTAAAGAAAGTGAGATTTAGATTGAGTTTTAATTAATTGTGGATGTGCATGTGGATAATAGGTTGCGGCTCACAATGAGAATTCATAAAGCAGGGTTCGAATTTCAGTCAAATTCATTACATTCATTTATGCACAAATACCTTTGGGAAAAATATGAATTCATGTTCTCCCCCATTATTGATTAAATAGCAGAACAGAATGGGTTCTATAGCCTTGATTATCAACCATTTTAGAAAGAGTGACTTGATAAAATCACTCATCTCCCAGCAAGTCTGGGCCACTTGTTAGGATGCATTGGGCCATAAAAATGCAAAGTGACTGAAATTCTTTAGTCATGTGAGTTGTACATTCTGTTACAGGCAGAGAAAGTGTTTACTTTTTTTTTTAAATTAAACATGGCCACAGGAACATGAGACTGGAAAGGGTTAAATGGATAATTGTAACCCACAACAAATAAACTCAGTGTTATTTTTTCTACAAATAAGAGTTGTCTGAATACACTTCTTTTAATTTTCATAAAACGTGTTCCTCTGTTTCTAAGCATGTTTCAGCCAGCTTTGACTATGACTTCCTCAGAATAAAAACTTAAAAATAGTATGGGCAAATGAACTACAATCTGTTGTTAACAGAGATAAGGAATGGATTGTTAAACTGCTTTCTTTTCATTGTCTGAGAGAAACTTTTTTTTATCTTCCATCATCATGGCTGATGCTAACCTTGAGGAAAATGACTCATTGTTCCTTCTTAGATTAACGTTTTCTGTTGACATGAAGTCGAAAAATTATATTGATTAAATAGCTCTGTCTGCGGCTAGGAAAGTTGATTCACTGTGTTGTGCGAGACAAGTTTTCTCTTCAGAATATATCTTACATATTTATAAGTCTATTATTCACCATTGCTTTGAATATTGCTGCCACATATGGTCTGATGTTCCTGCTATATATTTAGAAATTCTTGATAAAATCCAAAGAAGAATTTGACCTGACATCTCAGCTCAAATCAATTTCTCACCACCTTAACATATCTTCCATGTGCCTTTTCTATAAATACTTTAATGGTAATTGTTCTGTCTTCTTAATTCCTGTTCTTTTATTGTTCTCACTCCATAATAATGTTTTTATAGTTCTTATATTCTTTCACACTTGTATCTTAGTGGCTTTATTGCCTTGCTGGAGATGAAATGACTAAAATAAATATATATTGTGTTTTATATTTGTGAGTTATCCACATAAATGCATTAATGGGGTATTTTTTACTTCTAGTGAGATATTTTTCTTGCCGGTTCTACAGAACATTCTCATTTTAGCTGTATGTTGGATTAAAAGGTTTTTCTTTGGTTGCTGTTGTTATCAGCTGATTCGGAGGTCAAGCAAAAGACAATGATCTGACTGAACAAAATGGATATTTAAAGTGCAAGCACTTTGTGTCAAATGAGTCAATGAATAGAATCAATTTCTTCATTTGAAGAAAAGATAAAAAATTTTAATGTTTTTAATAACTTTGCTTACTGGAGAATCAGATATGGTGAATAACAAAACAGGGTTTGTGTGCAGGTTACTTTTTAGTCCAGGTTTTTGTTCAATGAAAATGAAAAAAAATTAAAAGAGGAAAAATGAGAAATAAAAAAAGGAAGAAGAAAAGAGAAATAAGAAAAATAAGAACATCAGAAATAAGAAAAGGAAATAAAAAAGAAAAGAGAAATAAAAAATGAAAAGAATAAGAAAAAATTAAAAATAAGAAAATAGAAAATAAGAAATAAAAAAGGAAGAAAAAGAAAATGAGAAATAAGAAAAAAAATAAATAAAAAAGGAAAAAGAAAAGAGAAATAAGAAAATGAAAAATAAGAAAAAAGAAATAAAAAAGGAGAAATTAAAAATGAAAAATAAAATGAAAAATAAAATGAAAAAGGAAAAAGAAAAGAGAAGAAAATGAAAAATAAGAAAAAAGAAATAAAAAGAAAGGAGAAATTAAAAATGAAAAATAAAATGAAAAATAAAATGAAAAAGGAAAAAGAAAAGAGAAGAAAATGAAAAATAAGAAAAAAGAAATAAAAAGAAAGGAGAAATTAAAAATGAAAAATAAAATAAAAAAGGAAAAAGAAAAGAGAAATAAGAAAAAAGTAAAATTTAAAAAAAATTAAAAATTGGATTAAAGAAAAACAAAGATAAAAATGAAAAAGAAAACAAATTATAAGTGACTAATATTTATTTTATAAAATAATGTAGAAAAATGTGAGAGAATGGCTAAAGTCAGGACTGGAAAAAAAGTTTGTCTAATCCTTTATCCTCTTCTTCAGTCAATCCTTTTGTGACCCATGGAAAAAGACTGAATCAAAATCATCTTTGCTTCATTTATTACATCTAAATTCTGCAACCGGTTGCCACTCCAACACCATTTTAGTTATATTTAGTTTATCTTAGTACAGGCCAAGGACACATTATGAGTGGAAGAGATATGGGTGAGATTATACTGTTGTGCCAAAATTTCAAGAATTTGAAAGTTAAAAAGTCAATGTATTTTTTTTTTTTTTGATGGTGGTGGTGGGGGGGGACACATAAAAAGATACAAATACAAAATGAATAAATGTAACTTATATAGATAGGTAAATGTGTAATTACTTTCAACTGCAGTGCAAGATCCTTATTCTATCACCGGACAATAATCTATTCAAATTCAGTTCATGATTTGGGTATGAAAGAAACAAGGTTTTATTCATTGCAGTTTATTTGGTTCACCAAGTTTGTCAGAAACAATAGACATTTTCCTGACAGGTACACATGCAGAGTACCACAGTTTGTATTTGGACATTGAGACGGATATTAGTGATTTAGAGATTCAACACAAATCTGCAGTAGTATTCAATTGGTAGTAATGGCTGATATTTATTTTTTTATTTATTTATTTTTTTTTTTTGCAAGAAGCATTTCAAGTAGCTTATGTCAAACTAAAAGATTTTTAAGCAATAAAATCACTGATTTCACCTTCACCAAACAATGGATATATTCTGTTAGCTGGTGTGGGAAAAATGAAATAAAATCGATAAATAAAATAATATAATAAAAAAAGAAAAATACAATAACCATGCTTAAACCTTTTTTTTTTTTTACAGTGATGTTCACCTTTTACAAGGCCCAAGTGCCACACAAGATAGAAAGTTGCATTAGGAGGCCATTTATGCATATAGGAATGGAAGATAACAGTTAACCCTAGCCTTGAACAGGTTAAGATTATAGGGAGTAGGGAAATATCCTCTTGGAAGGGGGTTGGTTCCACAGGGCAGTGGTTCACAGGAAGAAGTTGTTTGGGTGAAACTTACTTCTCACCAATGGCATAGAAAGGAAATGTGGGTGGTTTGCTATTAGGTTGGTGCAAAAATAATGACGTAATAACGTCAAAAAATGACATTATTACGTCATTATTTTTGCACCAACCTAATACTATGGTGTGTTCTTGCCATGAAGGTTTGACTTGGCGGGACCAGAGAATGTAGTTTGTCTGAGCACTTTCTGTGGAAGTAGTGGTAGAGCAATGAGACGCTCATCACATTCTGCCTGTAGCAGAAAGGTTGGAGGGTAGAGAATAATTCATCTCATACAAAGGCTCAGAGATGTTTTTGAACTATCAAGGGTGGAGAGTGAGGTCTGAGCAACTCCTGCCCAAATATGACAATAGTACTCCATTTTTGGTCTGATCTGGTTCTTGTAAAAATAGAGGATAGCATGAGGAGTCAGGTACTTACTGGAGTGGTACAGAGAACTTACACTTTTACTTGCATCTTTAGGAATGGATCATATGCACAAGTTCCACTTGAGGTTGTGTGCAAGTTTGAGGCCCAATAGTCTTTCAAGGTAATTTCGAGGGGACATCTGTTCCTCCTGATTGGTGGTAGTTTGGGGCCAGATTCATGATGATGTAATGTAACTTTGGTTTTTGAGGCATTCAATGTAATCAGCCATTTTTTTCATCCACTGAGATGTTAGAACAAGATCGGGACATTCATGATAAAGAATCCATTCATTGTCACTTGTGGTAGTTCTGGATCCGATCAGCGGAGATGGAATACAACTAGTTTGCTTTTCGAGGCATTGATGAATGTAATCAACCATTTTTTTCATCCACTGAGATGTTAGAACAAGATCGGGGCCTTCCTGATAAAGAATCCATTCATCGTCACTTGTAGTAGTTTGCGCTCTGATCAGCGGAGATGGAATGTAACTAGTTTGGTCTTCAAGGCAATTGAATGTAAACCAGACAGTTTTTACAACATTGAGTAGTTTGTGCAAGTTCAGAAGCAAAATCAGTCATCAATCTCTGACTATCAAGAATTTTAGAGTTGTGCCCATATATAGTTGCATCATAGGTATAGATGTTTTTCAAATGATAAGTATATTCTTAGGCAGATGTTGTCTGCCAAAATAGCCCATTAGAAGGATTTGTCTGATTATTATATGTGAAAATATATAGAAAATAGGAAAGAACTTGTTAGGTAAATAATCCAGTTCTTTAGTATTTTAGTTATTATTTTTTAAAAATAGTGCTCGATAATTTATTTAAAAATATGATTCCAACACACTACATAAGAGTTCTCATGTTTCAAAACAAGAGCCAAAAACTACAATATAATTATTTGAATTAAATTGAATTAAAGTAAGCTCTGTTCCATCTTCAAGCGAAATTTTTTTTGGAATAACTTATTTCTGAAATTTACGTGTTTTAATAGCATATTCATTATTGAAATCAAAATTTCTATGGTAACAGCTAGAGCGATTGTTTAAATAAAAAGGGATGTAGGGTGTTAATAATTTGTATCAGTATAGAGTTACATTCACAGATGTCAAGTCAGGGTAAGGTTGGGGTGTCTAAATTTAAAACGGAAGATGATTTCGCCTAGTCTGGTTTACGTGTCTATGGAGATTTATTTATTTTTTTTTTTTTTTTTCTGAAAGGGTTTTGTGTATATAAAAAAACTGCCGTAACATTTGTTTTTAGACGACTTCATAAAGGGTTATTTTTTGTAGGGTATTTAAACTATTTATTAGGACTATGGATTTTAAAAATTATTTTATTGTTTGTTTGTTTTTATGCTAATTATTCAATGCAAAATTTGATGATGTCGGCAAAAACCGTTAACTCATGTCTATTGTTTAATAGATTTTTATTATTTAGAAACTTAATAATGTGTAGTTTTTCATGTAGGCATAAAGGGCAAGTTTTACAAGTTCTAGTTTTGTTTATAATTTTCCATTTTACTTTTGGTGTTTTATTCATTTCCTTCAAATGCCAAAAATATTTAGATAGAGATGTCTGATTTCTTTTATTTATATTGTTGAAAGAGCACTTATGCTGCCTCCATCTGGCTTTAAATTCATTCTTCATAGACCCAATGTATATCATATTAGTATTAGGACTCTCAATGGATGAGATAGTACATTGGTATACCACATAATTTTTCACTGTTTTTGTCTAATTTAAGTGTAGGGTTTTTATTAATACTATTCAGGCATGGGGGTTTGTTCAGGATTTTATTATTGTGTTTTTTTATTATACTTTCTAGATTTTCAGTGCATCTGTAGCTCAATTTTAGGGTGTTCTTATTAAATATTTTACTAAGTCTACTATTGGTAGGAAAGTGTTTTTCAATTAAAGCTAGGAATTTCTGTCCTAGCTTAATACTAACCATTTGGTTGAACAGAGGGGTATACCAAATGATTTTTCTTTTCCTGTTTTTTTTCTGGTTAGTACAATTGTTTCTATAATTAATGTTTGCATTCTTGTATCCAAGAATACTTATAATTAATGTTTGCATTAATATATATGTGTGTGTTTGTGTATTTTAAGAAAAGTATGTGATCAATAAAGAATTCAAAAGAAATTCTATATAACATTTGGTAAAGGAAACTAATTTTGGCCTGAGTTCAAGGTTATTGAATGCACAAGAAACAAACTTACTGATAATAATTTACAATAATAATGAAATAAAATAGGATTTTACAAGCAAGTAGTGGTGGCTTGATACTTTAAGACCAGTTGAAACAGAAAAAAATTAATAGGCCAATTTTTCTTTTCTTCATTTAACAAGAATTTAGTTAAAAAAAATAATCAAAAATGATAAAATACATAGGTAAATAAATAAAAATGTGAAATTTTTTATGTTGGTTTGTGAATGCCCAAGTATGGAAGTGACCATACAGCAGAAAAGAATTGTATTTAAAGGCAACAGAAGTGACTATTTGGGAAGAGCAGAGATTGCTTCAACTATGTGTAAATAAGAAAGAAAGAGAACAAAAAATTAGCTCAAAAGGTGTTTGACAAGGTTTGGTATGCTGGTCTTCTTTACAATGTGAATGGCTTGATTTGATGCAAGCTTTCTTAAATCGCATAATGAAAGTCATCTTGAATGACCTCTCTTCTACATCTCTTTGCATTAATGTGGGTGTCGACTAGGACTTTATCTTTGGATTTTATTTTCCTGATGTCACCAGTTCCTGACTCAGTATCTATGTTGATGACATAACTACTTACTCCTGTCTTAATAGTCATCCCAACAGAATTGATAAAGTCAAATTGGCAGCTGATTCTGAAACTGACAATCTGTTGTTAAATGGGGTAACAAATGGCTCATAAATTTTAATGTCCCCAAAATGAAACTGCTCTCTTTTAATCATCTTTTTTTTGCTCTCCTTCAACATGGCTGATGCCAACCTCAGGAGAGCAACATTTTGCGCCTTCTCAGATCCACGTTTTGAAGTGGAAAGGTTATATTAAATCAATTGTTATGTCTTCTGCTAGGAAAGTTGGTTCATGGAGTTGTGCCAGATAATTTTTTCACCGGAATCCATCTTGCATGTTTATAAGTCTAGCATTCTTCCATACATTGAATATTGCTGCCACATCTGGTCTGAGATTCTTGACAAAATACAAACAAGAATCTGCAATGTTATCAGCCCTGACCTGGCATCTCAGTTTCAATCACTTTCCCACCATCCTAATGTAGCCTCCTTGTGTTTTTTTATAAATATTTTCATCATAATTGTTCTGATGAGCTTTTCTCTTCAGTACCTAGATTCATAAATTTAAATGTATTACTTGATTGGAAGCTAGGTCTCATCATTTTAATGTTGAAATCAATGTAACCATAAGTTCTATTCTAATTGTTTTTTTTCTCTTGCACTGCTCTTCCAGTTTCTTGGATCTTCAAAAATTCAAATGTAACGTCAATCACCATTTTCTATCTTTTTTTTTATCCTGCTCTTTTATTGTCCTTTCTCCTCATTAACATCTTTTCATTTTCTTTCACTCAGTAACCTCTTGTGTCTTAGTGGTTTTATCACCTTACTTGAGGTAAAAATGATTAAAAAAAGAAAGGAATTTGGATTATCCAAATAGCAAAATAAAGAAACTTCAGAATTATAATTTGTAAAATTGAACAGAAAATCTCAAAAAGATGGTAAAATTCAACTAACAAAGAAGAAAAATACGACTCATGGTGGCAAACAGGAATTTTTGAAGTAGTCTACGTGATTTGTGATGCTTACGAAATGACCAGGAGGGGAATAAATTTGCATGTTTATTAACCTAGTCCAGTGAGGAGTTAAATTGACATATTCTTTTATACAAAATCATAACCAGAATTTACAAAAATCATAGACTTTGTCTAATTGAATGATCCTCGCTTGGAGATGCAAAGTTGGTGAAAACTCAGAACCTGGTTCTGTCATTTCAACTGTCTCTAAGGTAGATACATAAAGAAAATTTAAACTTCTTTTGCCAGATTTCTCACCTGTTCGAGTTACCACCTTGAAAAAATAGATTAACATGAAGAAAATTTAGACCACTTTTGTGCTGAGTAGAATTTGCTTTCATATGTCTTCACTAATCATTGGTTTAAAGAGTTAAAAAATAGAGAAACAGAAAGAGAGGTAGAGAGATAGAGGAAAATAAAAGATAGAGATGAAAAAATTGATCAAATACAATTTCTACTACACAAAAGACATGTTCCCACTCTTGACAGGGCAAATAAGAAAAAAATCACTCTACAACTGGGAAAGTAGTGACTATTCTTTCCCTCCCTCTACATCTGTGTGTGTGTGTGTGTGTGTGTGCACAAGAGTTTGACTGAAATAGTCTACACTAGTACACTAACTACAGCACATGTAAATTCCTTCATTAACATTCAGTGACACTATTAACTCAAATGCCAGTTCTTTTTTTTTTTTTTGTTCTTTTTCCTTCTATTCAATTAATTCCTGTTACAAGATCACTGTGAGTCCAGAAACAAGAATTTAGGAACCTGTACCTTTTCTAAGAATTCAAATATAAATCAACAACAAAAATAATCAACAGCACAAATATTTTTGACACTTCCATTTTGAAATTGCATAAAATCTGAGTTTAAGAAGAAATAATTAAAAAAAAAAAAAAATTTATATCTTTTGCAATCATAGAAGAATAAAGAGAAAAGTTTGAGCTCTAACTGAATTTAAAACATTTCCTTTTGTAGACCACCTGCTCAAATATCCGGTTAATTTAGAGAAAATGTCACAATAATGTGAGTCATAGGTGAAGGAAAAGTTAGGGAAAGAATTAGTATTGTATTATCCTCACCTTGGGTAGTCCCTTTCATGATCTAAACCCAGACCCATTAGTGATTTTCTAAGCCCGGCTTAGATGTGGCACAAGGCCGAAAGTATGGGGCACCCAGTGAGAATCGAACCCACTATTCAGTCGTAATTGTTTTAGCGAGACAAGCTTGCTAACCATTTCATTTCAGTTTTTATCTGTCAGTAAGAAGGTGCAAGAAACATTATTGTTACCCTTATTTACATTATTTGGACTGTTATCCTCATCTTCATTGCCATATTCACAACGTTTCAGCCATTTTACACTCCAGCCTTCTTCAGGCAACTGGAATTTTGAACCAAACCCTTTATTTCATCCACTGGGGTAGATTGTTCTAGTTCCACATGCCTGTTCCGGATTTCTCAATTATTTCCCTTTAACTCAACTCTCCAAGTTTTTTTTTTGTTCACCACTGCTGTAGCCTGGTATTGAACTCACAACTCTTTGGATCTAGTCACTGGGTCTAACCAACACCTTTATCCCCTGGGCCATGGGTCCTTGAGGACACTGAGACATCCGGAAGAAGCATGTGGAACAAGAACAATCTACCCCAGTGGATGAAATAAAGGGTTTGGTTCAAAATTCCAATCACCTGAAGAAGGCCAGAGCATACAACAGCCGAAACATTGTGAATATGGCAATGAAGATGAGGATAACAGTCTGAATAATGTAAATAATCATAATACCTCATCTCAGAGATATAGACAGATATAGTTACCCTTAAGGATTAATATGGTAATGAATGCTTGCCGTTACTGCCCATTGCTTGAATATTATTTTTCAAAGAGTAATGAAAATAACAGGAAAAATTCATTAGAAACAAGTAAAGGCATGCTGAACACTTATGTAATATCAATCCTTCTATATGGTAGTGGATTCTGAATAATCTTGTCACAGATGAAGAGAATAGAAGCAACAGAAATGTGGCTCTACAGAAAGATGCTGATAACCCCAGGGATTGAACATGTGAATAATGAGGAAGTTTTAGGGAAAATGGATACAAAAAGGACACTTATACTTAAAACAATTGAAATTTCTAGGGCCCATAATGAGGAAATAAGGTTTAGAGAATTTGACACTCACAAGACATTTTGAAAGTAAGAGAGAAGAAAGCAGCTAATAAGCTTAAGTAAATGTTTGGCAAAACAGGAATTAGGAGAGATAGCAAAAAGACAAAATTACAAAGAGCAGCAAAGGACAGGATATTGTGGAGATCTATGATCACCCTCATACTGAAAGGACATTGCACACAGAAGAATAGGGAACACACTTATCTAAGTGTTGGCTGCCTAGTTTTTGAGGAGTGGGGCTAGAAAGTAACTTTTTTTGGTGGGGGGAGCTAGCTCCCTTTACTTTCAGAAACAAGCAGGACAATTTCTAAGAGAGAAAAAAAAAATATAAAGAAACATTAATGCATCCAATATTGTTCAAATAGTCAAATCTCTTCATCTAGTCGTTGCCAACAACATTTTGGCAGATCCCTTCTTCAGGAGGCGGTCATAGAAAACAAAAGGAGAAAGTAGTTGTTATTATATTGTTTTTTGTGAAAAGAAGAAATTTACCCACATCCCTAACAGTGGTAAGACGTGATACAAGGTTAATTTAGCATGGGCTGCCTATACACATATATGCTAAGAACAAAAACTGCCCACTCACTGCAACTTCTGTCATGCTGGCATCAGTATGTGCCAACCCTTCCTCTTGTGGAATGAATTCCCAGAGCCAAGATAGTTTAGAGAACAGATACTACACTTTGATCCCAACCCAAATGCTAAAAATTGAACCCACATACTGCACTTACACTTGGGATTCCTCTTGAAAGATTCATGGCACATTGGCAACAATGGATCTCTTCTATGACAAAGTGGTTATCAAAAAGTTCTTGGAGTGTATGGTGATTTTCTAAGCATAGCTCAGATGTGGCACAAGGTCGAAAGTTTGGGAGCACCCAGTGAGGATCAAACTCATTTTTCAGTCATAATTTATATAGCAAGACAAGCTTGCTAAACATTACACCATGTTGAAGTGGCCAAGTTCTTGGACTGTATGTGCTGAGATTATACAGTTCAAAAGAAATACTTATGCAACACTAATTGGTACTCAGCCTACCAACTCAATCTGTCAATAGGCATTGTACTCTCTACACAAATTTTCTAATCTTGTTGGAATGTCTCTGCAATCTTTACAGTGATTTTTTTTTTTTTTTTTTGCTTGTGACCAATTGACAAGGCAACAGTCAAGTATTTCAAGGAACTGGTTCATGAATTTTGTGAAATAAAAATTATGAGTTCAATCCCTGGGCCTGGCAGCGTATTTGAACTCAGCGGAAATCGGGTGAATAATAAAGGCAAGATATGAGGTAGTTGAAGGACGACAAATCTTCCAGTGTAGATTAAATAAAGACTTCAATTCGAAATTCCCTATTGCTTACTCAGATCAACATACATCTGACGAAGGCCAAAGAGCCCAACAGTTGAAACATAGCAAAAACACAGATGATGAAAATAGTCAGCATTTAAATAATACCAATTAGGTCGTCATTATTTAATTTCTTAAGAGATAAAAACTACAACACAATTTCCCTGTCTACGAAATGGCCTCACATCTTTGTTTTATACAAAAAGATAGTGTCCATCACAACTAGAATGATTGGATTTTTTTTTTTTTTTTTCCTCTCCAAATTTTGTTTATTGGATGATGAATTGGTATAAAATATGGATTAGAATCTGACAAAATGATAGGATAAATAGGAAACATTTATAAATCTAATGTTTTATCAAAGATAAGGAGATAAGAAAACCATTTTCTGGTAGTTTTATTTTTGTTTGATTTTCATTGGTCAAGTAGACTTCACATACATTTGTCTTGTCAAGCAACATTTGTGTGTAAAATTTACATGTAAATTTAAGTATCATAATTCTAGTATATCTATGTAGGATTTGGATGATGTGCATGTGTGTTTTTGCATCTAGTAGTAAGGTAGGTCGATTTTGAAACCACAATTAACTCTACCCAATGAAATTTGCTAATTAATAACCGCACAAAAATATTTTTCTCTATGAGTTTACCAGTTTTTGTGCAAATGCATTTAAATAGTAATGTAATCGAATATTCTGAATTTCACACAGTGTTAACCGAAAAGATAAGTAGAACTGGATTTTGAAGAAAAAAAATGTAGAAAATAGCCTTAATAAAATGTTTTATTTTATTCAAAATCTTGCAATTCTGAGTAAATTAAAGAAAAGTAAATTAAAAACAAACACTACAAAAAGATTTCATTTAAGATTCTTTAAACTATAAACAAATTCGGGCTTGTTTGAGGTAGTTATTTTTCAGTCTGCACCAGAAATATCTGTAACATTCCATGTTTTTGTTTACATTTGTTCCAAGTTTATTGAGCTGATTTAAAACACAAAATAATTAAATCAATCCTATTTTAATAAACTTAATTATTAGAAAAAAAAAAAAGAAATAGCTTTATATCTGCTGTGATATTTAATATTTTTTTTTATTTTTGAAGACATTTTTCATTTGCAAGTTTGTTTTTTGTTTTTTTTGCATGCTACTATACCTTAAGGAATTTGCATTTATTTTGTGAGTAAATACATACTTATTATTTTATCTTTTATTATATTTTTCATTTTTTTTTTTTTTTAAATTACACTTCGGAATTTATAATTTGTTTAATTTCTTATAATAACAGGATATACATTTTTTTTCAGATATTTTTATAAAAATGTTTGGAAAATGAACTGTACTTTCTACTCAGTGTTACTGCTACAAAATTTGGAGGACCATCTTGTCCATTAGATAAAACCGAGCCATCTACTTATCAACAAGTCATCCAGTATAGTTATTTTCTAAAAAAAAGAAATACTTATTCAAACTTTGCTATTTCAAAATTAATGGTAAAGAATATAATTGATATATGGAAGGCAGTTAATCCCCTGTTTGCCTCTGTTAACCAAAAAGTATATTGTAAATGAATTGAAAAAAAAAAAAAAAAAAAAAACCTGCTTTAAGAAAGTGCATCAGATAAATAGATGAAGTCTCTTCAATGCAAAAGAAAATTATGGTAAAAAAAAAAAAAAAAGCTGGATGCATTGTTTGCCATTTTTTCTTGTTCCTGTCAATTGCCAATTTTAAGTTGTGAAGACAAAAATTTGAAGTGCAAAAAAGAAAATTGTCAGACAAGGCACATAGTCTGGATTTTGTCCTCTCAAAGATATGGTTATTTTTCTATTTTTCTTTTTTTAAAATGAATTTAAATCCCAATATCAAACATTTTAATTTAAATGAATTTCTATAATCATATTTTATGTAAACAAGTTAGAAAAGCAACTTGTACTATTTTGCTTTCTATGTGAAATATTTTAATAATATTTTGAGTTATCTTTTGGTTAGATGTATTCTTTCAACATAAGTTAAAGTTAATATTTCAGGTACCAGTGGAAGACAGAGTATTTAAAAATCCAGAGGGCCAAAATAGGACCCAAGGGTAGTTTCCAACTTGGACCTGTGGATAAAACTGCCATTCAGAAACCCCAAAAGAGTGTAGTGGAAGGAGAAAGACAAAAACAAATTGATTCATCTCCCATTGCCTCCGCATCTTATGATCAAGATGTTATTCTTTCAGAGGCAAATAATGATGAAAGATATGAAAAGTATGAACCTGCCAGACATTGTAAGGGTGTTTACAGCCTTTTAAATATTCCTCAGTATGCTACAGAGTTGAGCAGGGAGTGATGTTTCAAATTTAAGAGCAAGCCTTGCAAATAACTTTCTTTTAGATTTTCAGGCTATGACCCTTCTCAACCTGAGTATTAATATCGAAGACAATTTGGGATAAATCTAAAATAGACCGTGCAAAAGAACAGAACAAAATGCCCATCAAAAACACATTAATGAAACAGAAAAAATTATTTGTATTGGTGTTGATGAAAGACATGGTTTTAAAGACATATTGTTATATACAGAGACTGCGGAGGCTAATGTAAAGAAACAATTAAAGAAAACAAAGAGAGTAGAAAACCATTTGACACTCACAAAGGAGATGGTTTGTGGTGAAAGTGGAAAATACCTTACCCATGGAGTTATCACTACTACTGGAGCAACTGGTACTGTTCTAGCAAAGAAGATTGCTAGTATTTTGAAGAAGTATAACAATGTTGATACCCTAAAGGCTGTTTTACTGGACAACACACATACAAATACTGGCTGTGAAACTGGGCTAGTTACAGTTCTAGAGAAACAAATAAAAAGAAACTTACACACCATTGATTGCTCTCTAGATCAAAATGATCTTCAGTTCAGAGAAGTTTTTAAGCATATTGATGGCAGCACAAGAAGTCTGATATCATTTACTGGTCCATTTGGGAGATTGTGTGCATATGACTATCATAATTTGCCCCAGGTCGAATTTATATCCATAGTTAGTCCTCTAGATAGCCAATATTCTAGCATCAAACAGACAGAAGGATCTGAGTAGTGATCAGATACTTCTTTTAGAATATGCAGTAGGGAATTTCACAAGGGAAAGTCAACCGGAGATATGCTGCATGAAAAAAATCGGGCCCTTAAATCAAGCAACTAGACTAATGTGTTTGTGGACTAGAGGCATTTACCCTAAAAATATATTTTCAAAACTACACAGCCTGATCCAGTTTATTGTTGGAGTGTATGCATTTAGCTGGTTTGAAATTAAAAGGGACAATAAATTTCATAACCAGCAACTGCATATTTTCAATATGTTGCAAAGAATTAAGGAGCTACCACCTGAAATTCAGGAGATTGCATTCAAAATTATTCAGCATAATGGGTTTGGTTTTGTTTTTTTTTTTAACCAGAAAATATTTTGTATGCAATGCTGAAATCAGATAAACTGGAAGTTGGGGAAGAAGCTATAAAAATAAATTTGAGCCATGAGGTAAGTAATTCACACAATATTGATTAAAATGATTTCATCAACTTATAGTTTCATTTTAAAGTACTATCCTAATTTCATTATAAAAATTAAGACGCATAAGGATAAATTTTTATTTTAATTTGTTTTTTTTAATTTTTTCAGGAGTGGGGAGTCAACAAAAAAAGAGTTTAAAAAAAAAAAAAAATTATATATATATGTGTGTGTGTGTGTGTGTGTGTGTGACATCCAACCGTTACGTCAAATTGTGATGTCAGCCGATCCCGGGTCTTGTCCTGCTGTCACGGCACCGATTGTTGCATCCAAAACCGACCCAGAGTCTTATCCCGGTCGCGCCGCCAATTGTGATGATCTAACCTTTAAGTGATTCGGATGGGAGATCTGGTTAGATTCGATATCAGCCTCGTCGTTCCCAACTTGCTTCCAACGTCTGGTTACCAAAGTAACTACTTTGATCTCCAGTCTGCCTACCCACGTTGTGAATTGATCTTAGGCAGACGAAATCAATCAGCGTTGGGGCCATACTGCAAGCTCGAGTTCGAATGAGGGCGGTATCGCACAAGTACGGGCAAAAGAAAATAAAATAATAAGTCGAAAATGGTATCAAAAAAAGGATAACAATATCTGGTTGCTGGATACATAGGACTGCGTCTATCTCCCGACCCGCTCTATGGATTGTGACACGTGGTTTTCAGGCGAAATTCACAAAGCTTAATTTGGTGTGAGTCTAAGTCGTTCTTCAAAAAAATAAATTGTTCTTGGTTTGAAGATGAGTTCGGAAGTTGCGCGAATCTTGGTCATCTCTTCGTGGTGGGTCTTTAGAGCTCTCAACTGGAACTGTCTCTCCAACTGAAACTGATTTTTGCTCGCTGCGACTTTGCTTATATGGACGCCGATTCAAAACTGGGGGTGGGCTCGTCGGGGTTTGAGGCTCCCTGATAAGTCTAAATCCATAGACCCCTTCTTTTGTCTTCGGTCAGGAAAAATTCATTATTTCCATTTTTGGAAGTCTTCTCTTACTCCCACCTTCTCTTATTTTCATATGGACATCTTCCCACTTCTTTGTAGTAATCCCTCATACTTTTACTCACTGCGGCTGCCTCCTTGTGTCACATGATCACCTCCGCCTGGCTGATTAGCGTTCAACCAATGGTCGATCAACAGTGTGGGCGTGACTAGACTAGCCTTGTTCTTAAAAAAATATATATTTTGTTCAAAGAAAAAAAATTATCTTTTTCTTTCGTTTCTCTCTTCTTCACTGGCCGCCAAGACAATACGACCCGTAGAGTGATAATCTCAATTCTTATCCTAACGTCACGGCATATAGAATTCTTCAATCAGATTTTCGCCAGCACCAAGAGGCTAGTCAAGCAGACACACTCATTCTTCGGCGCCAATGAAATATTGTTTCGCTGTCATATTCAAATTCCAACACAGCCCAGATATGTTTTCTCTCAATGACACCTCCCATCGACAAAGACCCAACCTAGAGATGACTCTCTTTGTGTGTGGTCAACAGATGACCTATTAAATTGTTTGCCATCATGACACAAGTAAACCTTTATCTATTTAAAACTCTGTAACCACCTGGTGTTTGTCAATTAGCTTTATGACAATGGCCATAAGAATTTTCACCATTCTTCATTTATCAAAACAACATTTTCAAATGTCTCTTCTCGTAGGTGACTTTATCTTTAAAATTTTCCTCGCAGTCCACCTGTCACAAAGACACAGTTAATTTTTTATCTATCTAAACAAAACAATGTATTAACCTGGACCCTGCCAGCCAGCCCCAAGACAATGGCCGACAGAACCCTCACCAGTGCCTTCCATTATCAAAATAACATTTTCAAATGGTATTTCTCATGGGTGGCCACCTGTTATCATATAAGTCTCACCTTTCTTCATCTCTCTTTTCCTTCTTTTTGCGCCCCTAAATGGTGTTACATATATATAAAAAGATAAATAAATTTTGATGCAACACATTAGTTTCAGTAGATTGACCTTTCCCAAAATTTAGTTTATGAGCCTGGATTCACAAAGGAATTTTCAGATAATGAACTTCTGGAGTCATCAATGAGTGGGACAAAATTAGAGTTGCCCGATTTGCCTTCACACGCATGTTGTCAAAAGGGCAGTAAAATTAACAACTGCAGCTTCCCAATTGGTCCATAGAATTGAACCAATACATAGGCATGTCATTACAAAAGTTTTATGCTATGAAATGAGGCCTTTCTTTGCTTCGAAGGGCTCTTATGTAGAGCAGTTTAATATGAAGCAATAATAATAAAAAAAAAAAAATTGCTATTATTCTCACACCATTCATGTATTTTTGTCATGCCTTTTATAACTTTATGTCTTACAATTATTACATAAAATAGAAACTTAAAAACCCACTATTAGTAACCAGTAAATTTTTAGGAGTATTCAAATTAATGGTAGTTTATATTAAAATCATCATCCCTTAATTTGTTCCTAGCAGAATTCATACTTGTCAGCTTTTGTTTCATTGATAACAAAAAAATATATCTTGCAATGTTATTACTGACAGATCTCAATGAGCTAAAATGCAGCTCATCTGAGCTGTTGGAGTTGGGGTTTATAATTTCAATATTTTGATATATTGTATTCCTTTCATTTGAATAAAAATAAATTAAACTTTTCTGGATTTAAATGATAAATTTTTTAAGCAATTTCATAAAAAAAAACAAAAAAAAAACAATGAATTTCTGATGCTTCATATTAGACAATCTTTTAAACTAAATGCCCAAAAATTGGTCCAAGTTACAAATTTATTTTTTGGTGTCAGTACTTATACCAATACCCAACTTTTCTCGATTGATACTTTGATATACAAAAAAAAAAAAAAAGTTCAACCTACCCTAGACTAGTAGGCATTATTTATGGTTAGAGGTTGTTTAAAAAAAAAAAAAAAAAAAAAAACAACAAACATAAATTGGACTGTGTATAAAAGGAAAAAAAAAAAAACAAAAAGTTGTTGGAAACACTAAACAAGAAAACTGAAATATCAAAACTTTTGTGTAAACCACTGATACCATTACAAAAAAAAAAAAAAAATGACAAAAACGTTTGATGCTAAGTATGAGACAAAGCCACATCTTTTAGGAAACATGATAAAGAAAAATTTATAACCTCTTTAATGAAATGAGAACAATGTAAATTAAATAAAGCATTCAGTTTGAAATTCCCTGCAGGTTATGGGGATCAAGAAGGCTGAACAGTCCAATAGCAAAAGATGAGGATATTGGCCCTAATGTAAATTCAGAAAATATACATCTATAATTTTCTAAATATTCAAGAATCTGGACCTTGTCGTCACATTAGATTTTCTTGCACTATTTTCTTCAGAAGGAAAAACTAAAACATCAGGAATTATAGGACAAATCTTTTAGAGTAGGAACATTTGTATAAAAAGAATTAAAACCCCAAAAAAACAAATACATCTTACAAATTTTTAATTTAGTTTTCTTCGTCAGAATTTGTACAAAAGATCAACAAGTTATATTTAAGTTTATTACAAATCAATAATGCCATTTCTAAAATCAAATAGAATTTAACAAAAAAAGTTAAGCCTTAACTGATCATTTTTAAAATGTCTAAGTGTTTATTTTGGATTAAGAGAAATAAATACATACAAGTTAATGCTCAAAGTTTACATGTAATTATTTAAACAGATAAATAAATATTTGGTTGTGTCAATTCTATGCATCCTCAATAATTTTAATGTCACAAAATCAGAAAATGTTATTTTTATGCATAACCATGTCTCTAACATAATATTAGGTAAGGTATTATTCAAGGCATAACATCTTAAAAAGTGGCCACGAATCAGAATAATTGAAAAGAAAAGGAGTTGTTCCCCTTAACTATGAAAATATAAAAGTAATCAAAGTGTTTGTCTTCTATTAGATACCATATGAAACGAAAAATTGGCCTTAAAGAAAAAAATGTCAGTTCAACAGTCACATATTTAAATCAGTTAAGTGATACTTTATTAAACTTGCGAAAAGTAATTCATAAAAAAAAAAAACAAAAAAAAAAAAACACAAGCATTTACGAAAAGCAAATATATATGAAAAAAAAAAAAAAAAAAAAAAACAAGTTTTTTTGGGGTTTTTTTTTTTTTTTTTAATTGTTTAAGAATTTATTGATTTCACACAGACCCTGATACAATCTAAAGACAATAGATAAATGAGAGTGAAGTAGAAGTAACATAAATAGGCAGGATTAGTCAAGAGGGTAAGTGTAAGTGTAATTTGCAGAGGTGAGCAGAGAAATACCCTCCGAAAAATTCTCTTATAAAAGTCATATAAAATAGCAAGTGAGGAGAAAAAGGAGGAAAATTATTCACAGGTCACAAAATTTTTGCCAACTCTCACCGGTCTGAACAAGCTACAATGTTTTGAAATAATATTTTCCTTCTAAATGCATATATAAAGATAAAAACTCAGGTGAACTCTTTTCCTATCGTTGAAATTTAAGGTGCAAGAAATTCAGCATCAGCAAAAGGGCTTTTGTCTTTCATTTTTATAAATTTAAAATATAAAATTAAAGAAATATTCATGTAGAAAACAAACAAATAACTTCAGACTGACTAAAATTTAAGCATAAAAATTAGTCCTAAAAGTGATCCAAATATCATGGATTTAATTTTTTTTTTTCTCTCCATATTTGCTAAAACAGCAAAATTGTGAAATTTCATAAAACAAAGTTTCTTTACTCTGAAAAACATTTCCGTGATCAAAAGAAATTTTTATCTGTACTTATTTGACATTTGCTTTCAACAATTACAAAAAAAAAAAAAAAAAAAAAAAAAAAAAAAGCCAAAGTATGCTATCAAAATTCTGAAGGGTATTTTAGAAAATAGCATAAGTTTCACTTGAGATATTGAAAAAGAATTGTGGGCATGAAAAGCTCAAAGAACAGAAGTGAGGCATTGACAATCTATATACATTATATATACAATGTATTTATAATTTCAAGCTATTTCTATATACATGCGAGTCTCTGAGGAGAAGTGATTGTGCAGTAATTCAAAATGGCAGTTCTTTTTTGACAGAAACAAATATTTAAAGCCGAGTTGACATGGTTGTCCGTGTTGGAACATGTGATGTACCACTGCCAGCATGTTTGCTTTTTGGTGTGAAATGAGATGGTTGGTGATCAATAATGCTACTGCGGCAATGGCTTCGTTCAACAGAATTCAGGATTTTCTGCAACAACAAAAAAAAAATAAAATAAAAGAAATATAAAGAAACATTAATGCGGCAAATATTGTTCAAATAGTCAAATCTCTTCATCTAGTCGTTGCCAACAACATTTTGGCAGATCCCTTCTTCAGCCTTCGCCAGATATAATCAATGAGAGCAAAAGAAATTTTCTTCTTAGAAACATGATATAGATATTTTAAGTAAAACATTGATAGATGAAAAAAAAAAAAAAAAAAAAAAATATTGTCTTCTGTACAGAACTTCAAAAATATAACCACCAGTGTTTTCCTAAGTTGTCAAATTGAAACCAAATTTAAAAATGAGAAAAAATAATTGGGGGGGTGGGGACAGAGAGAGAGAGAGGTCGAGCAAGGGGAGCAGAGAGAGCTGTTAGAGACAGAGAGAGCAATTAATACCTTCCCTACCAGAATTCTGTAAAATGGAATTGTATCAAATTTATTTTCTTTTAACAATGTCTGAACAAAAATTTGTTTAACTTGGTAGAACAAAATATATTTAACAGACACAGTTTTTGTTTAGAAAATTAAAGGTTTCATAATTTTATAATAGTAAACTCAGATGTAGCAGCCAAAAAATTAGTAAACAGTACAGTTGAATTAAAATATATTTTTTGTTTATATTTCCTGTTCAGAATGGAATAGTAAAAAACAGGTATTTTTTTTTTTTTCTACATGTAGCAAACCATTCTTTTTATAGTAAATATTTATTTTATATTAATCTTGCTAAAAGAGAAAGCTGGTAAATTCTCAGCCTACTTTTAAAAAATCTGACCAAATAGATTTTTAGTTTTTCCACACCTTATTGTATATAATATATCAATTATATTTGCAGACATTTGTACTGTAGCACATGCAAAGGAGATATTAGAGTTATCTTCATTGCAGTGTTGACACCAGGAAGAAGTATCTTTGTTATGATAATAGTAAACTGCTCAAGGAAAAAAAAAAAAAAAAAATCCCAGAATCATCTCCGAATCTTAGAAACCGTTAAAAAAGTAACAAAAAGTAAAAAAGGCAACTGAATGCTCGCTATGGATGGGAATGGAAATGTGCACACAAATAATAAAAAACATATTTAGAGACTTGCTCTGAAAAATCTAATAATTAAAACCTAACAGAATATATCATCATTCTTAACTGTATAAGTAAACTAGTCCTAGAATAAGGATAATATTAAACTAAAAATGAAACTGACCTTTTGTTTTCATGTTTTAAATTAAACGGTAACTGCTCACATGAATGGAAACTTTCACAGACTTTTATGCAGTCATTGTCCATCATTTGAACATTTTTCAAATAGTAGTGAAAATAGGAAAATTTAATTAGGAACAAAGAAAAGAGTGTTGAAATGTTATGTAATATTTGTCCTCATTTCTGGCCATGAATACTGGACAGCCTCCTCCATAGATGGAGAGACTTGTGTAATTCTACAAGATACTGAAAATCTCATGGAGCGAACATGTAGATGGAGAAGCTTTAAAGGAAATGGAAACAAAAAAAGGGATAGCTGGAATTTCTTGGCCATACGGCGGTAAGAAGGTTTGGAAAATCTGACACTGACAGGATATATTTAAGGCAAGAGTGACAGAAGGATACAGTAAATAACCTATCTAAAAAGCATGTGATAGAACAAAGATGAGGAGGGACAGCAAAAAGAAACCTGAAAGCTATAAAAAGTTGTGGAGATCCATGATCACCCATGGCACACAGAAGAATGAAAACTTCAATTAAAATGTGAAAAGAAAAAAGATTTTTGTTTTTCTTAACTTGTACAGAACTGACTGTGTGGTAAATAAATAATAAAAAAAAAAAAATTGCTTACTGCAAATTCTTTGTAAGATCCAGTTGATGTGAGGCTGGAGTCTTTCTGAATGCCTCCTTTTAGAGTCTTATGCAGCATCTGGCTTGTACGATCAGCTTTTCTCTCCCATGGCCGCAAGCGTCCAGACCTACGGCGAGGTGTAGCCTTACAGAAAAAAGAAAAATGGAATTCAATATTAAAATATACTAACACTTACTGCTATCTCGTTTTATGAATATGCATTTTTGCAAACAATTTTTAATAGTATTGATCTGTGATTTCCCAAATATTGTAAAATGATAGGCTTTATCTTATCTTTATAATATTGATCCTATTCACCCTATGGTTTTAATTTCATGATACTGAAACTTTCCTTTACATAGCTGCTTCAAAAATTTCATGGATATACAAATAGAAATAATATTCCTCAAGGAAAAATTAACACAAGACATATATATATATATATATATATATATATATATATATATATATATAATAGAGTATAATATTAATTACTATTGACCAAGAGAGCGAATGTCATCTTTAATAAAACAGTGAATAATAATAATAATAATAAACTTACAGACTTGGAGGAAATCATATTAATGTTTGTGTTGTTAACTCTTGTGGCAGACAGAGGAGTTCTTGTACCAGTCATTAGCTGCAAAAATAAATAAATAAAATCTGATTTCTGAAGAGAGAAAAAACAGTTTATATATTTCAGAAAAGTTTTTTTTATTTTTATCTACCTAGGCTATAAACATTTCTCCTAAAAATAAACCAGAAAATTATATCATTTTTATGAACCATTTTATTATTTTGACCAAAGTTTGATTGTATGACATTATCTGCATATTTAAAGCTGAATGGCCAATTTTGACAGGTTGCTAACCAATTTTTATTCAAAATTTCTCATCTGTTGTTGGCATATTTGATATGGATAAATTTTCATGCATTCTTTGAATGAAACATTTGAAGACAGAAAGAGAATGAAGAGAAGAGTACAATTTCAAAACCTTTTATACAAATTACTAATATCTAAACTTTTGTAGATTGAATGCCAGATACATAGACTACATATCAAGTTGAAACCATGAATTCTAGTACCAACATACAAAATATATAGTTTTTGTTTAATCTAGAGTCATGGTTTGTTCATTAAAATAAATATAATATTAATAAAATTATGAGATTATAAATTTTTCTTCAAGGTTTTCCTGAAAATACAGTCCATTTGTCATTTCCTCTGAAACTCAAAATGTGATGCTTTGTTTTTATACCACTTGATAGAGTTGAACATGGTTTCCATTTTGTTTTCTTTTTAGATGTTGTATAAATATAATGGAGTTCTTAAAGGAGGAGGTGGTACAGAATGTGCTTTGACGAGTATAATGCGCAGAGACAGTCGAAAATGCTTGAAGAGCACAAAAGTCAACATTGAAGATAAAATGCACAGCAGAAGGCAACAACAGAATGTCACCAAGTTTTTCCAAAATGGACTTAACAAGTAGTTTCAAAAGGTAGGACAAATACATGATCAGCACAATCAGAGACCATTTTAAATAGTGGCATGTAGTAGGGGTAAAGAATTACTTTGCATGTCATAGAGAGTCATGTATTTCTTGCTAAAAGAGTCATGATCTGACAGGCATTACTTTCAAGACCAGTATATTATCAACATTCAAAATAGAATTAAATTATTTATTCAATTCAGTATGGACCAGATTCTAGCAAGTAATCTAAAAAAAACAAAAAAAATAAAAAAATGGAAATGGTTCAAAATTTGGTACAACAAAAAGGAGAATGTTGGAGAGGCAGACATAACTAAGGAATATCAAAAGGAGTTTAACAGAAAATGATCATAAAAGTTGCCAATTTTGACATCCAAAATTTTTTTGTTTTTTTTTGTTTTTTAAATCAGATTGCTGTGGCTTAAAAATGGTTATTTTCAATCAATGATATGAGTTAGCCATAGTGCTCAGAGATTTCAACACCTGTAGAAGCTCCTTTTGCAAGGGATAATGCTTAAACTGATAATGACCTATGGTTTAATACACTTGAAATACTAATCAATATTAATGGTTAAAAGCTGAGCTAAATTTACATCTCTTACTTCAACTATATCAATTCAAGAGATTTGAAGAGTTACAAGCATACTGTCTTGAAACAAAAAGAAAAAATGCACATCACAAATCAGTTAAAAAAAAAAAAAAAAAAAAAAAAAAAAAAAAAAAAAAAAAAGAAAGAAGTTTGGTGAGAAAGGTTAGTTGTTAAAATAAACTGAGATAACAAGCAGAGAAATGGAAAATTTTAGATAAGAAAACTGTCATTCCAAAATTATTCTGAAGCTAACAATCCTATTTTCAGGCAGAGGAGGGAAGTTCATTTTGATATTTGCACCAGCATTTAAAAAAAAAAAATATCAATATTAATAAGGGAACACTGTTAACAATTTCTAGCAACCCCACCCACCCCTAGATCTAAGAGAAGGTTCTTGAAAACCTACTGAAAACAATTTCACAACATCTGAAAGCAGTTCCAATCTCAAGCTTAACATTTTCAAAAACCATGTTAGCCTCAGAATTAATAAAAAGCAGAAACTGGTTGTAAAGATTGATAAAAAAAATTGACAAAATGGCAAACTAAAGTAGAAATTTGTTAAACAATCTTGCCTGTTTCTTGCCACTCAATTTTAGCTGGCTTCTCTAAAAATTAGGACAAAAACAAAAAAAAAAAAAAAAAAAAAATATATAAAGGGATTTTGTTATAATCATGAAAAGCTTTAGCTGAAATAATGAGAGCAAGTATAATTATAGAATATATTATGTAAAATTATACATTAAATAAATATTATAAAAATGTATCAGTATATATGATCAGATATGAGAACGATTTCACAAGGGAAGGGAGAGATTTGCAATGATGCTAGGTGCCAAGAACTAGGAAGATCAAGTGCAATTAGTGAAAAGGTTAAAATGTTTGTTGTCCAGAAAGAAAAATAAATAAGTTCAAAAAACACGGCCTAACTCTTAAGCCATCCAGAATGAACTGATGAAAATATAATTTCCTTTCATCATCTGAATATTGCATTTCCTCAAATATAAACTGTTTATTTCATATTTCAATTTGAGATGTTAAGAGAATATTCCTTCTAGAATATAAAAATGCAATCTAGCTGTTTATTTAGTTATCAGTCATTCAGCCTGACCCCCCACTTTCTAACAACAATAAATTTCTATTGTTGTAGAAGACATGACTCAACTCCAATAAGTTAACATGCCTTGTTACCACAACAAAATATCTAATGGGAGATAAGACTGCTAATACATTGTGTGTGTTAGTAACTTTCTTTGGATTTTTTTTTTTTTGCTCAGTTATTAAAAAAAGAAAAAAATTTTCTTTTCACATGAAACAATTGTATAGATAAAAATCCTGGGCTGCTCATGAAACAAATATAATCACTGTAATTGCAAAATTTACTTAAGTACAGGTAAATTAGTTTTTAAGTAAATTTCTAGAATACAGTGAAAAACGTTTTATAATATTTTTATAAAAATACAATTGAAAAATTTATCAACTGGGCTTTGACAGATGTATGGCTTAGTATTCAGGAATGAATAAAAATAATAATAATAATAATAATTCAGCATAGTCATTGAATAACTCCATTTCTTGAGATAAAGACTAATTTAAAGTATTTGAGGATACAACAGAGATGAGATTAAATATCTGACTGGATGGCTAAGAATGATTAATGACCACATGATAATTATTCAAAGTTGTTATAGAAAGACAAATTCCAACACAAATATTACCCAAGTTTCTGGAACAAATTATACAACATTCTATCGCAGTTATAAAAGAAAACAAAAGTAGCAATGCTGAAATATAGTAATTTCATAACCCTTGTAAGAAAGATTTTGACAATTTTTGCAAGAATTTCATTACATGTAACTTGTGGAAAAAAAAAAAAAAAAAAAAAAAAAAAAACATGAAGCAATTTAAAAATTTGGTCTTTTTTAATAAACAGATATTGGATTTTTAGCTTGTTTTTCAATGTATAGTATATAAGAGGAAAAATAAAATAAAATAAACTTCAGAAAAATGTTCATAAGAAAATAAGGTCAACTTTTAAAGGAAATAATAAAAAATGAATCCATCCTAATGTTAGAATTGTACAAGTTTAAAAGCAATGTAATCTTCTTATGTAGAAGGCATAAAAAAGTGGGGAGACAGTAAAATCCTTCACCACCAGCAGCAAAAGATTTTTTCCTTTGTTTCTTTAATGTTCAAAATGAAGTTGATTAAATTATAGGAAAAAAAAAAAAAAAAAAAAAAAAAAAAAATCTGTTCATATGAAAAGTTTTAGGTACATTTGTACAAACATAAATCAGCTTTCTACAAAATAGTTAAATTAATAACTAATTAAATGAATTAAAATATGCCCCAACTCTGAAATTTGAGGAGTGATATTTGAAATCATGACTTTCAATGATTAAAAGCAGTTTTAAAAGGGAAAAAGAAAGAAAGACTTAATAACTAATAAACTAAGATAGAAAATATGCTAAAACATCAAAATGCTTACATTTTATTTGAATATTCCAGCAGACTTTAGAGAAAAAAAAAAAAAATTATGATTGCTTTCTAGACCAGCAAATAATTCTAAAATCAAGTGTATATATATATATATATATATATATATATATATATATTATATATATATATAAAAGGGAAACAAAAGATAATGAAATATCGAAAATGGTAAATCCATTGTTATACATAACATTGTATCCACCTCATAAATTGAGTAATTATTAACAATACCATAAATAAACAGACATAAAATCTTAATTCCATGAGTGTGTATCATCACATATGTATGTATGTATATATACATAAAAATGAACCTCCACAGTATCATTAATTTCTTTACAAAACAGAATTAGTTACAATTTAAATCTTGAAATATATGGGAATCTTACAAAACCTCATGTAAAATCAATATTGATTATCAGTATAGAGTTCTTATGGAGATCAAAAGTAATGTAGTTCATCTTTTTTCTAGAAAAGAACAGGTTCATATTGTTTATAAAAATCTGTAAGGCTAAGCATCATGCTAATACAGGAGCAAGAGGAGAGATTTAAGATTAGACAAAGCCAACCTAAGACCAGGTCAATATAACAATCAAATATTTTGAAGCAGGTCACATCAAGCTTTAGTAGCAGAGATTTACTTTTGGACAGCAGTTTAGATTTTCATAGATACAAGGAATTCTCCATTTTTTTCTTGTTAAGGTGAAGATAAATTTGGAGAGAGAAGACCATTTACCCTTCGAGTTTTATTTGTAATAAGCATGGATGGAGTTCCTGGAATCCGTCCCCGCTTCTTGGGTGTGGCATTTGGCTTGCTGCCATATTTCATCTCTGTCTCAATTTGCAATGCTCTTGTCTTATGCTGTTAAAAAAAAAAAAAAAAAAAAAAAAAACAAACTCTGGTAAATTCCAAATATAATATGGAAATAAATTTCAAAAACATACATTATACAAGTACAGTGCTGTTCGATAAAAGTGACTCACCTTATCCTTTGAATTTAGCTCAACTTTCGTTTCATCAGAGAAGAGAACATTCTTCCAGTCTTCTATGGTGAAATTTTTGTAATAGTGAGCCCATTCAAGTCTCTTGGCTTTGCTTATTAGCGGCTTAAACCTTCATGTACAAGATTTGTAATCTTGTTCTGATGGACTGTTGAAGACTAGCTGCAATTCTTAGCTAGTTGTAGTCCTATTCTTCACAACTTCTCTCTTGATTACCCTGCCAGTTCTATCATCAATCTTTTTCTTTCGTCCCCTTGTTTCCTTCCTTGGAGCAGGAGTGGCATCATTATGTGCCTCAAGCACTCGAGAGACAGTTGATCGAGGTTATAGCAATTTCTGCAATTTCTCTCGTAGACTTGCCTGCTTTTAAAAGGGAAATAGTAGATGCCTTAAGTGGTTCTGATGTGTTTTTGTACCCTTTCATCTGGTTAGTGGATTGAGTGGCTATTTCAAGCTGTTTTTATACTGTATGAGGCTTTCTGGAATATTCTAGATATAATTTAAGCTGTTCTAGAATTCTCTAGAATATTGTTCTGACTGTATTGTAAAATAGTTTTCAATATTTTGTCAAAAGCTCTTTAAATTTACCAGTTTAATCATTAGAATGTGATATCTGAGTCATTTTTTTTTGCACAGTTTTTTTCCTGCATCTCATTTATATCCAAATTCATAATTATCAATAAAATACCTTAGGGTGAATAAACTTTTTTCCTAGTAGGTCGGGAAGGGGTCTTTATATAAGTAAGATTAAAAATTATTTTAACCCCAAAAACAATAGACAAAAAACATTTTTAGTAAAAAAAAAAAAAAAAAAATCAGGTGAGTCACTTTTATCGAACAGCACTATATTAGATTATTCAGAAAGAAATGTCCGATTTTAAAATCAAATTTTACTTTTGAATTAATATATTCAAATGAGTCAAAATAAGAACCTGAAAATCTATGCATTTCTGCCACAGATTTACAAAGTTATGTATGCCTTTAAAATAAAACTGTAAAAGTTTGGATACCAAGAAATCTGAATGCAGTTTCTGCATCTTTGCAATGGAATAAACTTAAAAAATCGTCAAGTTGCTTGAAAATGTGGTAGTTAGTGGGGAGAGATGAGGGAAATATGGTGGATGTAGCAAAGTCTTGTGGCCCAAGTCAATGAGCTTCTGCAGTGATATCCTGGTAACATATGCCATGAAGCAGAATTGGACTGCATCAATTAACAAGTGCCAGTCACATTTTGCTTAACTTCAACAATGATACTCTGGTTAGATTCCAGAAAGCTGTAATTGGTTGATACAATTTAAGTTTTGGAAAATGTTTGGGCTCTTCATCATGATCAAGCCAATGAGCCAATTGCTTACAAGTCAGTATTCAATCAAGAAACGGATCATTCGAATTTCACAAATATGACACCAAACAGAATTCAAAACATTGAACTAGAGTTCATGTAGAATTTATTTATCAAGTTTCTTCACCTTGTCAATTTTCTTAAGATGGTTAGACATTGTTGAAATGCTGAAACCCATTATCTGAGACATTTCTGACACTTTGTGGTGGGTTTTGTTTGCCTATTTTTTCAAATGCCGATTGCCAATTGCAGATCGCTGTTTTCTCCCACAAGCCCTACAACTTAACCCATAGCTGGGGGAGGAGATAGATTCATACCGTTCCCAAAGGTATTTGTGTCTAAGTGATTATAACGAATCAGACGAGAATTAAATTTCTCTTTCTAAGTTGCTATAAAATTACCTTCCATACATCTGTTGTGGACAGTTACAATAAAAATTGGGGGGGGGGTCCAAATTATTAAAATAGGCAAAGAACAAACATGAAAACTAATATTTTCTTCTTTTAAAACATTCTCTGAGATTAATATTCATGTTAGTAAAATCTATCATACTTTAACACATCAACTTCCAGAGGTAAATTACAAAGTCGGAATTCAAATGCCAACTTTATAATAGCCAACTGAGTCAATAACAAATTTTTACAAGTTGATTTATGGCTTCAACTGAAGGCTTAACATTGTCACACTAAAAGTATCACTACGAATCTGTGGTACTCACAGTTGAAAATGTATTAGAAAATGCCAAGCACAAGATAATTTGTAGTCTGTGTCATAAAAACTATCAACCACAAGTTGGCAGTTTACGTGTTAATGAATTCCACACATCTGTAGAAAATGATGAATTACCAATCAAGACAAAGATTGGGAGAAAAAGATTAGAAAAAGAAATTTTAAATTTCAAACCAATTTCTTATTTCAGATACTTACTCTTTGTTCTTTCTCTCTTTCTTTCTCTTCTTTTATCTGTTCATAACGCTTGACAACGTAATCAGAGAATGCCATTCCATAAATGACAAATTTCAGATTCTGTTCCTCTTCCCATTTCTTAATCAATTCTTCCAGATTTGCTTCCAGCTGAGAAAGAGAAAATATAAATTTTAAAATATACTAAATGAAACGTCTTTTCAAGACATTTGAGCAACTACAATGACCAGTTGATACAGACAACTATAAATCTTCGGTAACATTTTACAATTTGTACCTCCTGAAAATTGATTTTTTATTAATTATAAGAATTCCCAGATACGTTTGAGTTTCAATCAATTAAACCACGAAAAAAAAAAAAAAGGGGGGGGGGTATCAAAATAAAAAAAGGTAGCATCAGAAAGTCCCTGGATTTTATATGTCGGGATTTTATTGTTTAACAGAAATGCATGCGTAGGTAACACTCATTGGTAGTCAGTATACCAATAAGACTCATGCTACTTGTGCTGCTCAATTATTACACAAGGTTTTATAACACCGTTTGAACGGCTCTGCAATCTTTACAATAACTAACAAATTTAAGCACCTGCATCGCCATCAAAATTTGGCAAACCTGCTACTATGACCCTTGAAAGATTTCATTAGGTTTTTCTGACAAACCCTCTTTTGGTCAAACACACATTTTTCAATGGCAAGTCAATTGAAAATGATAAATGTTCAGAGAAACCAATCACTAGCAAAATGCAAAAAAAGATTTATCAAACTATGAAACTTGTCACCAAACAGCTTTCTTACATGATTGGAATCACTTATAAAGTTTGCTTAATGATTCTCACACAAAGCCTGAACATACATCAGAAGACTTGCATGATGCTCTCAAGGCATGGACAAGGTGCTTTGTGCAATTCCAAGAGTACAGTTTAGAAGGAGACGGTGGCCAAATTAAATATATTATTTACTGGGGTAAAAGTGTATTTGGTTCAGGAACTTTTCCATACTATCTAAAAAAAAAAAAAAAAAAAAAAAAAAAGTTTAAAAAATTGTATAACATTTTCAATCTGAGCACATTACACTTTAGTGCATTTAAAAAGGTTAGTTAATTCAATAGCAAGCATAATAAAATAGAAAATCTTTCATTCTTTAATTGAAAATGTGTGTTGTGATAAAACAAATATGCATAAAGAAAAATACTACTTTGAACTTTTGAAATAGAAACTTACTGACAAAACAGAATTTTTTTTTTCAAAAGACAACTTTTGCTCTGAGTAAATTTAAGCTATATCATACTTGTATTCTGCTTCTTTCCAAAAGAAAAAAAATACCTTAGGCAAATCTTTCATTATTCTCTTCCTTGTCTTCTCCTCTTGAAGCAAAGCACCACCTCTATTGTTATATCGATTTGGATCATTGGCTTTTTTCTGGAGAAAAATAAGACAAACTTTAAAATAATTTACTCCTACATAAACTCAGACATTTTGGATAGTATAATTATAAAACCTAATGATTAATTTGTTTAAATCAAGTTTGAATTACTGCTTCAAGACTAGCCAAGTACTAAGATTAAAATCAATTTTTGTCAATCTTTTAAATTTAGTTTGAGTTTAGTATCCCAATTAACAAATCTTCCAAATCAACAATTTTCATTGATTCTCTATAAAAACAGAAACCATTTGTACATTATCAAAATTTACAGGCATTAAAGATTTATTTTGGAATACTTATTACAAATATTTAAACGACTTGTATTTAAACTTGTACATATCTATGAGTTTGCCTCGTTTCCAATGGAGGTGCAATTGGTGTGATGTTTATCCTTGTAGAAAACAGAATTAGTGATCAGAGTTCACATTTCAACCAAAGATATTTGTACTCACTTTGTGCTAATGCATTTCTTCTCTCCCAAGCTATGGGTGAAGTAGAGTAAAGCTAGGCCTTTAGCCTTGGTAGAGAAACTATTAACAGAAGATAACTAAATTCAAAACTAGCCTGAATAGACATGGTTTTCATTAGGCTATCTTGCCTTAGACACATCCATTGCCATGGATGCAGTGTGTGTGTATATATATATATATATATATATATATATATATATATATATAGTGCCCTCAATCACCCTAAAATTAGTTAAAGGATGCAAGCTTTGGTACTTGTTCCTAAGTAAACTCATACAAGTAAAAACACAAAAATAAACTCCATTCTCTAAATATTTATATTTGCTAAAACATTCACAAAAATTATTTTAATTTGTTATGCAACTTTTTTTTTTTAAACCAAATAAGAATTAACAGTAATTGAAACAATGAGAATTTCTCCAAAAACTCACATGGTAAAAAAAAAAAAAAAAAAAAAAGATGAAAGGACTGTTTTTCTCTTGACTTATTACTGTATACTCCCTCAGAAATTTTTATTGTATTAGAGTCATTTTTAGAATTTTAATAAAACCCAAACATATGAAACTGAATTTATACATTCTATTTTTTTTTCTTGAGAATTAACAAAAGTATTAAATTCTATTAATTTAAATAAACAGGTTAATAAATAATAGTATCTTAGTTTGGTTGTTAATTCTCAAGAGAAAAAAAATCCAGATGCTCACAACCTATTTCTGTGAATTTATGTGGTGAGAGCAAATTAAAGAAATAGCCAGAAATGCCTTTTTTCTAAATTTATAATTAGTTACTCATTATGTGTTTTATTTAAATTTTGTTTTTCTCTTGTTAGCAGAAATTTAGAAATTCATGAAAAAAAAAAAAAAAAAAAAAAAAAAAAAATTAATTTTCATAGTTATTTCTTTATGGCAAATAACTATTGCATTGTAACTGGTCCACATATATTTATAAATGTTTAAATAAAAAATTATTCTTGTAAGCAAACAATCTAATAAAAAAAATAATGCTTACTATTTTTGTTATCAATTCTCAAGACAAAAAGAAAATGCATAAAACTAGTTTCCTGTGGCTTCATTAAAATTCTAAAAATAACTTTTTTAAAATAAGAATTGCTGACAGAGCATACAGTAATAGCAGTAACAAGAGGACAAACTTTTTTTTAACAATTCCCCCCCCCAACAGGTACGAATGTTAAACTTTACCAATAGTAACCTTTTTTTACTTTTTTTTTTTTTTAAGTAGATTCCAATATCAGCTTGCAACATGAACTAGCGTTGTATGTTAGTCTTCAAAGTAATCAGTGGAACAATGAAAATAATTTCTCCAAAACACACATTTTCACAATACTATCATTTTATTTATTTATTTTTAAATAGTAGTGTTACCATTTCACTCATCAGATCATCTATGAACAATGAAAATGACAAAAAAATAAGTTCACCACTCAAATTTTAACTTGGGAGGTGGCGTAGAAGGAATGCTGGCTATATTTGAACAACCATAAAAAAAATGCTGGACTAAGGGAAAGACTAAGTTCAAATCAGCTGTCAGTAGAAATATCTTTTCTTAACCAGAGTGATTATGTAAGTACTACTCTAACTTGAAATATTTACATGTGTAAAGTTTTGGTTATAAAAATAATAATAATAATAATAAAAAAAAAAAAAAAAAAAAAAAAAAATGGTTACAAACTAGGTTTTCAAACTCTCAAGAATACAAAAGGGCCTTTACATGCTGTAGCAGGCCACAAGCAGGAGACCGCAGGGATTCCTAAACATGTCTGCCAACTCCCTTAGGATCTGGTTCCTAAACAGGACCCACAAAACTGAATTAAATCAGATGGTAATTTTGAGTGATAAAAACTGTGAAGGAGAGAGGTGGTGCATATTTTGCATGTATTCCAATTGTTAGTGTTAAAAAAAAAAAAAAAAAAAATTACAATTTCTCAAATGCAAGTCAATTGTCAATACTATTTACATCTTTCACAAAATATAAATATTCCCACTTTTCTTGAAAATTCAAATTCTTTTCAGCAGTTCAGTTCCTTCCCTTGACATTTTTTTTGTTTCAATTATGCAGTTGACTAAAAAACACATCTCTCTCCCTTGAAATTTCAGTTTATTTACTCTGAAATCCCTTTAAAACATGATTTTCTGTTGTTCATATTAGTTGTCTTTTCCCCTCCACCCCAGCAAGATCCCATCTATTCCTCTTCATGTTATGAAAAATTTAATTAAAAAAAAAAAAAAAAAAATAGTCAACATGCCCAGAAATTTATCCCTTTCCCCCACCCCCATACAACTTGTATAATGCATAATAAAAAAAAAAAAAAAAAAAAAAAAACTTTTCCACTTTCTCTAATACAAGTTGTCAAATTACTTCTTATATAATTAAGAGGACAAGACAGTGTTCCAAAGTAAATTTGTACTCTTGTCAGGTGACAACTTACCTCAAGAACTGTGAATTCTTCCAGCAATTGTTCCCACTGCTTCACCTGACTGTATAGGCTCTCATGTCTCTGATAGAATGCTTGAAGGCGACCAATTTCAGTTTCTAAGGCATCCACAACAGCGTCAGTAAACACACCTAAAATAAACAAGAATTTTTTTTTTTTTTTTTACATCTTGCATTCCTGTTACAGAAGCTAATAAGTTAAATTCATAAGAATATGCCACAAAAAATTTTGTATATATTCAATGCCAGAATATCAAAGTCAAGATTTTTACATTTACAATTTTTCACATTCACTTACAGCCACATTAAATTTTCACCAATAACAGATTTATTTACTGCTGACTTTGATCCGTCTTAATGAAACAACCTTATATATAATGTCTTAATGAAACACCCTTTATTAGAAAAATATTTAAATGGGTGCTCACTTCAGAAACTTAAATATTGGTATGATAAGTAAAGAGTCTTCAAACTGTCGACTTAAAATTGCATTCATTAATTATTCTGGCACACTGACATCTATATAAGTACGTTGCATGATGTATCATTATTTTTCAAATAAGGATGTGTCGTTTTAGCGTTTATCAGACAAGCACTTTAACATCCTTGATAAACCTTTAAGAGTTTTATGAAAATCATCACTACAGATTTTTCAGAGTTACAGAAGAGCCAAATATCTTTTCTGAATGAGTCAGAGGAGTTTTATCTAGAAGTAAATCACCATTAAAATGAATTAATGTTAATGTGTAGAGAACAACAGTAGTATTCACTTACCCTCAGTTTTATAACTTTTACACTCATCTCTCTGTTCTTTTGGAATAAAGCAAACATCCCACCATCGCTCCAGTTCTCTTTTCATGCTTACACAAACTTTTTCCATCTGGCTATGTTTCAAAGCCTCAAGGCGGGTAATTTCCTCTGTTAACTGAAATTAAAGAAGAAAAAAAAAAAAAAAAAGACATTTAATCTGAACCATTAATAAACGATACTTTTGAGAAACTTCTCTAAAAATCATTGTTAATAATGCAAACAGTCAGTTATATGCCATAGGTGATACATGCTTAGGCAATCATGTATCTTTTGATACATGACTGACGAGGCAAATTTTTTCCCCACAGTAGGTTGCTATTTCTTTCTGCAGTAGACCAGTTGCCATCCAAGGCTATAGAACCCAGTCTGCCCTGCTATTTACTCATAGCTGGGGGGAGAAGAGGATTCATACCTTTCCCAAGCGTATTAGCAAGTAAGTGAATGTAATGGTTTTGACTGGAATTCAAACTTGGCTCGCCGTTTCCACAATTCTAGCCACTATCCATTACTCCATTGTGCCTTCCAGTAGTTAAAAAAATAAAATAGAGCTAAGACTTATTCAGACTTTAAATTTCAAAGTCAAAGCTAAAATGAATAAAGAAAATAATTTAAGTCAGATTATTTTGAATCAGAAAAGGAATTTATAAACAAGAAAGCTTAGAGAAATAAATGAATATAGACATGTCCTGTTAGCTGGTTAATGCATCATACAGAGTAATTTTCCTTTATGTTATATAGCAGAGCAAAAAGAAATACCGTGATTGCCAAAAACATCAAATACCAAAGTATGAGCATATTTACACAGACACACCATGCGCTTTGGGAGAAAGAGAACAGCAAGAAAATGTAGACATTATATATAAAGTAATTTTTAAGCAATTAATAGATTTTTTTTACAGTTTGTCAATATTTTGTAGGTTATTTCAAGTCAGAAAATATTTTTAGATTGTTAAAATTGTTTTGGAGATAATGATTTACAAACACAATTCCTACTAATTAAGAAGAGGTGGATTTATACCTTTCTCAAGGGATTTATGTGTGGAAGTGAATATAACAAACCTGACTAGAGTTGGAATTTACCTCTCCAATATCCAATTCCAAGTGAATATATTAGTGTGTATGACAGGTTTTTCCTCTGTAACTTTGCTGTGTTAGAATTATCACCTTTGCACTGGCAACATCAGGTGACAGTGCCTTGCTATAACATTGGCAAATTGTTTAAAACTTTATGAAACCAAAAACTGACAAGACCAACACCATAAAAGGAACAGAGTACAATAATAACTGGGAAAAAATATGCCATCATTTTTTATAGCATTGCTAAACAGGTATAGAAATAAAAGAAAAAGTCGAATTAAAAATTTTATTTGTTTTGTTTTTTTTTGTACAGACATAAATATAACCCCATCTATCCAGAATATTGTGCCCTGGACAGAAAAGTATATTTTTTTCTCTGTAAATGTTGGAGGTGGAATGATTAAATCAGTGTTTAAATAAAGAAATTTATTACTCACAGCAGTAAAGGTATCTTGTGTCAAAGATACTTTGTCTGCTAGAAACTCTTCCCTGGTTTGATCAGGAGTTTCCAGGCGATTCCAAAGCAGATTTAAACGGTTCTTCATGGATTGCATCTTCTCCTCAGCTTTCATTTTTCGATCATTTACCTAAATATGAGGATTTAGAAGAAAATGTACTTAGTGATTTAGAATTTTCAGTTAAAAAAAAAAAAAAAACTTTTAAAAATTGGGTAAATTTCTCATTTACTTCCAACTTTAGAAAAAGAAAAAGCTCAGAGAATTAATCCTTATGGATCAATCAAATCACAGGAAAATGTTGTAAAGTTTAAATTCAAAGGTAATTTAGATATTTAAATAAAATTACAATAAAACTGTGTATAAATTAGGCCCAGTTCTCACACAAATATTGGGTTGGTGCATAATTATCAGGCGTTTTTAAACAATATTTATTATGAAAAGAAAGAAACATAACAATTCAATAATAACATTTTTAAATGATTCTTCCAGGATGTATGATCATCGACACACATTTTTATAACCTGAAAATAAAATATTATTTTTAATAAAAAAAGTAAACAAAACAGCAAAACACCTACAGAAATACCTGATAATTACGCACCAACCCAATACAAAATAAAAATTTAAAGTTCAACACTGAGCATATATACATTTTATCTATAAATGAAAAAATAAATATTTTTTTTCAAAGAAAAAGATAGTAGCATTGTAAAATGTAATTTCAAAAATTTTTATATTTGAAAGAGAAAGAAAATTACCATAATTTTCATAATGATGAAAAGTGTAATTTTGTGAGTCTTTAATAGAAATTGTATTATGAAAGTCATTGTTTCAACAATGGAATTGATATTAATCATCTGATGTTGATAAAAGTTTTAGGGTATGCTTAAATTTATAGGATAAATAGATCATGCGAATTTCAACTTATGTTTTTATCAGGAATATTTACAAAAACTTATTTGGTCATGTGAGATTAAGCAACTCAAAAATTGTTTATTATAACTAAATCTAATGTAAAGTTAGTATTTATTTCTCAATTTCAGATATATAAAAGATTTGTGAATCATAAGATATAATCTCAAAACACATACAAGATATCAAAGTTATTGGCTGATGGGAGCATGACACTGGAAATTGCATAAAAACTGAACAGAGATCAGAAAACAATCAAAACAGAAACTTTAAAAATCCATTCGTACCATGTAAAAAAGGAAAGTGACTTTAAGAAACTAACTTACAAAAAAAAAAAAAAAAAAAAAAAATTCAGAAAAATTAAAAGGGTAAAAAGCAAGTGGATAGACCAGCAATAAAATATTTGAAGCTGAAGTAATCAGATAGAAATGATGCAAATATTTAAAATGTTGGCTAAAAACAATCTACGACCTTTAAGTAAAGTTTACAAAGAAAAACCTAAGTTGGGCAAAGTAGTACATGAAAACTGATTTCATAACAGTATAAAAAACCTAAGTTGGGCAAAGTAGTACATGAAAACTGATTTCATAACAGTATAGTTTTTAATGATGAATATAGAGCTACATTAGTTGGACCTGATTGCAGACTCAGAGTTCATCATGAAAATAGTTAACAGAATTTAGAAGACAACAGTGAGAAGGTAATGTTTTTTGGCTTTGATTATAGACAGTAAAATTTGATGATTGGCTAAATGTAGAGAATTACAGTAAAACTTGAAAAAGACAATTATGAATGGTACAGGTTAGAAACAAGAATCTTTAATTGAAAGACTATTCGTACAAGATAATACTCCTTCACATTCTACAACACTTACCACTGCCCACTAAATTAGTAGAAATGGCCCAGCCTACTCAAATTTATGAGAATGGAAAATAGTCCAGTGAAGATCTTTGAGAAGCCAAATACAAAAAAAAAAAAAAAAAAAAAAAAAAAAAAAAAAAAAAAAATGATAATACAGTGGGCAGCAAAAATACCTCCCATTTACTGGCAAGACATCAGCTAGATAGAGACACCATTGCCACTAATGTCTTACCATTATGTGGGAAGTATTTCTACCACACCCTGTATTAGTAGTTATAAAAAACCTTTGGTATTCACTGGCCAGGCAGCAAGTGCCGCTGTCAGTCGAAATTTATAAATTCTTTCTCTTAAAACTTTTCAGGAAAATAGGTTTCTCAATTCAAGTAGCTGTTATTGCTCATTGCAGTATTGATGACAGGCTTCCTTCCCAACCTTTTGTTCATCAACGTCATTTATTTATTTTTTTTTTTTTATTTAAATCAAATCACCCCAAGCAAGGTGACAATGCTACTAAGATGCAAGGTGACAATGCTACTAAGATGCAAGGGGCTACTGGAAGTGAAAGAGAATGAATACTTTAGAAGGAACTAGAAACCAAATCCTAAACAGGAAACAAAGGATAAACCTCCAACCTTGTTCAAAAGACCAGAGAGGAGTGTGAACAAGACAACAGGGGGACCTATTTACTCCTATTGAGGAAAAAAAAGTAAATAAAATTTCAGAGTTTAGGTGAAGATGTTAGATGTATAGAGTTGACTTCAAACCTAATCCTAAACAGGAAACGTCTATTCTTGTTAAAAAGACCGAGAAGGAGCGTGAACTGGATGATAGGCAAACCTTCTTAGTTTTACATGTGATATTTATTTTTGAAAAACTGATGAAGGTTACAGAATAGCAAGGAATCCATATTAACATTTAAAATAAAATAATTTTGTTATATAAAATATTATTGCATTAATTAAATATGTTTCTGTGGCTTATTTCTTATGTGTGTATGTATATATATATATATATATATATATATATAAAATAATTTACTGCATTTTGCATAAGAAAACCTGAAATCCCTACAACAGGTTATCAATGGTTTTAATAAGGATAGATATTGCAAGCTGAAATTTATTCATATTTTATCATATAAATATATGAAAACCTGACCAACCTCGATTGTTTAATATGAATTTTATTGTGAAAAAAAAAGTTAACTTGCATAAAATTTCATGGTGTAAAATCAATTAAAAGCTGAAGGCATGTAGAAAATTTTTCTTACCTCAACTTGAAGGTCAGTAAGAGCAGACATGTTCTCAGAGGAGAGGATAAATTGGGATTCATCTTCAACAAGTGCCTGCCTCTCAAAAGCTGTGGAAGCAGTAGTGTCAATTTCTTTCATGACTTCCTGAACTTGTTCTCGGATGATGATGAATGTGGCAAAGCGTTTCTCCTGCAAAGAATTCAGGTAAATAAATGAGAGAGAGAGAGAGAGACTTATAAAGATACAATAACATTGAAAAGGTAAAGATTCTAAGTTACGGTAATGAATTCAGATTTCTCATATTCCAGTTTCCATGGCAATCAAGTTAACTCAAAGATTAAGTTGGAATAGAAGAGTGTTGTTTGGTTATTTTGTCAAATTTTGATCAATAGGTAGAGCTCTAAACTTTTCAGCACCCCCTCGCATATAGTGAACCAAATTTCATTTGTTACTTTTCATGAACCAATGAACAAGGTTATAGTGTGTTAACCAGTAACTTATCTGCCATCAAGTGCATTCTATTAATATTAATGTTTATTCTGGTTAGCATGCAATTTTACAGAACACCAAAATTAGTATCTAAGTAGCAAGAGAAAAAGCCACACAAGGAACAAAACAGTTCTGGAGTGCAATAAGAAGCAAAATGACTAAGGTGACTTATTTCATCAAAGGTGACGTGCTTTGCATTTACATGAGTAGACACCAAAATTTGTTTGCTCTTTCTTTCACCTGACTAGCATATTTACTTGCCTCGTTGACAAATAAAGTTGTTAATTTGTCATTTATAAATAGACAAAATAATTCACCTTCAGAAAGGCTATCAGGTAAATCCATGGGACCAGCAGCTTCTATAAAATTAGTGAGCCATGGATGATAGTAGCCACTTGGCACCTAGTGGTCATCATAGCTTTCATCCCTGTCACTAGCATCATTATCCTCATTTATCTCCCATCACTTCACCAATAATCATCAATATCCACTTGATTAAAGCCTTCAAAATCATCATCCGAGTTCAAATCAAAGGAAAAATTCCCGAATAAAGGCTTTGTTGGATGTTAATGCAGCAAATTTTGTTTACAAAAAAATTGTGACAAAATTGTCAATGTTACACCTCATGTAAAGTGTAGAATTCAAAATGGCATCAGAAAATGGAAGTTCAGCCTCATTCCAAAGCAGTAGTAGGCTACTTCTAGTTTAAAATACAGGAAATAAGTTGACAAGTGTTTATTTATAGCAACCCTCTCAAGGCAACAAAATGCACCAAGAGCAGCAAAGGGAGAGAATTCTATGGCGACAATTTTTGCCTTCAGCTAGGTAGAGGTTTTAACATACATCTAAACAACAGTCAACACACATGCTGACACCATCAACTCTCTGCATTTGATACACACACACTTCCCATCTTCCACCCACTACTATTCAAATGCGCAAACACACACAAACGCTAATGTCACAAGATATAAACATGTGAGAACTACCTGACTGATGAAAAACACAGAACTCAAATGTATCAGACCATACTCTTCAAATTTCTAAAAATTCCTAATGAAGCTTAAATAAAAGCAAAACATGTTCAATTTATAAAGGTTTTTTTAATTTGTTCCTTATATCATTTTGGGATATTAATTCATATTTGATTCCAATTTATAAGGAACAAATACACAAATTGCATCAAATTTTGTTTCCAACACCCAACTCTTAATATGATTGCACAATACAATATACAAACTAAAACTAGAATGTATATTTTTAAGGCTTATATATATATATATATATATATATATATATATATATAGATATATATATATAGATATATATATATATATATACACACACAGGTTGAGAAATAAACAAGACAAGAAAATCATATATATATCCTTTTGTGAGAAGACAATGAAACAAATCAAATATTACGAGCCCAAAACAATTCACAAAACACAATTAAGCTGGGAGGATAGGTGACACTAAAGATACAAAGTCAAAGTTGTAAGCTTCTAACCAGTTTAGGAAATGCATTTTAGAAGAGTTAACAATGACCCCGCATATCGTTTTCTTTCATCTTTACTAACTTGGGTCTCGAAAACTTAATGATAAACAATAGTAAGTGATAAACTGACACTTTTCTTTTTTGTTCACTTAAAAGAGTTGAAAAATAATGAGGATTCAAACGAACCTGTTCTGCTTGGAGTGTTTCAATGTGTTTTTCCAACTCCCAGAGTTGATTATCGGACGGCACACAATTACTGGAAATTGGATAAGTTTTCGCTTTTAGACGGTCACACAGTACCTGCTCTTGGTCCAACAGCTTCTTTAAGGCCACCATGCGAGTGTGCTTCTGTTTGGTGAGAGCTTCAAGCTTAAGATGGAGGTCCTTGCGGCATTGTAATATTTTCAGTTTTGGATCAGGCTGCAGAAAGAGGTTCACACAATAAATACTATTACAACCAAGGAATGTAAAAAGAGCCAATGAAATGATTCAATGAGATAGATAGAGATATATTATATATATATATATATATATAACCTGAGAAGCTTAAATCTGACTAACTATAACTAGGTATACCAAACCAAATAGTTTACATTGCGAAAATGGGTCAAAAAGTTCAACTGGCTATATCTCAAGTATTTTTAAAGTTATTTTGATAAGCCTAGTTTGTAAAGAAAATTCAATGTTTTCTCTTTATATAGATTAATTTTTTTTTTTTCCTCTTCTTCGATAATTAGTTTTTATCCTAGGTCTCTTTAAATGAGGTTATGTTTCAGTGATAGGTGCTTCTTTTTCTGCATTTTAAAATAAGAGGATTTTATGCTTATGTTTTGAAATTTATTGTGCTTGGAGTTAGGTGTTCCTACACATATCAAAATAGTTCCATCTTAAAGAAAAGAGGGCTCTCGTCAATTTGGTGGACATAAATGTGAGGTTATTTTTCACAAATAATTTTGAAGTTGAAAACTCCAATGGATGGAATGCCAGAGAAATTCACTTCTTAAAAGAAACAAAAATTACACCTTATAGAGCAATATTTCATCTATAATAATCAGCTGATTTCATATCACTATGTCCAATCAACTTCAAGTGTGAACAAATATAAGAGGCATTTTTGAAATTTGAATTTGCCAGCCGTGTTGACTGCCAATACAGAGCTTTTAAATCAGACTTAAGAAAAAACAAAAAAATCGTTGGACAATCAGTTTCTGGGTGAGTTTAAATCTTTTCCTTATATTTCTTATGTTTATTCTAAAGTTGTATAAATAGGCAAAGAGCTCACAGGTTTAGAGGACAATTTAACAAAAAAAAAAAATTCTTTCTTCACAAAATCTTTAAGGAGCCCTCTTATTTTTTTCCCTATTTCTTTTGCGATGCAAGAATTGTACATTTTTACTTGCAGGTTTTTGCATGGTTCTGCAAACTATCTTAATACAAGGATGGAACAGTCAAGATTGATGAAGCAAGTTCAACTAACATTTAACAAAGCCAAGAAAATTTTAGCCACAAAAGGAGATGACTCAGGAGCCTTTTTAGAGTCTTCCCATGATGCTTTTTTATAGTTGATGAACTCACTGCCATTGAAATTACATCACAGGAACTTGAAGACCCAGTGACTAACTCTGGTAGCTACAATGAAGAACCATATAAAGTGATCTTCCAATATGAAAGGCAAGGCCAATGGGTTGCGGTACACTATAATTTCAGTTTTTACATTGACATTACATCTCCAACCAGTGCAATAATCAAGTTTCTAGCTCCAACTAAAGGTAGAAACTATTATTTCCGATGGCCTTTCATGGATGATATTGCAAAGATCATGTCAACTTTTGTCTTAAGATAGGATTTGGGTTTAATGACAGTTTCAAGTGATGGTAGAATCTGGAATGCTCCAAAAATACTGGTTATAGAAGTCTATAAAAAATTCAGACTGCAATTCACCATTAGGAAAGGAAGTGCAGTAGGGCTGTTCAAACCGCCTAGAAAGTCTTTCATCAGTTCCAATAAATGTAGTTTTACTCATTTCAATTTGTTTTTTGTTTTGTTTTTTTATATTTAAAAAACTGAGTTTTAAGGCTTTACAATAAGCATTTGTTTGAAAAGTTTCAAAGTTTTGGGCAAGTCAAAAACGATATAAATTTACAAAATTTTCAAAAAAATAAAATACATTTATGAGAAAAAGTTTTAATATTATAGACAAAATAACTGTTTTGTTGAATTCCTCATCCAAAAATGAGTAAAGTTTCAGGCTTGTACACACCCCGGATACTTTTTTTTTTACCCCTTTTTTTCTCCTACTATCAAATTTTGCTTACAATTGTACTTACATGGTGAAATAAGAATTGATTTACTGATGTGCTCCTGTGAAAAAAAGAAATTAACTTAATCTCTAGGATACTATGAAATACTAAGAAGTTTCAATAACTTAACTGTAAAATTGAATTTTTTATAAAGGCCAAATTTACCTTCCTCTTATTTTTGCACTGTTTTTAGGGCTGAATGTGAGACACCCTCCACCCCACTGTGTAGGGTGTTTTTTATCAAACAATTATTAATTCCATTAGTATTATCTTTCTTTTATGACTTATTGACATTGCATTTATGATTTTTCACTTGTTTGAAGCCTGCCTTTTCATATATATATATTATATGTATATATATACACACACACACACTGTTAAAATGGGGTTCTGGTCAATTGCAGTCAATTTGAATGGTCATAGCCCAGTTGCTAATTGAGCTAGCAAGATAAATTTGGTACTATTTTGTATGTTTTGTCAAGCTCTATATGCCTATATCAAAAGCGCTATATATATATATATATATATATATATATATATATATATATAAAAATAAAAAAATAGTTTGGGATACCTACTATAAAGATTATTGTAAAAAATTATCAGATTCTTAGGTCCGATAGATATTATTAGTATTATAAAATAAATGCTATAAAAAAAAAAAAAAGAGAAGAAAGAAGATTTTTACCTGATACAAAGGTAGTGAAAGTTCCTTACTTAAGACTTTCAACTTCTCGCCAATGTCCTTGATCTTACTAACTAATCCATCACGCACACTGGCCTCCTGTTGAACCATCTCCTCAAACAGGTTTTCCACATGACGTACTACGCTATTGCAGCGTTCATCAAGTTGCTCCTCTGGGAACCCAATCTCCTCCCACAACCCTATCAGCTGTTCAAGTGATTCATCTATGACTTTTTTTAGAAGGTCTGATAAGTGGTGTCTTAAAAAAATAAAAATAAATAAAAATATATAAAAATAAAAATTATGGAGGTCAAGTTGCACCACACCCATATACTAAAAACATGAATAAACAAAACCTGTTACTCCAACTGCTGTCTTTAATAGTTTGTTGATTTTGTTTAGCATATCAATCTCTGTGGGTCATTAATGCCAAAATTTAAATATTTAGAATGCAATATTATAGCTTCAACTGAAAATATTTTGTACATAATTTTATACTTTTCAAATAAAGGTATATTTGTTTTAGCTATATAGTTTGTAGATCATAAAATGTATTTTTAGTAATTTTACTATAAAAATATATTTTTATAGTATTGCATTGTCATTTTGCTATAAAAATGAATTGCTGCTCATTTTATTATAAAAATGTACTGGTTTTTGTTTGGAGTTCACTATTTGCTCATTACTGGTTCAGGAGCTACTACCCAGGGTCAGGGTGGACTCAGGAACAACAGCAATTAGGGGATGGTTCTAGGCTCCTCAAAATCTCCAATATGCCAATCAGAGGCCTCGTTGCCAAATGTAGTTTATTACACATGGCTTTAATTATGTGTGTATATATATATATATATATATACACACACAAAAAAAAATCAATCTAATGTTATTTGACTAATTACAATTCTGTTATCACAACCAATCTAAACTTGCCTATTTGATTAAATAAGAGTAAACAAGCTGCCCACCAAATAAAATCCACAAATGGTAGACATGCATAAACAGAATTAAATGGAATAAAAAAAAAAAAAAATTCAATTTCCTTTCCATAGAGAAAGAAAAAGGGTTTTCATCATCATCTGATAGACAATAGAAAGATGTCTATTAAAATATCACTGTTTCATATAAAGAAACATTCCAAATAACTTAGCCACTCAGGGACTTTATCAAGGCAAGTGTGCTTTTGATGGATTACATCTGCCTTCATGACGTCCCTCAGGGGATGAAATGCATCGGTTTTCCTTTTGTCTTATTAACATACACATTATGTGTATACAGAGTGGGGTGGGAGAACAAATATTTGTGCACATACAAATTTTTAATTTATTGATTTCCAACTAATGAATTAGCATACTTTTCACATAATCAAATGTACACTGGTGCATAATAACTAAATATGCATAAAAACAGAAAAATCTTTTGATTTAAATCAAAATAAATTCCATTTATTCATTTTAATGAGCGAAAAGGTATTTGTACAATACAAAAAAAAAGAATACATAATCTTCATTTAATACTTTGTAGAATAGCCATTATTCACTTCTACAGCAACCAACCTCTTCTTGTAGTTCTCAATTAATAATTTGCAAATTTTAGTTGGTATTTTGTTCCATTCTTCTTCACAAATGGTCTTGAGATCCGGGATGTTTGTTGGAGTTCTCGATTGGATTTGAAATTTCAAATAACACCACAGATCCTCGATTGGGTTTAAATCTGGGGACTGACTTGGCCATTTCAAGATAATTACATTATTTTCAGTAAGTCAATTCTTTGTAGATTTTGCAGTGTGCTTAGGATCATTATCTTGTTGAAGATCCAATAAGGAGGAAGTTCAAGATTTTCAATTTGCTTCCAAAATATTTTGATATGCTGTGGCATTCATTCTACCATCTATTACTGATTATCTTGCCAGTACCTTTTACAGAAAAAATATCCCCAAACCATGATGCTGCCACCACCAAATTCACTGCTGGAATTGTGTTCTTTTGTTTGAAGGCATTACCATCTTTCCCCCATACATGATTTCTAGAATTACATCCAAACTAAATTTTGCTTTTGTGCTATATAAACATGCTAATTTTTGTAAATATGGATGTCCATACACCCATACACAGAAAATAAGAGCGGTAACTATAGTAAATTTAAAATTTATTGGTAATTTTTAGCATTTCCTCAACAAGTGTCTTCGTTAGTAAGACTAAAGATAAAGTACCTAAAATTCAATAAAATTAGATTTTTAAAGATTATTGGATAGTTAAAAAAAATTATATAGGTACCTCCAAAAATTCGGTTAGGTTTGTATTTTTCATAAAGGAAAAAAAATCCTTTTCAAAGCTTTCAAACCACTTCAATTGAAGGGTAAAGAATTATTATTTCTAATTCCAGAAAAAAATACTGTGGCGTCATTCAAAAAGAAATTTGAATGATTTTTAATTGATTCTTTCAAAGGAATAATACAAACAGCCATTTTTAATTTTTTTTAGAGAGAAATGTAAACAAAACTTATTTTTCGGTTTTGAAAATCCCGCTAAAATAAAATATACATTTCTGAAACGTTACTTTCGTAAAATTACTTGTAAAACTAAGTGAACTTTTTTCTTTTTATATATATATATATATATAGATATATATATAGGTGCCTTTTATTTAAAATGCCGAACATTAAGTGAGCAATAAGTTAACACCTCATAAAAACATCCACTTTGACTTAGTGTTAAAAAAATTTTTCTGCAACATTTTGAACTAAAAAAAGTAAGTAATTTGTTTTAATTCATACTACAGTGTAACCTGGATATAAGAGAGTTGTCGGGACCGGACAAGAAGTCTCTTATATCCGGGTTTCTTCTATATCCAGGTTTGGTCTATTTTGTTTAGGTAAGTATGGGAACAATTTGGGACCAGATAAAATCTCTTATATCCGGGTTTCTCTTATATCCAGGTCACACTGTAATTCAGTTAATCTTCATCAAACAAAGCTTCAGAAAAGTATGTTATTTTTTTTAAAGATTTTGTTTAATAAAGAGAATTAATGTTGTTGACAGAATTGTCAATAGACGATTTTAGCGATTTCAAAAAAAAAAAAAATTTTTTTAATTTTAATTAATTTAAAATTCATTTTGAAATACAGTAAATTAGTTTGCTTACATTGGGATATTATATTTATTTCTATAAACTTAGAAATAAAATTAAAAATTCAATAATTTTTTTTTTATTTTTAAAATTCATTTTTTAAAATCTTAGGTATCACTTTTTTTTTAGTTTTTTTTTTTTTAATTATTATTTTTAATTGGAAACACTGTGAGGGCGACAGTTTGTTTCAAGCTTCAACGCAATCTTCAGGCCGGATGGAACGAAGAAAGTATGGTAGGTAAATTGTAAATGAGAGAAAAGTGAAAGCACTTAAAAATTACTCAAGAAAATATTGTCTACAACGACGATGCGAGTAAAAGAGTAATTTTCTTTTTAAAATTTTAATAGGTTTTTCTTTGGACTTCTTTTATTTTTTCAGATTCATTAGAATTTTAGACCACTACCATCTTTCCTAATGATTAAGTACAAAAAGTTGAAGCTATTCGTTTTACTTGCAACATTCTCATGAATGTTCATCCGATTTAAGAAAAAAAAAAAAAAAAAAAAAAAAAGGCCTAAATGGCAATGCCAATGGTGAGATTTTCAACCGTTTCAAATTGGCACGATTTTATAATTATTTGTATGAGATGAATGATTTGATAATGAACTGAATCTGTTAACAATAAATAAAAAAAGAAATTTAAAATTAGTGGCTATTGAAGCAAAAGACAAAAATAAATAAACATTTACAGCGGCTTTGAAACAGAAATGAAAGGAAAAAAATATGGATGGTCATTACTAATTGTTATTAACCCAAATACATACCAGTTTTTACGGTACCGTTTAAATGAATGCAGGTTGGATGAAAAATAAAAATATGTTCAATTTGCCCAAAGTTGAAAGTTTTTACTAACGGCTAAAATTTCAGTAAATGAATTGAAAATTTTAAAATAATGTAACAATTTTTCCTGACAATTATTTGGATTTCTGGTTTCAATTTTTAGTCACCGATTCGGAAATTAAGAGTTTCAGTTTAAAATACTGATATAGATTTAAAATTCTGTTGAAAAACAGACAAAAACTAAATAAAATCTTTTATGCAAAAATTTCCAAGACAACAAGAATACGAAAAAGACAAATTAAGAGATAAAAAAGTTATTAAAAATTCCTGTATATAACGAAAAAATTTTAAATCTTTTTTTTTCTTCTTTTTTAACGACGGTTAATAATATCAATAATAAAAGTTAAAACAACTAATGCAGGAAGATCAAAGTTTACAAAGTTACAAAAATATTTCTGAACTATATTATTACACTATTAACTTAACTTTTACAATACTTTTAAATCAAATAAACGTTCATTTTGTGGGGAAAATTATTAATTCAACTTTGGCGGGGGCATGTTTTCAGCTTAAACGAACAAAGATAAGGTAAAAAAAAAAATTAAAAAATATCAAACACATTTAATAATGCACAATATTGAATACAAAATAACTTTTTATATAAATTTTCTGATTACACATGATATTGAAATTAACAAATACTTACTTTCCCATATTGTCGAGAAATCGTTTTGAATTTTTAAGCAATTTTTGTCTACATCAACCATCAAAATGCTGTTTGAAGTTGGGCAACAGGCAAATCTCCCTGATTGGTCAATTTGAATTCTTGACAAAAGCAATAGCATAAAAAACACCAAGAACGACAAAGGGAGGTAACTCTATTCAGCTTGCGATTACTCATTCATAAACGGTCACATGGTTTTACTCTAAACTGTTTGTTTTGTAGAACCGGTTATGTAAGTCGTTTAAATTTCCCGCAAATACACGTAACTGGTAGAAAAGGTCGGTAAAGAGCCGGGAATTTGACCAACTGTTGGTTGAATTAGTATATTATCCTATGATATGATTACTGAGATAAAAATAAAAAAATGCATCTACTTTTCTAAATAGACTTTTTTTTGTTGTTTTAAGGAAAAGAAGATACTAAGTTAAAAATTAAGCATTCGAACGTAAATCATTATTCGTAAAAAAATAGGAAATCTATTTTGAAAAATATTTTAAAATTTCGGTGAGTTGTTTGTTAGTAAACACCCCCCCACCAAAAAAAAAAGGACGTCAACGTATTTCATCGAATATTAATTTTTTTTTTTTTAACTTTCCAATATAGTCATATATTTTGGTTTATTTATCAGTCTATGCAGCAAGATGAAAAAATTTTACACATCTAAAAATCTAATTTTAATAGTGTTCAGTTTAATATTTTTTAACTGATTTTTTTCTCCACCCCGACGATGCGGATATTGTGACGGTTATAGCAAAAAATTAGAAAAATGTTTTTTTTTCATTTAAAATATTTTTTCTTAATTAAATTAAAATAAATTACTTCTTTTTTAAGAAGTAATATTTTAATTTATTGTATTTTAAAAATTGAAGTGAATTAGATTTATTTTATTTTAAGTAAAAATAAAAAAAATAGTGATATCTTAAAAATTCATTTATTTAAAAAAAAAAAAATATTTCATTACGAAAAGTCTTACGGTCACATCACGTTGAAGCATCAGCTTCCATATGATCACCAAATATTAAACAACGTTGAGCCTGATCAGTACGTCGATGGGTAACCCGAACCGTTTAGGAATAGATGTGCAGGAGGGATAATGGCACAAAATTGTTAATCGTAGAGCCAAGTCCCAATTCCCATTGGGTTCATCATATTCACTTACACGCAAATACCTTTGGGAAATGTATGAATCCACTTTTTCCCCTTTAAGCTATGGGTTAATTAGTAAGACTTATATCAATAAACCATTATTATCTTATTAATAAATTTACATCAATAAACCATTATCTCAAAAAAAATTCTTACAGTAAAATGTTACCTTACGTTAAATAAACTGCAAGGGGGTGATAAGCTGTAGAAAACGAATCAGTAAAATAAATAAGTTAATAGCAAGGCAATATAGCCACTAAGATGCAAAGTGTTACTGGGGGGAAAGAATATGAGAAAAACAAAAAAGAAAGAAAACTAAGAAAAAGGAATTAAGAAGAGAGAAAATAACAATTGACATTGCATTTAAATTTTTCACAATCAAAGTTTTATTAAGATATATTAAAATATTATTTTATCAAAGGAAAAATTAAATTAACTGCCAAAAGTTTGTTTTTTCCAGTCACCATTTTGATGCATGATTAGTTTTGTAATCAAAGACAAAAATTTGCCAGTTGTGCAACCAGTATCACAAAGACATCAGAACATATTGATATTGCTCTTTTGAGTTGTCTGGAAATCCTTGGCTCAGACTACTTTGTTTCTTGCCATGTCCATATCCAAAAATTAGTAAAAACAAGAACATAGCCAAAGAGAGGAACATGTACCACACTTTGATCCTCCACATATTACCAGTGCTTAGAGATACCAAACTTTTTGTATATGTTATTTTGAATGGAAAAAGTGTCACTTTTAGGATGACAATGTTAGATTATTTGCTTGCAGTCATTATCAATCAAGCCATATAATAATTATCAATGTATATTTATCTATATATTTCCTGTCCCATTTGTAGTGGGAAGGGAAGTAAATCAGCTTGAGTTAGTAAATTTATGAGTAATTACTTCCCTCAGTTGTTTTAATAATATATACAAATAAAATATTTATCTGCATTTAGACGAAATTATTTCTTGAGCAAAATGAACATTTTACTTAATCAGTTCCTTTCCTACTACATTTCTTAAATTGCAACATTTAACATAGTTTATGGAGAACTGAGACCAATCTCTCTTAAGCTTGAACAAAAGCAACTGCAATTTGCCAGCCACTGCCACTGAGCGGATAGGGAGGTTGTCTCATCTTTACTTCTATGGCATTCTTCTGGAGGTGTCTTCTTGCAAAAGTTGACTTTCCCAGACACCATGGCTCGGGACTCAGGGTTGGACATTGGAGATCTGGAGATGGCAATGCAGGACTGAGCAGTGTGGAAAGGGATTGTTAATGAAGTTCCAACCAATCACAGGGATGTTGAAGGATGATGATGATGATGAGATTGCAGTCTTATTTGTTCAGGTCTTTTATGTGAGGTATTCAGACACCTTTGTCTATTAAGTGATTGTCTTGCTTCAACTTGGTCTTGAAATAGGCTTTGTCATTCTTTTGCTAATCTTTTTTTTTGAGAGATATTTATATAATACCAGGAGTAATCAATAAATCATAGATACCATTGAATACCTAAAAAATATAAAAGGAGGGATTAAGCAGTTCATTAGCCTCTATTTTAGTTGTGAATTCTTTATCTCTTTTTTATTTTTTCTATCTCAGTACATTGTTTCAAGACTTTTGTTTCATTGCATTAAAGCTTTCTAACAATTGCCATCATTTTTAACACAGTAGGAGTAAGTATACTAGTTTTGAAAGATTTTACAAAGGGGAACTTCTGCTGAACCACACCTATTAATACCAGTTTTAATTTTTTCATTGTTTATATTTTATTTTATATAATATTGGCATATTTGAACAATTTTTTTTTATTTTGTGAATGAATTAACATGTGTAATGATAGAAAAATAAATAAATGATAAATAAAGGATACCAAAATTTCCCCATCTCTAAAAATAGATGTATATTTAGAATTACTAATCTATTAAGTTATATCTCAACAAAACAATCAGAAACCATCCCAACCAGGATACAAACATCATGGTTTAGTGAGCCAACCAGAGTATGAGTTCACGATGGAACAGATCTATTTTTCCCACTAGATACATATATATTGAAAGGGACATTTAAACTAAACCAGAATCAATGAATTAATTTTATCAATTCTCATATGCTGCATTTAAAATACTCCGAACCAAAATACATTACTTATTGGTGACCCACACAATCCCACTTACACTCACACATGTATACCAACCACCTTCTACCATTTACACTGGCAACTAAGACATCCACAGTCTTGCATTGGCACTAGAACATTCATACTCTCTCATTCATTTAATCAGGTGACTACTCCATCTGAATACATACATATATATATATATATATATATATATATATATATATATGAATAAAGACAAAAGAAAAACTTTTCTTTCACAACATCACATTTTATCCTCTGATGTACTTTATCAAGGCAAATGTAAGGATTTTATTTTGCGACATGTATTTATAAACAGAAGTAGAAATATTAAGTTTTCAAAATATTTAAATTTAAGAATACTTATAAATATTCTTCAAGCTTACTGCAAAAGTCAAGGTAAACTATGGAAGATGCTAAGTGATGTAATTTAATACCTAATAAATGAAAATGAGTAAATGTTGTTGCATTTTTTATTTTCTTATTTGTTTATATATATATTATTTACTTTTTTATTTATTAATGTAATTATTATATATTATTTTATTTTAATTTGATAAATTATTTATGTATTTATTTATTTATTTAAAATAATAGGTTTTGATTTAACTAATTTCTTTTAATTTTTAAAAATGTTTATGTTAAGTTGGAAAAGGAGGGTGAAATGTCTCTGTAAAGAAAATTTTTTTTGTTTTTATTCATGTAGACATATTTTATTTATATCTAAATGTTTACACACACACAAACACATAAATATATATATATATATATATATATATATATATATATATATATATATATATATATATATATATATACACACACACACACACACACACACACACACACACATTCTCCCATAGTTTTCTTGTATGTATAAGGATATTTATATTTGAAATTTTGAATCTTAAACTTATCACTCTATCCTTCTGGATATTTATTGTATATAAATACAATTATGGCTCAAGGCTGAAAAGGGGGGAATGGGTTGCAGCTGGTCTTTACTGACTATCCTATACCTAACTAATCTAATTCACAACCCATTCACTCATTACAATTTGCGCATTGACCATAAAAACACATCTATCACCAATCAATCCTCCATACACCATAATACTGCATCCTCTCAGGGAACCTACATAACATACAAATCTGATGATTACAAAATTTATATACAAAATTTCATGGATTATTTACAATCCTTCTGTATATATATTGTTTTATAAAAATTTATTTTGCATATATTAACTCCCTGTGCATTTTCTTTCACACCCTACATGAGAATATATAGATCTATGGTGGAAAAGGATGTTGTCATAAGATACCCTCCACCACCCACTATAACTAGTAACCTCTGACATATCTGATACACACAAAAACAAAATAACACCATGTCTGACAATGAAACAGAACAGATGTCCTCTGACCAACAAGTCACCTTCATTCATTGAATCCATCATGCTAGTCTGGTTTTTCATGGAAATCCAGTTCAGCATGGTAAAAATTTTACAATATACTCACGTCACTTCCTCTAGATATAGTCAGAAAATTGCAACCAGCTATATTACAATCAAAAGACCATAAAAATATAAAAGCCATACTAAGCTGATACAAGAAATCCAAACCAGAGATGCACAAAAGATTGATGTCATCTTCTAGCATGACATGGCAGCCATCATTATACCTAAATCAACTTATGTCACTAGCCAGTCTCATTGAAATTAGTGATGATATTGTTTAACACAAATTTATTTGTGTGTCACCACTTTCCATCAAGCCAGTAATAGTATGCCCAAACTGATCTAGAAAAAGGTCACCTTAGGAAAATAACAGATGATCGTTTGCTGTATTTTAATAAGTAAGAAGCTTTATGAGTCCAACAAGTAAGTCAATATCATGATAACAGAAATACAGACTTGTCAAGAACAAATGACTGACCACCCAGTGTTTACCATTTCAAAAAGGACCAGAAGCCAAAAGTTTGTTGGGCTCAAATTAACTTTGTTGTGGACATAGGAGCTGCCATATTGATTATACTAAAGAAATATTTAGATGGTGTAGTTATCTGTTCAACAAATGTCTCTAGTGTTGTCTGCTAACAGTTAGAAGATTGAATGCTCAAGACAAGCTACATTAAATTTGGCATTTCACAACATCATATGTTAGTTCACCTGGAACTTTCAATTGTTATATAAAGGCATATAGATCTATGGTGGGAAAGAACATTTGTCATAAGATAACCTCACACCAACTACCATACATCTAACAAGTAACAACCTGTATTTTTAGATTTTAAAAATGCAGAGCAATCTTAAATCCAAATCTTAGAAAATCTTGAAATTCTAAAACAAGGCTAAAAAGAACCTGACAGACATGATGATGTTTTTCTTTTTTTTTAATTTGTTGCTAATAAAATGATGTTTTTAGAGTAGTTGAGTGTGGCAATAAATTTGATTTTCCTATTTTGTGACTGTAGTGATAGAGAAATAAATAAATAATAACAAGAAGATGAAAATTTCACCATCTCAAAAAAATGGGTGTATAATCAGAATCACCAGGCCCTACAAAGCCATAGTTAGATCAAACAATCAGAAAGCTTTCACAACAAGGTTATAAGAAAAGAAATATACAAATAATAATAAGAGAAAAATTTCACCATCTCACCAGGCAAAATAGCCACAGTTTGACCAACTAATCAGAAAGCATTCACAACCAGGATATAAAGCTACAAACTAACAAGAAGCAGAGTGGCCTTTTCAAAGGGGATCTATAGATATGTATATAACCAGATAACCAGATGGAAAATCAACCAAAATGAGAATCAATAAATTTTGTCCATTCTCCAATGATGCAGTCATTGTAACATACACAGAGATGAAATACATTTGCATGACTAGCAGTTGACTTTAGATGGCTAAAACATACTGATACATTTAAAACATATGCCTTTCTTTCTCCATCCTTTTAAGTGGCCTGTTGACACATTTGAAAACAGACGCACCTTCTTTCACCGACATTGTCAAGTGATGGCTACTACATTTTGATATTTACATATACATAATTACATTCTATCCCTCATTATCTTTCATATACATCTACAACTCATCCATATGACAGAGTGCTCAGTTTACAATTACCATACAACATATCATTTTCATCTCTGTAACTTTCTTATTATAAAACTTAAAAGAAATTACAATTTCTTACTTGTAAAGATCATAAACTATGTATACTAGAAAATTTTAACCTTAGAAGATAAAAATAATTCTAAAATTTGTAGGTAATTCATATTTAAATCAATTTTATTTCATTTTAGTTTCCTTGATTTATTTGTAACTTTCTAATAAAGAATAATTGGTGTCATTCTCAGTAATATTTTTCTAAAGATGGAAATAAACATAAATAAATGTAAATTAAGGATTTATTATCTACAATTTTTTAAATATCTTCACCTTGTAACTTGAAAGAAAAGTATCCAGTATTTATATTCAATGTTTTCTAGTCTTTAAAAATAGGCTGTACAAAGTTTGACAGTTTTAAACAATGAACATTCTGCTTTTCAAAATGAAAAAAATGAATTTGTTGAATATTATAAGACAATACATTGTGGCATGCAGTGTATATTTAAAAATATATTTCCAAAGCTTCATACTCCTGCTTTTAGAACCATAGACAGTTATAGTATTTTTTGTTTTCTTTTTCAAGCAAAAAATGATTTAACTCAGTTTCATAAAATCTTTTTTTATTATATTTTCAATATAATTCTTTTTTAATTCCTAGAAATCTTCAATCTGAGCTAAAACAGCAAACAACTTGTTTCTGCTTCTTTAAAAAACATGAGGTTTTCTTAAGAAATGTTTTTTTCTTTGGTGAATTTTGTTATCTAATGATCAAAAAATCTTCTCACATATCTAAATAACAGGGAGATTGCCAATCAAAATGTAAGGATCTTTGTGGATTTTTAGTTAGATGTCAACAGAATTTTTTTAAGTTGGTTCTAATAGTATCAGAAAAAGTTCAATTTTTATGCATCCAGTAAAGAAAATTTTCTATTTTCATCATTCTGTGAAGAAAATAGATTTTTTTTTCATCAGCTAAATTTACAAATATACTTAATTTGGATAAACCTTGGATAAAGTGTGATATGAAAGTTTCCATGGATTATACTTAATGTAAGGAGACAGACTGTCAACTAAGGTCTGTGTTGAAGCTTTATATGCATCTGGTTCTTTAAACCAGTGACTTGCACTCATGCTTGGTTCAAGTGGTCCAGTCCTTGCATCTGGGTAGACTTTAGGGAATCGCCTATATAAAACTTGGTCTGTGTTTTGGTTACGTTGGTAAGATATTCCATAAGTTGTAATCATTGTAGGTAAAATGCCAGGGTTGGGATAGATATGCGTCTGATGATGTAGGAAGTTGGCATCTGTGTGGTGCAAACTTTTGTCTGCTTCATATTTCCTTCGGCCTAGAGTTCGGTTTTTATGTGTCTTTGAAAAAATAAATAAATAAAAAGAAAAAGTGAAAAATTAAACAATGAGTAATTTTCACAGATAATAATTAAGAGAAAGCGAAGTTTATTTGTTACGTTTCATTATCCAACCAGAATTAGAAAACTGTGATGAATAAGGAATTTGAAAAATCAGTCAACATTATACCACATGGTGCATTCCATTGTTATTAAAAGTCTATGCAAATTAAATCCCTTTCTTAGATACATTATTTTATTATTAATGTTTTTAGTAGGCATTCATTTACTTCTCTAGATAAAGGTAGCACCCTGCTTGGTCAAAATTCAGTCCTTTGGTGATGAAACTGGTGTGACTTCTCCAGAACACAGGCCTAAGTGATGGTATATGGAAGCTGTGCACTGCCCAACTACATTGCCCCACCTCTTGACTGTACCAACAAGATCCAAAGGAGTACAAGGGTATTATATGTGGGGACAGATTGGCTGAAGGCGTTGACAGAAAGTTGCCAGTATTGACAGCCAACCAGCTTTGGGGCTTTTTATCTGGATTTACTTCAATAGCCTTTTCCATCTTTGGATATGACTACAAAGTAACAGAAGTTTAAATTCAAAGTTTTCCTTCCCTTCAATGGATTGTCTTCAAGGGCTGTTGAGTTTGATCTACCCAAAGCAGTTGGTTAAGAAGCACCAATTGTCTGTCTTTACCCATTCTCCTGTTTGGAGTTGGACTTGGTTCATTATATATATATATATATATATATATATATATATATATACAGGTACACACACACACACACACGAGTAAATTGTCACCATTTTATATTTTTAATTTCGTGCATGTTTTTGATTCTGTCAGTTGTACAGTATAGTAGAGTCAGTTTAGCACCATCTGTGAGAAAAAAAGCACCATGACACAATTCACTCTGCTAGAAATTTGGAAATGGCATGCTGTACTGCTTGACATTTGTGCTGGAAGCTCCAATACAAATTTTTCTAAGTTTTTGGGAGTCAATCTGAGGACAGTCCTGTGGATTCAGAAAGAGTTGAATGAGTCTAATGGTGATTACAAAGGTGTTTGGAGTGATCGCAAGTGATGGCAACATTATGCCTCCATTCATCTTCCCACAGGGCCTCAGACTCAGCACAGAAGCCTACATCAAGTGCCTTGAGGAAGTAGTAGTGCTCTGGGGCAAGAGGGTGGCTGCTGGGAGACCTTATGTCTGGCAACAGGACTCTACACCATGCCACACAAACAGGAGAACCCAGTCATGGCTGTCAAACAATTTCTGCAACCACATCACCCCATACATCTGGCCACCTAACTCCCCATACTTGCAACCCCCTTGATTATTATGTGCGGGGTGCAGCTGTGCAAGAGACAAAAAAAAACTCCTTGGAACACCAAAGATGAACTGAAGGCAAGAATTATGGCAGCATTCACCAACTTAAACAAGGAGACTGTCCAGAAGAGTTGCAGAAGATTCTGAAGTTGCCTGGCGGGTGTGGTTGTAGCCAATAGTGATTTTATTGAATAAATTTACTTTTTAGTATTTCAAGATATTTTTGTGTAATTTTGGTAGATATATCTGTTAAAATGAGATGTCAGTGTTATTTTCATTTTTGCATAATTTAGACAATTTATCCATCGCACACTGTGTGTGTTTATATATATATATATATATATATATATATATATATACACACACACACACACACACACACACACATACATATTTAGGAAATGGATTAAATTTGACGTATTGTTACTTTTAATTTATTTTGAATATTCGGCAGATGGACGTATATTTTATGACAAGGTTTCTCAAATGTTCAGGCCGGTAGATGAAGATGGATAAAAAATACTGTTTAATTAAAAGGTACTGTTTAATTTAAAAACAGAGGTTATACTCAAATATGAATATCCATCAAAAATAACACTTATACAAAATAAATTAAAAAGAACACACACACATATATACATATATCTCAGTTATATATATATATATTTATATACATACATACATATCATTTACCAACCATCACCTGAGGAAGAACAATCATAAGTATTGAAACATGAAAGCTTTTGTGTAGCGATTTAAAATGTTTTTATTATAATCTCTCATAATAAAAATATAATATATATATATATATATATATATATATATATATATATATATATATATATATATATATCACCTAACACTGCTTATTAAACAATAAATATTTAGCTTATTGATAAAGAATATTTAGTACTTTTTTAATTATTATTCATAAATAGTACACTTCTTATTGAAAATATATTTAAGGATAACTTATTTAAGATCATTCATTGAAATAAGATGAGAGAGATATAATGAATAGTGAAGTTATAAGGATTAAGAATTGGTAATTCTACTGATAAAAATATCAATTCGTGGATTAAAAAGTAAAGATTACAAAAGATCATCACTTTTCAAAACTTATATTTGTCACAAATAGATTTTTAAAAAATGAAATATATAAAAGTATTTCTTACATACATAAGAAAAATATTCACTATCTGTATTGAAGAGTCGCTTGTTATCACGTTCGGAAAACACATGTGAACTTTTAAAGTTCATCTGAAACAAAAGGTACATAAGTGAGAATTAAATACATAATCTTCAATAAAAAATCCTATTTTAAAATAACTGCATCTTTGCTACAACTTTAATTTTTATTTTTAAGGTCAAATGCTAAAACTTGTTGCTAATAGAACTTCAATTTGTTCAAATCAGACAACATTAAAATTTCTCTCTCTCTCTCTCTCTCTATATATATATATATATATTAAAAACTACTACCTTAGATTGGGTTAGAACCTGATGTTCTTACTTTATTGTACAATAATCCATGACATGAAGAGATTTTATAGACTTGATAATTTCAATGTCAACCCCAGCTCTAGCATAGCAGTGAAAGAGTTGCTCTACTGGTTTTAGACATTCAACAACTTCTCTAGTGCCCTACTACAACATAATGAAGAATTTGATTTCTTTAACCTCCTTATGAACTACATTGCTCTTTGGATATACACCAACAGCCCAAATTACGAGAATACTATTGGAACAATATGGTGGATATATGCACAACCTAAAACAAGATTTTCACCAGACATGTGTTGACTATCAGAAGTCAAGAGTCAGTTGAGCCCCACTTAAACTTCTTGCAAAAGACTGCAAATTTAAAGCTGTGCTGGCTGTTGAAGCCTGTAACAACTGCATTAAGGATGCCTTCATATACATTATTCAATTGCATCTTTTGGAGAATAAAATGTTAGATCTACAATTAGCTTATAACAAGTAACACTAAAGATAGCCTAGAAACATTTGCATTTATACTTAATGTTTCTTACACTCTATGTTAATGCTGCTTCTTTTGAGCCCAGAAGACACAGGTTCCAAATTCAAAAGTCTAGATGTCTCCTGTGCCTGCAAATGAAACTAGTATTTATTCAGATGCCATGATTGTATGACAATGTTATTTCTTCTGTAGGTATAGATGTCATCCTCATATACAATGTCCTGTTCAAAATGCCATATGCAATAACTATAAAAAGAAGGAACACTATGCTAAAATGTGTAGATCTACTACATTTGTAAATGATATGCCTAATAGAGGTCACTTGGCATTTAACTTTATGATAGCTATAATAGCTGGTGCTTCTCCTGCAATGGGGTACTTATTGATGTACTGATAAACACAAAAGAGGCAAATAATTGAAAAAATGTTCCCTGTAAAAGTAAGGTCTTTATAGCAGACTTATCTCTTTTGTCTAAAATATTGGATATTGCTCTGTTATTCTAACACTTCAAGATGAGGTTTTCCTGAATACAAGATTGACAGTTTTGCCAGATTTTTGCACTGATGTGATTTTCGGACATGAGTTTCTACAACACCATGGATCTTTGAAAATCCCTTTTGTCTGTTCTAAGCCTCCCTTGAAGATATATGGCTTTGCTGCAGTTTGAACTTTATCCCCCAGAGATATAGTCAAAGATTAAAATATTATTGAGAAGAAAATAGCTGGAATGTTAAAAAAAAAACCATAATCAGGCTTAGCAAATCTCCCTGCAGAGCCCAAGTATTTGTGACCTTTTCAAACAACCCCAAAAAGAGGATGATAATTGAATACTTGCTAACCATTATCATACACATAATTATATACAACTACTCTTTCCTTTAAAGAGATGACATGGTGAATGAAATTGCTAAATATAAAATATAGTACGTTGGACATCCATAGTGCCTCTCACCAGCTTGCTATAAAGGAAATTTGGTAGCATGACCAGGATAGTTGTAAAGAGACAACTGGCAAAGTCAACATGAGTCATCAAAAAAGTTTCTTTATGCAGTGAGAGAGGAAATTGAGAAAAAATTCAACATTACAAAGTGATAAATTCATCTCAAAAACATCAGTACAGTGTCTTCATCAAAGAGGTTATTACAGTAGCCATAAAAATACCACAGGTTTAAGTTCACTCAGCGTGAACTTAAGTATATATCAAGTCTTTGTTTTTATTTGGGGATGAAAATAATACTTACTGCTGTCTTTGGTTGAATACATTGGATAGCAACATTTGGATGAAATGGAGTTTCCATCATTTCTCCAGTAGTTGTTGGATTAACATCTCTAGGACATTTCATATCTTCATGGCAAAACTAGAAAGCAATAATACAAGGTTGAGAGTCACAAATAAAATCTTTTGTGCTATAAATCTAATTCCTTTAATAAATATTTGTTAAATGTGTAAATTATATATATCCTTGTAAATTGATTTTAAAATAATCAAATATTTTTTAATTATTTTAGATATAATTTTAATAAGTGTTAAAATAAAATATGTGTTGTTCTACATGTGATCTGTAGTCAACTTCAGCCTGTCTCTTTCTTTACTCTACACTTTATTTCTCTTCTACTTGACATATGCCAGTAGGTACAATCTTATTTACCAATTCCACTGCACCTCCTTGAACCAAAGAGGTTTAATGCCTTTGGTTGTTCTTGAACTTCTACAAACTCTTCCCTCTTCTCTCCACTTGAGTTTTATGTCCTGTTCTTTTTAATCTCATTTCATCTTTTTTCACATGAGTCACTCCTGCTATAATCCATAGGTTTGTCTCCTATTACATTATCCTGATCTGAAGAACTCATCCTTTCTTCTCTTTTAAGATTTTCTTCCATCATAATGTCTTCCTCTTCAATTCTGGGTTTTAATTAGAATTTTTCCTTTCTTTGATATAATGGTCATGCTATGTCCCCTTTGCATGATGAAATTAGCTCTCAGGATTTACTACTTTGTTTTTCTTACACAAGATCTTTTCATTTGTTGAGTAAGACATTGTCAATGGAGATCTTATTTGTCTTCCCATTAACGCAGATGGGATTTTCAATCTGTCTACATGTGGAATCATTCTATAACTAAGCAGTAACTTTCATAACTGTCTATAGTATCTCTACTTGGAAAAAATGCTTTTAATCCCATTTTTACTGTCTGCATCATTTTTTCTCTGTGTGATACAGTGGTGTTTTGTAAGGGAAGCAGCTAATCTGTCTCAACCAATTACATAAATCTTCACCACAAAATTCTCGTACATTGTCTGATACTAATGTTTTAGGAACCTCATTTCTAGTAAATATCATTCTTGGTATTTGTTTTATTGTAGTCATTTTTCTATCTTTAACAAATTCAGGCCATCCAGAGAAGGAATCTACTAAAATTATAAACTGTCCCATGCTATTAATGTGTGCATAGTCCATATGAACATGAGACCAGGGTTCCATTTCTTTAGGGCATGAGTGTATTCTCCTTTGTTGAAAAATATTTATTTCTCCCATTTTGGACATTTGTGTACATATCTTTTGATATTGCAATAATACCCTGGCCACCATGCCTCCAATTTTAATCTCCTCCGTGTAGCCGTTATCCCACAATGTACATCATCATGTACACTTTTCTTACTGTTTCTGGTGGTACTATCACATCTCCATTGCATATAACACCGTTTTCCATCATTAATTTATGCCTTATTTCTTTATACGGTCTTTCAGCTTCAGAACACAAGCTCCATCTGTTTATTCTTATTCTTTCAGCAATCTTACTAAATATTGGATCCTGTAGAGTTTCCAATACCAATCTTTGTAGAGATAATATGTCAGTTTCAACCTAATATAATATTTCTTCATCTGGGATTTCTATTTTTTATTTTTGATCTTTATTAAATTGCAGCTTTGACAGCACATCAACATGTGATATTGTATTTCCTTTTATGTACTCAATGTCAAAATTACATTCCATCAATTTTATTGCCCACCTTAGAATTCTGGGAAAAGTAATTTTTGGTAGCTCCTTTCTAAGGTTAAAAATAGATTCTAGAGTTTTATGGTTCAACTTTAATAGGAACTTCTTACCTAATAAAAATTGTTGAGCTCTGTGATCCAAACAATGGCCAATGTCTCTTTTTCAGTATTTGAATAATTTATTTCTGCTGCCATCAATCTTTTTGAAAGGTACATTATTGGATGAGCTTCTTGCAATAAAATTACTGACACAGCTTGCTCTCCCGCAGCCGTACTTAATGTAACCGCCATTTTGGGATCAAAGATTTTTACAATGGGTTTTTCTGCAAGTATCTTTTTTAAATTCTTGAATGCTAAGGTTTGCTTTTGAGTCCACTTGAACTCACTATTCTTTTTCTGCAGTTCAGCAAATGGTTCTATTAAATTGCTTTATTTTGGTAGGTATCTATTATAAAAATTAACCAATTCTCTTTTTATTAGTAGGTATAGATACCTCTGAAATTTTTTTAATTAACTTTGGATTTAGTGCAATATCATGTTTTGAAATTTGTTACCCTAAATATAATATTGTATCACAATCAAATTCCCATTTTTCTGTTTATCATCATCCTTGCATTTTTTTAACTTGTTTAACATATGTTCTCTTTTTGTCATAATTTGTCTTTAGTGGTAGCACCAAGGCAAGGGGTTACTATTTTCATTTAATTATATGCTTGCATCATACTGCTTTAACACTCCTGATTTTACTTTTTCTGATTTTACGCTACTGATTAATTTCAACATATCCACCTTTACAACATCTATATCTAGTAGTCCATGCATATTTTTATATTCCACTACTGTAATTAGAATAACCTCAAATTGGTCACAGGTTTCAAAAGTTGCACTGAAGTATCCTAAAACATTTATAAAAGATCCATCATATTGTCTCAATTTCAAATGACATTTTCTCAATTTTAGTTTACCCATTTGTTCCCAGAAATTTCTTAGGATCAGAGTGATTTCACTCCTTTTATCCACTTGCATGCAAAAAGTCATACCATTTAATTTAAATTTAATTTTTTCAAAAAAATTCTTTTCCTTAGGTCTTTGTATTGAAAAAAATGTCATTCTCTCATTTTCCACTTTTTCTATAGTGTCTATTTTCTTTTTAACTTTGCATACAGACTGAAAATGATTTTTTCTTTGGAAGTTATGGCAAATTTTTCCTAAAGCAGGGCAATTTTTTCTGTCGATTTCATGCTCATAGTTACAGTATTTGCATTTCTTGTGTTTCTCTTTTAATACTAAATATTAAATACAATTTCCCTATTTTCTCTTGTTGACTGCCAATCACTTGATCCTTTAAGTCATAACCACCTAGAGGGTCCTTTTGCTGCTATTGACATTGAGCAAATGGCTTTAGTTTTTTCCAAGTCTATTACTCCTAATTTTGAAAGCAGAAAATCACAGAAAATTTGTCTGTTGTTGTCACTTGTTATGTTATATTGGTGGTCAACTGTTACATCAGATTGCTGTTTTGTTCTTAGTGGTTATGCTTCTTAGATAATACAGGTAAAATTCTTATCAAATTAAGTTTGTAATTATCAGATGTTTTTAATAAATTATTTCTGTTTGATCGAAATATTTATTCAGCAGATATTTTGAGATTAAAACTTATGGTCTATATTGTCAGAGCTGTTGAATTTGGGTACACTGAACTGTTGAGTTTGCTACTCATTCTCAATACTGACTCATGTTCCTCAATGGCTGGCATGATTTGTACCAATGAGTAACCTCAAACTAATCTCAAACTGTCTTATGATTTTGTATTTTAATACAGCAATTTGTGCCTAGTCTATAAAGTTAGACTTTTTATATAGTTTGGGCTGTGTTGTTAGTAGTAGGAGTATAACATCAACATTGGTAGTAGTAATTGTAAAATAGTAATGCTACTATTCAACACAGACAAAAACAAAAAGAGAGAGAACAAGAGACAAAAATATGGTTGAAAAACATTTTTTTTTTTAAATTTTTTTAATCGGTATCACCCCATGCAAAAGCAGTAAATCCACTAAGACACAAGGGGTTACATGGTGTGGAAGAATTAGGAACAAAAACACTAATAATGAGATGAAAGAGGAAAGAGTAATCAGGAGGATAGTAGATAGTGATTGACATTGCATTTAAAGTTTAAAGATTAAAGTTGGTTGGAAAGCATGGAGCTGGAAGGGAGTTCCATAAGCAAGAAGTGTGATAAAAGAAACTGTTAGCATAGAATTTACGTTACATCAAGCCAGCTCAACTGTAAATTGATGAGATCTCGATGCCAGTCTAGTATTGCATTTAAATTAAAAAAATCTAGGTACCATAGCAAAGAGCTCATCTAAACAATTATCATGAAAGTATTTATAGAAAAGACATTTAGAGGCAACCTTACAGCAATAGGAAAGTGACTGAAGCTGAAATTTGCTAAAACACTTATTTGTGATATTTTAATATTTTCTATATGTTATACTCCGTAACAATTAGATCTCTTTCTGATCCATTCTGCATGCTGACAGAGAACAAATTAACAAAAGCTCTTTTCTGCACATTAGGCTCCATACATCACATCCGGTCTACGAAGAGAACTCCAGCAGTGGCCAATCATGAACATTCCTGGTGGAGAGAGAGAGATGCCCCTGGGGACTATCAGACCCACTTAAAAGCACTTCTCTAAGAACAAGACCAGATTTGTGGTTCAACCAGCTACCGGCTGCCACACAGTGCTGCTGCTGTCGCCACTGCCACCATCACTGCCGCCCCACCAACATTTTCATCACCACAACTCAACATGGTCGCACATCTCAACAACCATTACCACTCCTAGGCTTGACCAATCACCTTAAAACTTCTCAACCTCGACTCCTCTCAGCTACAAGCCTTCATCGACACCAACTTCATCCAACTATCCAGCCTCAATACCACCCAGCTATATGCCTTCATTGTTGATGACATAGTCACCTCTGCAAATATCAACCAACAAAAATCAACCCTCCACCATAACCTCCATTCCATGAAACAGGCCTAGCAGCCCCTGCAGTCACCTCAGCCACCTTGACTCATTTACAAGGCATTCCCTTTGCAGTCAACACTGTGACCTCTGTTCCACAGAACAGACCTACCAAAACTACGTCAATATGATGTCACCCTGGTTCAACACAATAGATCTACCAACCAACAAAAACAACCTACCACCATGACCTCGATTAACAAAATGTGCACCATATCCTGTGACCTCAGCCAGACATTTCATCTAGCTTCAACATATCTACATGATATACTACCCTCCACTGTGACCTCAATCAATCAAAACAGGCACCAACCTTACCCTGTGACCTCACACCAAACCCACACAAAAATTAGGTCAACTCCTGGCACTACCCTTACACTCAACTGCCATTCTGACAACCGGCTACTGAAACAGACATTCCATTAATCCTTCAAAGTCTCTGTACTCTCTACCAACAATAAACATTGTTCAAAATTTAATCCTCATCATTCCTTTCTCTTGCTACCAAACACTTAATATAACATATAGAACAATTAATTGAATGTCTCTTTGATGTCAACCCTAAATACCCTTGAATCACAAGTATTCTGAATAAATTGTTAGTTTAGAGTCAATTTAAGGAATAGAAATGAAAAAAACTAAGGAAAATATATTTTTCCAATTCTTATCACTGAATAATAGTACAAATTATCAGAGACTATTTCAAGAATAAAATATTAAACTCCTATTTTCTTACTTAATAAAAACCATCAAATTTGCTTACACTGAAAAGTACTTGACACCTTTTTAATTAGTTTCTTCCAGTCTGTAGGGATGTAGACAAGACTATATTTTACATCCAGATTCTTAAGTGATTAATATGCTTGCTATCATTGCTTGCTAAGAAAACATTGATTTTAAATCTGGGCAAAGAGTTCAACTTATTAACATTGCTTTGTTTGTCTTATGATTAAAAAAAACAAAGACAATATATTTCATGTAGGCATTAATGCATTGAATAGCCAGCTTATAAAATGATTTAGATTTTAAGTTTTCTTAAATGATTATTTGTGATATATTTTATTTTTCAAATTAGATTTGATTTTATTACAATAGTCAAAATTATAAACAAAATATAATAAACTCAATATTCATTTAATATCTAACTACAAATTGATAACTTTTTTCCTTACCTGTTTCAACCAAGATACTATAAAAAGAATTTGTTTTAAATATAATTGCTTTATTGATTTATATCAGAACACATGCTGGAGGACAAACATTCTACTTACCTAAGCCATTACTAATAAGTTTCTCCTTTAGAAGCTAGTAAACAAGACTGTAAAGTTATTCAATAAATATATACTATAAAAAAAAAATGACATTGTATACAATAATAGTTGATATCCATAAGGACTTTTTCCATTTGTATGTGTGTACTCAGCTTTTTTTTAAGTCAACAGTATTTTATATAAGATATTACTGAACAATTTCTTACCTTAACTATTCATGTGAAAATAACTATAAACGATAAATATTTAATTATATTACTTATATCAGAAGTGGGAAATTTCAGCAGTTTTATTGAAGATCATAAAATAACTTCTAAATAACTTTCTATATCAGTAAATGAAAAGAAATTGTTATTCAATTTATATGTTTAATATAATAAATATCAATAATACAAGACGGTGTAAATAAAATTATTTATTTTTTTTTATACATGAATGTCATTGCATAATCATTTTTATTCTTTTCTTATGAAGAAAACTTGTATTATAAAGAAAATATATTTGATATAAAGCTGAACATGTCTTATATTTTAATTTTTACTTACAAACTTTTGTTTTGTGAATATTAAGAAGATAACTAAAGTATACTAAAGTAATGCTTTTTAATTAGAAATGAAAACATTTTATGATGCCTTGAAAGATGAAAGCCATATTGTAGTAAAAAATTAAATTGATTTGTTAATGCTCTCCACATGAAGCTTTTAATCTTATAAGATTATATTCTCCCCAAAAAGGTAATCCAAATTAATAATCCTTGTACAAGAACTCATCTTGTCAGGGTCACCAATTTTGTTGTGGATTTGAATCAACCCATAACAAAAAAAAAATCTGAGAAAATTTTTTAAATATAAAAATATAGAATATTTTTATTTTTGTGTTTCTACAATTACATTTTTCTCAGCGTGTATGAGTGTTAAAGTTCTTGTGTTAAAGTTCTTTGTAGTTGTTTATTAAGATGAAAGGAAATGTTAATTTCTTCATGTGTATGTGTGAAAAAAGAGGCAAGAGAGAAAGTGAGGAGGAAAGTTTAAGTGTCATATAGCTTAGTGAGGAAGATGAGTGAATGAGTAAGGAAATTTATTTTAAGCCATGCCCATTGTGAACTGCTATCATATGTTACTCTCTCTATATCCTTACTGGCTTGTCTGATCTAGAAACTTTGCTTATATACTCTTGAAAGGGATCATGAAGCATGTTTTTTATTATTGGCAGGAACATGACCTGTTGGTTGAAAAATGTTAAGTATTTATTTTCAAATGATTAATTTATTAATCAGATGGGTGCGTCCATCCTATGAATCAGAAACTATTTTTTGACATTTGATGTTTGACTGTCCTGCAAAATAACTAAAAACTAAATGTTATGCTCTAGTTAGAAAGTCAAGTCTTAAGTTTGGCAACAAATTTGAAAAGACAATAAAAGAGAAACAACTTTTATATATCCACATCAAAATTCTGCTAATAACTGCATCGGGCTTATTGATCCTTCTTTGGATTTTGCATAGTCTTATAAAGTCTTTATATAGTCTAAATTTTCTTTTACCAATGTTTTTTTTTTTTTATTTATATGATTGCCTTGACAGGAGAGCTATTATACTGAGATGTTATCTTAAAAAATTACGGTCTTAATTTATTTACAATCTCGAGCTGATAAGGAGACCTATAGGCAGAAGTAAGTAAATGTAGTCACATAGTCAACAACCCACCATGTGCATACATGAATTTTAGATAAATAAAAAAATATCTGCTTATTTAGCAACCTTAATTCATGTATCCCTTTTGAGTGAATAACAAATAACCTTTATATAAATTTGTAAGCTTTATTTTATTCAATGAACATATTGTACTATCCAGTCTTAAATAAACAAGTATTATTCAAAAACAGAATAAATAATATGAAAGAAAATTTTGCTAATGAAAATATTTTAATCTGTAATTTTTATTTAATTCCATGTGGATAATCAGTAAAAAAAACTATTTCAATGACATTTTAAAATTTATATAACTTTATTTATAATAAAGAAGTAACTTATTGTCTTAAGTCTGAGTTTTATTGCCTAATGCAATAAATCACAGTTAACA